>PTEX01000015.1:1148650-1382327 GCA_003342815.1 Eudromia elegans | reverse complement strand
GCGCGTGCCTGCGGGCCGCGCTGTCCGACTCGCGCTTCTTCTTGGTGTGCATGTGCTTCCTGACCTTCATCCAGTCGCTCATGGTGTCGGGCTACCTGAGCAGCGTCATCACCACCATCGAGCGGAGGTACAGCCTGAAGAGCTCCGAGTCGGGGCTGCTCGTGAGCTGCTTCGACGTGGGCAGCCTCGTCGTCGTGGTCTTCATCAGCTACTTCGGCGGGCGCGGGCGGAGGCCGCTCTGGCTCGCCGTCGGAGGCTTCTTCATCGCGCTGGGCGCCGCGCTCTTCTCCTTACCTCACTTCATCTCGCCGCCGTACCAGATCCAGGAGCTGAACTCATCCGTTAGCAACGAGGGCTTGTGCCTGACGGGCAACGGCAGCGCCCGCGAGCCCCAGGAGTCGCCGGCGTGCGCCAAGGACTCCGGCGGCAGCGGTCACTCCCTCTACGTAGCTTTATTCATTTGCGCCCAGATCCTCATCGGCATGGGCTCCACACCCATCTATACCTTGGGACCAACCTACCTAGACGACAACGTCAAGAAGGAGAACGCCTCGCTTTACCTAGGTAAGGCACGGAAGCGACTCTGAAACCTGGGTCTTTCCCCGCAGGTGACGGTTGAAGACACTTCTGCCCCGTACGTTCCGTACGGTGCCCGGGCTGGGCTTCCCTCCCGCAGTAAACTTGCCATTCCTTCCTCTTTTGCGGTGCTTTCTTCCCGTGTTACGGAGCTGTGAACAGTAGTAACAGGTGACACCAGGGGAGTGTGTGTGAGAGTGGCTGTGCTGCTTGGAGTGAGTTAAAAACACTGGTAAACCCTAAGGAAGTAAAACCTCCCGGGCGAAGCGCTCCGGTCCCGGAGCTCCAATGACACTTAACAAGTGGCGCTTCTCCTACCGGTTCCTAACGAGCACGGGGCTTTTGGTAGGTGCAGAGGGTCGCACTGACGCGGAGAGGGGTTTCTGGCATAAGCAGGTGCCAAACTTTCTTGGGACTTAGCGGTTATAAGTAACTACCTAACTTTTTTTTTTTGTGTGAAGTGTGCATAATGCATAAGGAGACTCTGTGCTCTGAGTTTGCCTTAGTATTGAGATGATTTTGTGAGAAATGAATCTCACTCCATCAAACTGCCTTTAGAGAAGGGGAAGCACTTACTGGTCCGAGTTCTGGCTGCTCGGCATCACCACTTGCCATCCATCTCTGGGCTCGCCTTGGACACAGCATCGTTCTGTGCAAAAGGCTCGCTAAAGGATCACCCTCAGCAGCAGCAGTCCTTCTGGATCAGTATTTTCCCCTGCTTTTCATGTGTTCTCAGCAATTCTGGCAATTCCCTGAACTGTTTTCAAGCCAGTTCTTTGTGCAGTGCCTCAAGAAAGCCCGAGGCGTTGTTGGCTTTTGGGAGGAAAGATAGGTATTCACTGCATTTTTCCTCTGTCTTTTTCACAGCGTTGTCTGATGAAATAATGAATGGGCAGCAAAGTATTTTCGCTTTCTCCTGTACTCTGGAGAAAGGTCATCTAGTATGGGAGTTTAAATTAACCTTGCTAGCACTAAGAATAAAGTAAATATAACTCTTGTGATCTGTAGCTGCAGTTTGGAAGGGTGGAAAGGGGACTAAAACTTCTGCTGATTAATGGTTTCATTCAGCCACCTCAGGGGAAGAAAGAGGAGATGGAGAGACTATAGAGGAGACTGGAGGGCAAGAGGAGGAGGAGGAAAATCCTCCCTGGAGTGGGGAGCAAGGTCAGGACTGGAAATCGTCAGGGCCTGGAGAGGCTGGACTCACCGTAACGTTGGCCGAGGTGAAAGACCCTGGCAACTCTTCCAGGACCATGTGGGACCAACACGTAGGGCTGCAGTTTGGCTCTGGGCTGCACTGGGAATATGCCTACGGGTTTGGAGTCCTCATGTAGCCCTTCAGAAAAGTAAAGGTTAGATATCCAGCTACAGTGCAAGGGAAACTTTATACCAGGTAGCCAGCTGTGCTGGGCTCATAGGCGGAAGAATTAAAATGAACAAACAACACATTTAAAAATTAAGTATATCACCTCCTTTTAGCCTTAAAGAATAAGTGTTGCTCTCCATTGGAAATCATGACATTATCTTTTTTGGCCAGTATTGAAAATCTGAGGAAACTTATAACTAGTCCAGGACTGAGGATTTATCTCTCTTTTAGACTTAGGCCAATGACTTTCTGAGGGGCGGAAGAACGGGAGCTGGAGCGGGAGAACATCGCCTGGCACGTTGGTGTGAGCAGACATGCTTTGGGAACAGTCTGCACGGTCAGGAATGTGCCCTGTCCTGTAGGGATGGGCGCAGGGCTGGAGGGACAGCCGGGCCGGGCCGCGTCGGAGGTGCCTGGGACGTGACTGCTGCTTGGCCAGCACCACGGCTGCTGTTGTGCAATGTTTATTTCTTAAGGCAGCGTGGTTTGATCAGCAGGGCTAGTCATGCGAATGCCCGAGGGGTGTCAAATACATATGTACGTGTAGATCTGAGCGACTGGAAAGTGCAGGAGTGGGCTGTGGAAGTTTGGAAGTTTTGGAAGGTAGACCAGTGGAACAGATCTGATTGACATGAGAATGCACCTCAATGAGGAGAGAGAGAAGTTTGGGGGGGAAAAAAAAGTAGTATCCCCTAACACAAAAATGGAAAGTCCTTAGCATATTTGTTCGTAAGCATGCTTGCACTGCATTCTATTTGGATATATACACATATATAACATATTCTGCTTCTATATATAATAGATTCAAATGAGAAGCATCCATGTTATCAAAGTTACAACTTTAAGTTTGCTCACTAGTTGTTAGATAGTAAGAGCCCCTCAGTATCACTAATCCTCATTCTGCAAAAACTCACCTTACGTGGCTGTGGAAGCTCTTTTTATTTTGCCAGTTAATCCAGCTCAGGGCTCGGGTGACACTAGCATATCCTCTTAAGAGTAGGCCTGCACGCTCCCTGTGGACAGCTGTTTTAGCATTCCTGGCCTGGAAGTCCTGCTCTCAAAAGGCGCATTTGATGTGTATACATAGTCTCTTGGCTGCCCACACTCAAGTCCATCTGTCAGGGTGGCACGACGCCAGGTTACAAGGTGGAAGATTGTTTTCAGAAATACAAAGGTGTAAAGCAGTGCATGTGTTTGGGCCGCTCGTGTGGCAATGTGCAGTACAGTCATCTGTAGGAAGCTTTTTCTTCATGAAAGCAGCAGTACCCTTGTTTCCTCCAGCACCTTAGACCTGCTGGGGCCCTGTCACCGTGATGCTGGCTGAGAGAAAATATGTGATATGGAACAAGTCCTGATGGGAACAGGTTCGAAGGAAGTACAAGAACTGAGTCTTTCAATCACAGATAAGCCAGAATGGCAGTTGCACACCTCATCTCCAGACTGGCCATCCACTGTGTTGTTTCTGTGCATTCCTGGAGAATTTAAACATAATGCAGTTTTCTAGGGATCCAGTAGTTTGTGCTGAATAGCTTTTGTTAACACCTTGTGACTGTGCATTGTAAAAGCTGTTTCTGAAATACAGGGAAAGGGGAGATTTGTTAGCAATGTTATAATACCCGAGTACTTTCCAAAATACTTTGTTTTGCAAATAACAAAACAATCTTAGCTTTTAAAGGAATACTGCAGTAATAAATACGTGTCACCCGTCAGGAATGCCTTTTACTTGTACTCTCCAAAAAATGAGTAGTGGTTGAGTTGGTGTTTGTGCTAAAGATGATGTGTTTACAGATTCTATATTTGTGTAAGCTGGTTATGAAGGGCTATTAGGAAAGGGGTTAAGTCAGCCTAACTTAATACAGACTTTACTGGGTTTTGAGAACGTAGAAGAATTCTAAATGAAAGAACTTTTATGAGAGAATATCTGAAGAATTGGAGAGATCCGTGTCAGTGTAGTTGGCAGAGATCGTGGTTTGAGACTCCGAAAACAGAGTCCTTTCCTAACATGAAGGAAGAATGAATGTTTAGGTTGTTTTCAAAAGGACTTGGGCTCTGGCTTTGCCTTCACAAGCAGCATTAGTAGGCTGCTCTTTCTAACATTGGATAGACCCTTTCAGTGAGGCTCTATTCTGTGTGGAAATCACGCTCCTGGCAGTATTTTACAGCTGCGTACTCTGTGTACCTGCTGTGTTTTTTTCACAGTCTGCTCAAGAGCCTGTACGTGTGTTTCTAATGTTCCTATCTGTATTCGTTGTGCTTCTAGTTATATCTACCCCTAGATGCCCTTCCCACCTGGAAGGAGAGGGAAGGACGGAGAGCCTCACGCACTGGTCGGACACACTTCACCTTCACCCGCTGCCTCCTGGGGTGCTCAGTGATCAGGGTCTCCATAACAAAATCCAGACCATGGTGCTGCTTTCACCGGTTTCTTTTGCCCTGGCTGCTTTGGGGGTTATGCTGGACTAAGCAGCAGATCCCAGAGGGCAAGAGCTCCAGCCTGGTGAGGACATTTGGCCCGTTACATGTGTGGTGTGTGACCACTGCTGCTTTTCAAGGGGTGGGGGGATCACCTTTCCAGCTAGCCGGGAGGAACAATCCAGAAAGGGTGACACAGCTGACAGTATTTCAGTTTATTCTCACCATTCGGCCTCTGAGCGCTTGTGGTGCATGCTGAATATGCTTCGTGCTATCCGATACGGGGATAGACTGCTTCCCACAGGGTTTCTCAGCACTGATCCCTACAGTTGTTAAGTCCTACAAACAAAGTGCATTTCTTTTTTACGACAACCCTGACAGCAAGCTGTGCTTTATGAATCAGAAGGACATAGAAGCCGCATCTGGCAAAAATGTTTTTTTCCCTTTTTTTTTTTTTTTGCTTGCTCTATTTCACATAGAGTGGCATGCTGAAACTTAGTCCTCAAATACAGGATTTTCATTTATCTGAGTGAAAGCCACATCTTCATTTAACCAAGGGCAAACTCTAAAAGCAGATCTTCCGTAGAAACCTGCCCTTGTTTTGCTTCTCTGGCATTTCTTTATGTTATTTTTTTTTAAGTTAAAATGCTGATGAGGCATCAGGCAAGGTTCCTTACAATGATTTGAAATAGCACCATGTGGTTTTCCTGCCCTGTGTTATAGCGGAGGTAAGGGAAACAGGTAATTTCTACTTTTCTTCTTTACTTTAGCCTCCTGCCCAGCCATGGGATTGAAAACATTTTCTCCAGAGTAAAATCCTGGACCATCCCCCTTAGTGTTTGGAGGAAACTGAGCAGCTAGCGGGCTCGTGCTGCAAGCTGGATGAGAGCAGCAGGCAGGCTTTTCTCCTGGCTGTGGGATGTAGCAGCGGGAGCAGTGTCCTTTGCCCTGCCAGTGCAGCGTCCCCGGGGCTCTCCTGGCACTAATCTGCTCTTAGCTACGGCATCAGTCACACACGGCCAAGTGTCTCCTGAGCCAAGTGGCAGAGGGTCACTCGGAGTGACTGGCAGAATGTGCTCTGCCCTTCACTAGGGCACGGAGAGGCCTGAGTTGTGCTTTCCCGAGCGGCTCTTTTCTTTGGCTGTAGATCCCCAGTGAAGCTTGAAAAATTAAGCAGGAAAGTGGTCTTGAAGTAACAGTTTGTTAGTACCTTTTTCTGTCCTCAGTAACTGCAGGCTTGGGATCTAGTATCTAAGCATTCTGTGCGTGGAAGCTTTATCTGTCTGCTTGATAAGCTGATGATTTTGTAAAGGGTCACCAAAACTACTGCAAAAGGAGTTGAGACATGTTGTGTTTCCTCCAAATTGCCTTGGCTGTCATTCAGTAGCTGCTTTATTACCTAGATCTGATTGCCGTTAGATTGCTTACACAGCCAAAAGAGAGCAGAAAGTCAGCTGGCTTGTTAGCTGAAAGTTAAGCAGTTAAGAAACAATTCTTTCTACCATCTCATTCAAAGATATATAGCTTTGCTGTGCAGGTAATATGCCTATATTACCCCAAACCAATTACCCTGAACAGACTTTGCCTGCTGTTTCCCCATGACGGCCAGCATCAAAAGTACTGAGCAAGGAATGCTTGAGGTAGGGGATCCCATTGATTTGTTTTATAAAGGCAGAGCTTTAGTTTCACCATATTTGTATCTTTCTTTAGTCTCGCTTTTGTCTTTATGATTATTTTAAGTCCTTTTCATCCTGGTAGCATTTTAAAAAGCCGAAGGAAGCCATTTAGGCAGCATCCACTCAGCTTTGTTATTTTTTAAATGCCTACCACATTTTGAAAACGATGCTGATAATGAAACATGCATGATCCTATAAAGATACCTGGCCCATTCCTCAGTCAGCTCCTGCTGTAGTGGTTTCTCCTGGTGGTTGTTGTGATAAACGTGGGTTTTAGTTACGCGTCTCACAGCTGTGGGAACGGAAGAGCCCTTTGGGAGCAAGCAGGATTATCGTCCTTGTGAATCATCACCAGAACTGCCGGAGTTTCAGCTCCAGGTCCAAGGGTGCCTCTGCAAACCCATCGGCAGCTCCAGGGGACTTGAAGAGTTCTTGGGGCTGTAACCTGAGTCGCAGGAACTGCGTGGATGCAAGATGGGAATGGCTAGAAGACATGGCTCAGCGCAAGAAGTGAGGGCCTTTTCAGTCCTTCTGTAGTTACATTAAAATCTTTGTAATGAAGTCAATTTGAGTTATAACTTGATTGCTTCTCTGAACTGAATTTAGGAGATATTGCATTGGTTTCATTGGTTTCGCATTTCAATGCATTGGTCGCATTGTTTGGAGTTAGTAAAGTTAGCAAAGAATAGCTGTTTTTATGCTACTGTTTACACCTGATGGTCTAATGGGAAAGTAGAGCTTCTTATGCAGGTAAATAGCTTCCTTGTCAGCAAAGACACATTGCACCAGCACAAAACACTGCACTTTGGGATAAATTATGTTCTGACTAGTGTCATGATAGATTTGGAAGAGAGGTGGTTGGGGGGGAAAAAAAAAGCATGTTTACACTTGTGATTTGAACAAGTTGACGTAAAAATTACTGAAAGAGATTAGACTTGTACTATGAAGTACTTGCAAAACAGTGCAGTGGGTTAACTAATTCTGTATCCCTGTTCTGTTCCTTTCTGATTCTGGTCTTCATTTTCAATACAGCTTCTTTTTCAGTAGCTTTCATTTCTTTAATTGGCTTCTTGGTGTATTTTTGGTTGCTGCCATTATTTTTCCCTGCATACTTTGATTTTAACACTTTTTTCCCCATTGCACCAAGCTCAGCAGGACTATCAATCTGGCAGTTTTTATACCTCCTACTCTCTTTGGTGCTTACAGAATTAGAATGAAAGCTTGGAGAGTTTATCAGCATGTATTTTTTTTTTTTAAACCAGTGCTGCTCTGAAACTAGTTGATTTTTAGTTGATTGAGTTTAGCAAGCTTGTGTTTTGGCAACTGATTTCCATATTTATCTGTCTGCTTTCAGTCAGTTTCAGCAGGAAGAAGGAAGGAAAGGTTTGGCAGCAACAGCATAGGACGGGCGCTTGCTCTTCTCTTGTGTGGTCCAAGGTGCCTGCAGGGGCAGAGCCAGAAGGGCTTCGAACCAGCTGGTGCCTGGTGGTGCTGAGTGTGGCGGGGTAGCTGAAGATGTTGCTTTTAAGTTTCTCTGGAGTCCTGGAAAACCCCTGGCGAAGCTGAGGAGTTTGAAAGATGGAAAGTACAGTGAGGCTTTGCTTCCACCCACACGCTCCTTCCACCACCCCAGTATTTTCCACTCCTGCCTGGTCCCTCCAGGCCAGTGTGTGGACCATGAACCGTAATATCCCTGCAACTTCCTTAGCTTTATTTTAGCTATTTAGCTATGGTAGCTTATTTTAGAAATAATAGCAAAATGGTGTGCCAATGTGTGAATTTTTAATCTGGATTTATATTTCAGTTTGCTACTTCATTCCAATGAGTGGAGTAGAAGTTTAGTGGTAAGTGCAGTCTTCCAAAGTACAGATAAGCTCAGTTATAACCCTCCCATTTCCAAAAGTAAAATATTCAGCTATATTCAGCCACTGCATAATGTGGTGAGTTCTAATTTCTGTAAACCCGTTGAGTGATTTTTATCAGCTTGATTTGATACAGCTGTCTAGTGACAGAAATAGTGAGGGCATCCCCAGGGAAACTTTGTAATCATGGGGGAACATAGATAATACAGGAGGTTTTGAGTCTGCAATATATTAGTGCTGATACACACAAATTCAGACATTTAGCTGGTGAGTTATGTAACTGGCCTGAAATAGGAATTTTTTAGAAAATTAACTTTCTTTTTAGTAACATGACAGAGGAAGGACTTTAGGAGACTTAGGTAAGTTGGTGGAGTTTTGATACCACCCCTCCATTGCAATTGGAGGCATGTTGATCCTGTTACATATGGAGAATAAAAAAAGCTCTGAACTCAGCTCTGCATCACCCTAATGTAATGCCATACCTTAAATAACTTTTCAACAGCAGAGCTAGTGAGTGAATTGATGCTTGAAGGGAGAGCCATACTCTAAAATTAGTTCTCAAATAGCAAATGTGCTGTCTTGAGTTCTAGAAGCTCTGGGTATTCATGGACCTAGGTGCCCGAGTATTTCCCTAGGGCAGTGATTATAATGGCAAAGATACTGCTGGTCTGGGTGAGCAGCTCGAGCTGCAGAAGGAAAGGAAAGTGGTTGTGAATAGGCAGTAATAGCCATACGTTTAATCCTATGGCTTTTCTGGAAGCACTGGAAGAGAAGGTAGAAAAATACTTCTAAAGTGGGAGCCTCTGAGTTTAGGACTGCTTTTGCACCTGAGCCTGCCCACAAGGTAAAAAAATATTCTGACCTCATTAGCATTTGTTCTTTGTCTTGCTTGATATGTTTTAGCAACGGATTTGTGCTTAGACTTGGAAGGTTTTTGTGCTTATTGGGTTTCATGGGCAATTGCTCCAACTTTGTGCAGTTGAAAGTACCACAAATGGCAAGTAGGCGTTTCACCTTGAAATACAAAAAACAAACAAAAAAAGCAAACAAAAGCCCTCCAAAGAATGAGCAAGCCAGCTGCCTGACAGGCTGTTTATACATTTGTGATAATTAAAAGATCAGCCTTCTGTGAGAAATGGTGTAAAATTGATCGATCCTTGTCAAGTCAGCTAATGGGAAAGGAGGTGAAAAGGCTGTTAAATCTACCAAATCATAAGCCTCGGGTGCATTTACACCTTCTCAGCCAAAGCAGAAACTCTCAGCTAAAACAAGACTCAGTTCACTTGAGAAAAATGGAAGAATTCATGAGCAAATGTAAGATTTGCTACACTGACGTAGTTAGAGGAGCTACTCTATTACTTACTCTTTTGATAAGTAGTAATTTCTTAAGTTGTAGGCTGGAGTTTTCACGTGAGGCAAAAATAAACTGCTTAAGAGCAAATAGATCTGCAATTTCTCTCCATCCCAATTACCCTCTTCCTCCCCCTCCTCACGCAAATCCTACAAAAGAAGAACTTACTGTGGGTCTGATACAGTCCAGTGCTTCAAAGCAAAGCTTTAATTCTCAGAGTTACTCTGTCCACCTTCATACACAGCTTGAGTATTACGGAGGCTAAAGAAAAGCTCTACCATAAGTCATAGTTTCAGGACAGGTGTGAAATAACATTTGTCGTTTGCACATGTCAGGTTACTCAGGTATCCTATGTGTTGCCTTAGAGTTGGCCACTTTCCTTAGGAGAACAAAAGGTGAGTGGGACTGAATGACTGTGGAGAGGATCTTGCTAGCCACAAGGCAGACAGGCATCCTGGAGCATGAGCCCGTGGCTTTTTGTTCAAGTTATGCCTGACAGGAGCAAAACAGTGTAGGCTATGAAGAAGACAGTAAGTTTCCTTTGTCTATTTTAATAAAACACGCAGAGCAGTTGTTCTGTGGTAGTAAACCTCAGCTGTGGACATTAGGATTTCTCCGAAGTCCAGCTGCTGGCCTGAGCAACTCTTCCAGGGCTGGATTAATCCCAGTTCGCACGGCCTGTCTGCAGATATTAGAAGAATTAGTTGCATAATATCAGAGGAGGTGGTAGTGTAACTTACTGCTGTGTCAGTGCCTCGCTGCTCTGTTAGGATTATTTCCTGCTGCTTTTGCACTGCCGGGGCTCAGGAAGGCAGTGCAAATCGGGACGCAGAGTGTTGGGTGCACTGTTGTATTCTTGTACGAAGACGACTGAGAAATAATACAGTTCTGTCCTTGAATTTAGGCTATACTACATTCCTCTTAAATTAAAAACAAAAGATTTACTGTCTTTTTTTTATTCTTTTCTGTAGCAAAATGGCTTATATAGCTGGGAGATGTGACAGCTGGTGATTTCCTGATGTAGGAGAAGCGAATTGAGGAATATCTGTGTGGGTGTGATGATAGAAGACAGTCTCTAATACAGCCCCTTGGTTATATGCTACATACTCTTTTTATACGTAGTGCCAAAATAGACAGTAATCTTCTTATGTGGGATTGTGAAGTGAGTAATAATAGAGCACAAGTCAGTGTCATCAGTTCAGAGCTGTTTTTTCTGATAAACATATTGTCATTTGCATCTGCTAGATTCTTTAGCATTTCTTGATCTTTATATTAGCCAAGTCTGTCTTTCCAGACAGAACCGTTAATGTTTCATAGTAGTAATGTCGACTGCAATCAAGTCCTCTTGGTGCTCCTATTCCTAACTGGTGCACTTGCTTTAAAAAGATTTCTTAGATTTTGAGTTGTATAATTCAGCTAATTTTCTAATACGAGAAAATCAGATGAAGGAAAACCGTGAGTACTTGCAGTCTGCATAAAATATTTCTGCTGTCTTATGAGGGATCCTGCAAAGGATCCTGATTCCTGCTGTCTGCAGGCTCCCCAGCTTGCGTAGAAAGTATAACATTGGCTGCTATACAGCAGGGCACACAGGCTAAACATATACTGGAGAAGAGAATCAGTTAAGGCAGAAAGGAAGATCTGGAGATATTTATTTAATAGAAATGTCTTTGGGCTTATGAAGACCACAGTCATCATGACTTACTCCTCTCTTGATCTTGTGATTCTTACATGTGGCATCTGGTGAACATTCAATTGACAGAAACTTTCCAGCAAAGTTAGTAAATCACAGCTATCTATAGGCACATTCATATTCTCGCTGAAGGTAATGAGACTGGCCTGAGACTTGAATTGCAGCAGGATCTGTAAAGCTTTTTAATTTTTCAAACTGCAAAGAAATACTCGTTTTATACTCAGTTTCTTTGAGTAGTGTGAAATAACAGGTTGTTGAGAGTTTGTGAGGTCAGCAAATAAATCAGGGAAAATTAAGGCAGGGTGTCCTTTTTACATTGTAAAAACAGTTTGGGAAAGTGGTGCAATTTTTCTTAATCTGAGTTTGATGGCAAAAGAATTCTTTATGTAAAAAATTATTAGTGTATACTTGCTTGCATAATTCAGCATTGTGAGGTGTGTTTTTTGCACCTTAATTCTCAATTCCAATTTTTCATTTCAGTCTGCTTTCATTCTTGGGCAGAAAATATGCAAAATGGCCTATTTGAAGACCACTGTCTGTATATCTCATCTTGTTCTGGTTTTCGGCCAGTTTATTATTTCTAGAATATTTAGACTTTTTCAGGAGACCAAGATTTTGCTCTCATGGAGAATATCCTCTCTGTTACTTCAGGCTTATTTGGCATCTTGTTAAGGTTTCTGAAACCCGTCACTGAAATATATATTAATAAAAGGGTGATTCTTGTATCAACTTTCTATTGGTGCAGTACTGCTAATACAGCACAGTTTCAGTTGTACCTGGAATCACAGGGAATTAGGATAAATACAAGGGACCATCCACAGGCTTTCCAATTTTGTTTAGAATTACCTATTTTTAGGGAACTGCCACTTTTACATATAAGTGGTATCTTTTCAAACAGCTTTATTGTTCACTTTTGGGAGCCAACTTTCATATCAAATTGCATTTATTACATTGTTGTGTAGATTGTCTAATCTAACTAAATACATTCAGGTTTTGCAAATATTGTGGATTTAAAGTACTCTTATTGCATAGTATGGCAATAGAGTTAGATATGAAAGCAATTACTTTCGCTAAGGAATAAATCAAAATACTGGATTAGGGTCATAGTGTTTAATGATTATTTTTGTCACAAGGAAAAAGCTGAACAAAAACATTTGGATTTTGTTTTTTCCTATTTTGATGAATTTTTAAGTATATAATACTTCATACCCTTAGTCATCTGGGATTCTCTCCAGCTGAATGTTAGTAATACTGTGGCAATAACTCACTGGTAAATGAACATAAATACTTGAGTTCTGAATTACAGGCCTCCTAATACACTTTGCAGCATCACTGTTGTTAATATAAGGGTTATTTCAACACAAATGGGCTCCCCAGACCCCTTATTGCAGCACCTTGGCTTTGTCAGCCTGCGGACCTGTTTCCATGTCACTCCTGTGTAACTAAGGACTACCACCACCAAGGAGGATTTTCCAGGGCAGAAGCACCCCTAATGTCTGCATCTGTGAAACCCCATGTGGAGCCCTAAGTTGCATCTGCCTCCAGGGATTTCTTTGCAGGTTGAGGAGAAGCAGCTGTAGCAACATCTCATGTTCTATGCGTGAAATTCTGAAAACTGCCTAAAACCACTGCTGCTTGAGTCTAACATTTTTCTTCTAATTTTTTGAAAGGGGAGAGATTTAGATGATTACCTCATGTATTTTTATGTGAGGGAGGACTTTTGTTTTTATCATATTTGCAGTCATGACTTATCTTCCCCATGGCACATCTTCTAGTGGAGGGTACAGATTTCATTCTATTCATCCTTTTGTTTCTTTTCAAAAGTATCTCTTGGAAAAAAAAAACCATTTTGTTCCGTTATCCTCCCTGAGATGACTATAGAAGGGATCATTAACATCATCACTAGGAGGAAGTCTAAGTTTGTTTTTTAAATGGCAGGAAATGTTGTAGGACTAACTTGAGGCTATCTGTCTTGTCAGTCACTGTATGAATAATTTAAGAATATTTTCTGGTTTTTTTATATTATTATGAATGTCTGAAGCTTCCACCTTGTAGGTAATATTACATGATCAGTTTATATACTTACCTGTAAATCTAATTTTTAAGGTAATGTTGTAATTAATAGCAATATATTATTAATTAAAATGCTTAAGGGAAATGTAGGGAAATACAAAACCTATTCGGTTTTGTATGACATTGGATGTTGGTCTGTATTTTGGCTGACTGAGACATTCTGCAAACTGAGGATGGAGTAGAATTTGATCCTAACATCCCCACCTCAGATGGTTATTATATTTACATTATTCAGTTGCACTTTGTATTGATGAGGATAAAATAGCTCTTTTGGGGAGTTAATTTTACCATTCAAAATTAAAAGTGTTTTCCATTGGCCTGGAGATTCCTCATTATGGATTGTTTTACAAGAAAAGAAAAAGATCTGTGGTACCTTAAGCTCATTCGTGGTCCGTTTTCAAAACATTACAAGAATGTAACCTCCATCTATTCCCCCAAGCTGATGCCATGGTGCTGACTGGACATGCCTCTGTTTTAGCCAAATATTTGCAAATCCTCTGCTGGATTTCTGTTGGAACTGGCTTGCTCACACACTCAGAATCTGACCTATGCGATAGGTAACTAAAATAGTATCTCAGAGACATTATAGCACAGGCTTCATTACTTTATGTGGGATAATGATACAGAAAGTTGATCTTGCATATTTCTACTAAAATGTTGTGTATGGTGGTTCTTGTGATGGTATATTTTCAGCTGAAAGAGTAACATTGGTTTGTAAGCCTAATAGAACTCGGGGCTCTGTAATAGGATCTGTAGACTAATTTTTATCCTGGATTAATACTAGCCTCTAAAATTATTATTGGCACATCTACTATGTAGAGTCCAGACTAGATTAAAAGCCTTGTCCTGACCTTGGCTAGGCATAACCTGGTCTTTATTGTAGGGATCCTATGTTTGCTTTTTTTTTATTTTTTTTTTTTAAATTTTTTTTATTTTAAATATTATTTATGGGAAACTTCCAGAAAACCTTCCAACCCATTTTTCTGGCATTTGAGTCCTTGACTAGAGAAAATGCTGATATGTGTACATAACCATTGTTCAGAGCAGCACTCAGATGTGCTCAAGCTCCACCTATTAACAGAAATATATATATGGTTTTCAGGACATTAATGCATGGTTGCCTTTGAATCAGACAGATTTTGTCATTTTGTTTGTGTATTAACAGAGAGTGAAAAAATATTCTTAAATGACACACATTCTTTGTTTGAATTGGGTTACAAATTCCTTTTATCTAAATAGAGTCCCAGGATTTTGCAGGTGTGATCAGGCTCATTAACTGATGACAGCTTAAAAAGAAGAAGGATTCATCATCTCCCATAATAAACCTTCTTTTGCTCTGTGATAGAACAGTCTTTCTCGTGGCATCTTGTGTGGAAGATCCCTGCAGACATCCTCGTGATGCTGCCAAACTTGCCTCGTTCTGCCTTATCTCACACATTTCACTTTCATCTCTGAAAATCAGTGGAAGTCAAGTTCATGCTGAAGTGTTCATATTCATAATCTACTTTCAGGTTCTGGGATGATGAACGTGGTATAAAAAATTAAAACTGTTGTGTAGAATAACCTTTTGAGATTAAGTGCTATACTTTCTTTCATTGACGGTCGCAGAGAGAGATGGATATTATATCCTTATAAGACATTATTTTTGAATGAGCCAGAATTTGTTACTCTTACAATGGAATGTCAAAGATTTTTTTTCTTTATATTTAAAGAAAAAGGAAGAAATGGAAGGTGTAGTAATGTTATTGTATTCTTTTATAAGTGACATTAAGAGGAAGTAAGTGGATATATGAAAATGTTAGCCCATAAAGTTATTTGAAGACTATCAGGATAACATGTGCAAAAGATAGCATTCCTGGAATCTCATCTACTTAGCACAGTATAGGGCCTATTTTCAAGCTTAGTCTTTCTGTCTTCAGTGTTAAAGGAAAGTAATGCACTTTTGCAGTGATAGATGCCTTCAGCTTTGTGGAACTCAGCTTGCCTTATCATTTATGTATATATTTTTTAACTGTAATGTGGGAGTTTCTTTTAAATTTTTAAGATTAAAACTTGGTTACCTGGCCTTTTTTATATAGATCCGTGCTGTTAGAGTTTTCTACATGTTTCTTTCTCATATCATCTCATATCACTCATCTCAAATGCGTGATGCTGGGAGTTTGGTTATTCAGCTATATTTTCTGAGGACAAATGTGTGATTCTGCTGTCGTATGTCTGCTGGTTCTCTGCTGCGATGTTTTGATCTTTTAGTCATTAAGTTTCGCTCAGCAGTTTTAGTGCTTAAAAAGCATAATGTTGTGTTACTACTGTGTTTTTCTGTTTTGAAACGTTTGCCCGAGTGGTTTATTATGTGAGTTAGCAGATGGTGATTTAACTGCACTTGATCCAAGGGGAGTTTTCGTTCTGTAAGTTTGTCTCAGCTCAAAAGAGTCACAGAAAAGCACTTGCAAAGCAGTGAGCAAAATATTCATAGTGTGCTGTTTGTAAGCACAAATGGAGCAGCTGAAGTTTGCTCAAGAATGGTTTTCACAGCTGAGGGAGTATGATGTGATTTCAGATGGTGCTGTGTCAATCCTGTATACCCCTATATATTGCACCTGTGCGGCGTAGGCAATGAGTAACTGCTGTGTTTTGGTGGATAAGTTGCTTAGTTTGGTTTGAGGAGAGGAAGAAAATATTGCAAAAGGTATCTCAGAGTTGACCTGATCTCTATTGAATTTGCTGTGTGGTATTTAGTTTCTCTGTTCTGTTCATGAGTGTTACCATGATTTACTTTATAACATTAAAGGATCAAATATAAAGGATTATCAGCATAACACTCTAAAACCACAGATCTGATCATGTTATATTGATTTATAAACAATTTACACAGTATTTTTTTTCTCAGGGTAGTTGTCTTTTTGTTCTTAAAATCAGTATTTCATTGTAGATTGAAGTCTTGTAGAGCAAAAATTAAGAAACTTTTATTACCAATGCTGTCATATTAAACTGTTAGAACTTTCATATTCTACCATTATTTGTTTCACAAGAAACAAAATGAAGTCTTACTCTGCATCCTGAAGATTTATTGGTGTTGTCCACCAGGATACTGAGGTACATGTCTTCTGTCACAAGTTATAAAAATCTTTATTCAGTGGAAAGATGCCAAGCAGATTTTCATTAGGCTTGGATAAGCTCTGTCAGCAGCAAGACCACTCGTAGCACTTGTAATCACGCATAGTTCAAGTAACTTCAGTGTTATTCTTTGAGATCTTCTGTCACTGTCTCTTTCTCTGTCACAGTAATTCTATAACTGAGGTTAAGATTTCCCAAGGGGCCTAAGGAAGTCAAAGATACAACTTTCAATGAATTTCAGTGGGATTTAGACCTTAAATCTAATCTTCCTTGCAAACATAATCCCAAAGTTTTGACAAATAACTTGCTTGTGGTAAACTGCTTAAAGGTTGCAAGAGTATGCAGATTGCATATGTAAGTGTAATCTTCCAGCTCACTCTTCCTATATGTAAAGAACCTAAAGTATGGTCTCTATGAGGAGTGATACAAACTGGATGAGATACTAAAGAGAAGTCATTGAGTTGCTTGGGCAACAGAATTGAAGCGATGAAACATGTCAGGAACATCAGGTCAGCTCTGCCCCTTCCTGTGCCTCCTCTCTTGTGGTCAAGGAAGAGTCCTAGAGAAGGAAAAGGCTTCAGAAGGGTTTTGAGGCTGTGTGGCCTCAAAAGGTGTCGAGGGGCAAGGTTTCTTGCTCCCTGCCATCCTTCTTTCTGAAGGATGCTGCTCATGTTTGCAGATTGACAGAGTCAAAAGGAGAATTTTTAGGATCATTTCATACATTATTAGGCCAGAAGACAAGGTCATGTTCATTTATTCTCACATCTGTGCTGAATCAGATTTCACCGCAGTTTTATCCCTGCAGAAAGATGTATTTATGTAAAAGAATTTAACTTATAATGATTCACTCACAGTTGCAGGGAGTCTGCCACATCCCGAGGAATATTGTTCAATATTCTGGCATCAGCCAGTGATTATTCTGTTAAAAGGTTTTGTCACAAAAGTGTGCTAAAGTTGCCTGAAAGTTGTGCATATGCAGCCTCTCTCCGCTTCATTTTTTGTCTGCCTGCTCAAAGACAGCATTTTCTACCATTTGAGAGCAAAAATATATTTAATAATCTGCTAATCCAAGTAGCTGAGAAACAAAGCTGTCATGCCCAATTTTACTCATAAAAGGGTGAAAGAAACAGAATAAGCAGTCTTTATTTAGAAAAATTGTAGACTAAATAAAAGAATATTGGCCAGTTTCCCTCCAGGCATGCCAACTGAATAATTAAATTATCCAATTAATGAAGAATTATTATAGTCAATTTATACATTTTTCAACTTTTTTCTAAATCAAGTGTGGATGGGTTTTTTAGAAATGTTTTGAAATAATCTCTAATAATATAAATCAATTTGTCTTGGGTCAAACTTTCTAAGTTAGTAATTTTATTAAATCAGTATTTTAGTAGCAGGTTAACATATCTTACTGTGACAGGGAATGAGCTGCAAATGGAGCCCTAAATCACATTCACAATTCACATTGTGAAAAGGAAGACAAATGTAATTAAATATTGCTGTGAAACAGAACCTTTTGTAAGGTTACTTGTTTTTTCAGTGCTATAATTAGTGTTTAAATTGCCATTTATGACAATTAGTAGTAATGATTAAAATGTCCTGATGGCTTTGCTCTAGTAATTTATGAATCAGTTGAGTGAGAATATATTGATATAGTAACTTTCCTCGAGAGAAATATCAAATAATTTTTTTTATGAGATTGAAATATTTAGTTTACATTTTATTATCTTGATCTTTTTGTATGACTATAGGTAACATTTTTTTGAAATGTTTTTGTTACTTCATGTATAACAAAAGAAGACTAGACAAGAAAACATAGTAACAATAATACCAAAATAAACTATTTTCAGAATTTATATTTCTAAAGAAATATGTATAATATCTAAGTCTTGTTCTGGATTGAACACTGATTTCTGTCAAAACGCTAACTAAACCTTCCTCATCAACCATAGTTATTTAAAGAACTTATTTGTTGCAAACAAATAGTGTTTGGGTTGTTTTCTCGTCCAGACTAAAAGGTATATGTGAATTTCCTTTCTCTCAGAGTCTTACACAACCATATTCCCCCCCACCGCTTTTCTTCATGTTTCTGTGAATTTGCTGTTTTTTTTTTTCCTTTTCTAAATCTGTTTTTTCTCTAAATCCCTAGCATTTCACTTCCTTTGGTCTGTCAAACTATAGCAAGAGAGCAAGGGAGACGCAAGAGCTGCTCAGTGCTTCTCTGTGTTGGTTGAGACTTGGTCGGAAGTGCTATACTGCTTTACAGAGCACCCTTTGCTTCACTGACTCTGCTGAAGAAAGGAGGTGCTAAGGCTCTCTGGGGAGTTGCCTCATGGCATTTCTCCTTAGTCCGGAGGTCTGCACAAGGGTAGAGATAGCACTTTCCCTACCTGAGGGCAATTTCCATCAGGTCTTCACCAAGGCAAGGCATGAAATGGCCAGTGCTCTTTAGTTGCCTTTTCATAGGCATCTTTGCATGCACTATTTGATGGGGACAGGACAGCTCCTGCTTGTGTCACAGGCCCAGTTATGCAGCTGCAGATCCTGGTCTGGAACAGAAGTTTTAGAATTCTTTTCAGTGCTTCAGTTCTATTAGAATTTGTCATTAGATTCATTAAGGATATTGTAATGCTACATCATCAAAACTAGAAGTTTTTTGTTGTGGGTGGTGGTAAAGAAGAAAGAGGAAGATTAACATTTTTATAATCCATTTCTTATTGGTAAAGGAATTATGTTGGGATGGTGAAGGACTTTATTTTGATCCCTGTTCTTCCTGATCCTGCAAGGAAAAACTCTGCTTTATCCAAGTAGAACTTGGAGTTCAGTGATACAGTGATCTCCCTGTAGAGAGACAGAGGAGATACCTATCCAGGGTCCAAAGCTCAAGTTTTTTTTTTCTAGATACAAGCTTTTCAACATAATTCTAATTTTGTGGAAATACTCACATGATGTTCGTCATGAAAATAAAGAGCAGATCTTGAACATTTGGAAGTTTTCATAAAATGAAATTATTGTCCTTTAGCTACTGCTATTTATAACTGTTACATTTGGATGTGATTTTTTCAGACTTGCTGACCCGTAACAATATTTTCAATATTATTACCATATTGATCTCAAATATGGCTATAGGACTTTGAAATTCACTTTAATAATTGCTCTTTAATTTTTTTTTATTCAGTCTGTTGCTACTTTTAGTCTTTTTGAATAAAGAAGACCAACTTGCTTAGCAGCACAGTAAATGCTAATGAAACAAACAGGGTCATCTGCAAATGACTGGGATAACATGCTGTTGCTTACAGGCAGATTTTCAGTCAGATATGAGTAATGAACTATAATTCCTGTTGTTTCCATTGAATGATGAAAATGTAACTGCAATTTGCAGACAGAACAGGAAGAAATGTTATTAGGCTTGTCCTTTGCAGCCTATTAGTAAAAGGTAGCCAAGGGAAAAACAATCACTAACATTTTCAATAATTAACCTGTGCCTCCTAAGCATAAAACAATTTTTGAAAGGAAATTAATTCTGAGACACTATAATTGAAATAATTTCCTCTGTCTTTGTTCTGTTGCTTTGCTGATGGGACAGAGAAAGAAAAAAGTCTATATAAATTCTCTATCAACATCATTCCATCCTTTTTTTTTAACTAAAGTTTCTGTCTCACAGTTTCTTTTCTAGGCACAATGGATGTGCTTTATGGTAATAACAAAGTCTGTGTGTTTCATGTGCCTGTTGAAACCAAATGTTTGTGTTGTGCCATTACCCATTCGTCCACGGTAATGAGTAGAGCCCAGATCCATAGACATGAGGTGTTCAGGTCTCTCTCAAGTACCTACTGCACCTGGATTTTGTTAAGGAAGAGGCACTGATCCCTGGTTCTTCTGTGGTGTGTGGTGGCTTGAAAAGACTGACCAGGCTCTTCCCCTGCTATTCCCCTGAGAACACATGAGTTCCCAGCTCAAGGAAGTTACAGGACCTGACCTATGTATTTGTGTCTGCTCATAATATTCACTACCTAAGCGTGATGGAAAACAAAGTCAGATATAAATATTCGGAAGTATTTTTCATGCCTAGGTCTTTTGTTTATGGATACAGGCATTCTCATACCAATCTAAAACATTTCAATCTCTCTTGCATTTGGTTATTAGTTTTCTAATCAGTGAGGTCTGCTTGAAGGCCAAATTTGAATTGCCACAGTTGGATATTTTAAAATTACAGTCACTGGAAGAAAAGCAGATGGGATACAAGTAGACAACCCGGCCTCATTAGAGTTTAGTTGGAAGTAAAGTATTAAAGAAAATGAAAGCTGTTTGTAGAAAGTTGGTTTCAATTTTTCAGAGTCTGTAAGCACATGCTTAAATCCAGGCCTGGGAATGCCCAATGAAGACTAAACCTGCATGTGAATGCTGTCGACTGCTAAACAAAGCAAAACAAAACAAAAGTCAAGCAATTAAAAAACAGAGATGAGCTCTTCCCGTTTGATATGAGTATTACATAACAGAAAGAACCTCTTCAGGTGAGGAGATTGACCCAGTATCTCTTAAGAACATCAGGCGGCTTCACTGCATTTCTGTTTGGAGCACAGCTGAGTAACTGGACAGAAGTGCTGAATCCTGCTTAACTGACTTAAAGGTCCTGCTAGCGTCAAGGATGAATCCACTAATGTTTGTTTAGCTTTTGGGGTTTCAATGAATGGAAAATGAGAAAAAATATGTAACCAATTATCTCTCAGATTTTAGGTGTTAAGACTTTTATAACTCTTTAGAGTAGTATAATAATAATAATTTGCTTAGGATGTAGGATAGCAGTTAAATATAGTGGATCATTGCCTGGGCAGAAGTGAACATTGCATTTGTGACAGAACCAAGAATTCCGAAAGGACCAAGGAAGCACTCAGCAGGTGCTTACCCGAATGGTCAAAACCTTTGCCTAGTTCCACCAGGTAAGGGTGCTCAGGAGAGGACACATCCTATAAGTAACATGCGCTTGTGTGGTTATCTTGGCCCTCGGAGATAATGACATTGTAGGGGCGTAAGGCATTGTTTTCCATTTGTATCGCAGCATCTGCAAGAGGCTTGACAAGGTAGAAGATAATATTTGTTGATTTTTTTTTTTTTTCTTTCCCTTCAAAAACTGATTTTTGGAAATGAGCAACCAGCGGCAAAATTCTGCTGTTCAATTCACCTTTGATACTCACTGAATTCAGCACAAGATGCATATGTATACGTGAGTCTTAAATTTTATTAAAAGAGCCTTTCCAAATTATAGTTCTCCATAGAGGAAAAACACTTCAGAGGTTTAAGAAAAACTATTTTGTTTTTTTCTCTTAGTCATGCATGTAAGTAGATGTTGAAACTTCTGCTTAATAAAAGCATTTCTTTAGGGGATCATTGCCTTTTAGTCTGTGGACAGAATGTCAGAGCATCTTCGTTTTCAGGTCAGGATCTGATATAATTTATCTTTGCTTGTGCATTTACGGCACAGGGTCTTTCCGTAGGTTTGAAGTCAAACATAGCTGTGTGTGCTTTCAGAATCTTGTCACCAGAAGGTTCTTGCCTTAAAATTGATTTAGAAGCTGATAAAGCTGATAAAGCCTAATTTGCTTAATTATCCAGTCTAAGAATGTGCTCATGCATGATGTTTGAATTCGCTTAACCACATTGATTTGGAAACTGCACATGGAAATTGCGTCTGTTTAGCTAAACTCTTACAGCAGCTGTGTCTTTTCCTTATTTGCTTACTAACCACAAGTTACAGCTGGTAATATTAGCAAATGTTTATCCATATGTGAATATGGATAGAAAAAAGCAAGATCTGGGGAGAATAAAGATGAGAATTATTTGCCTCTGTAAATGAAGATGAGTTGCAAATGCAAACTTGACTCCTTTGATATCTTCAGTGCTTCCATGTTTTGGACTGCATGCACATACACTATTGATAGTGTTATCTAGTGACCTGTGTTGAGTCCTGTGACACTTTGATAGAGGATAAATTGTTTTATAGCAATTGTGTTGTCATAATACAGTGAGTGACAGGGGGCTGCATTGCAGTGGCAGTGTGTATAAAGGATAAAAAGTTTGAGATAGGCAGCTTATTTTAACACGTTTTGTTTGGACTTATTATCCTGTTTCTTGTGATGTTAGATTCTCTTCATGTGGAAATGACTGTAATGCTATCAAATATGATAGCAACTGGAGAATAAAAAGCATAAAGCCATTTTGAAAGGACAACCCTTTAAGCCAGGGAATGGCTATGTTTTGATACATGTGGTACGTTAATGATAAACCTAAACTAAGGATATAATTCTTTTCCTCTGATATCAGCAGGTCATTGATATATTTATATTTAACTTTCAGCATTTTTTAATAGCATGGCAAGCTGGACTTGGTCCATTCACTGTTAGCTGGCACAGTGGGCATGCTGTCATGCTTTGGCTTGCTTCTCTAAGGTTGTGCTTTGGTTTGGTTTTCTAAAAGCTCATCTCAAATCTATTTAATCTACTTGTGGAAGCTCAGTAGTAAATATATTCTATACAGAGATTAAGGAAGCCTACTGGAGTAGTTTTGTTGCTCTGTTTATTACTGTGAGTGGAGCATCTCATCTGATAGACTTCTTAAGTCACAGTAATGCTAATACATTTTGAAAGGATAATACATTTTGAAAGGAAATGATATAAAGATTTGAATTGGACATTGTTAGCTGAAATGCAGCAGTGCTCACAGCATTTTTTGTACTGAATAAATAACCACATTTAAAAACAAATCTTAAAGCATACATGGATAGGATTGATGTGTGTTCATGGAGAAAAGAAGAATGTGAACTTAGTTATTACCTGATTTAAAGGCTTTTCTGAAGGATGCCTCGCTTCTCCAAGTTCTTTCTGTTTTGTGTCCCCTGGCTCAAAAGAATGATTAAAACTTGTGTTCTTTGGATAGCTGCCCTGGGGCTATATGTAAACAAGATGTGTTAAATGCAGCTTAATAAATATTTTAGAAGTGATCACTGTTTCTTTGGAAGTTGCTTTACCCTTTTTCCTTGCTACTTATACGTGCATGAACACAGGAGGAACAGGGAAGAGTTTAGGCTGAAATCATATCTGTTCCCCATTGAAACTGGTGTCCTGGTCTCTGGTAGATTAAGCTGTTCTGTTGCTTGAGGAATCCCGCTGTTGACTCTTCTCCAGAGGCAAAAGTTCACCTTTTCAAGGAGATGTGCTAGCAGCAGGATCAGGGCAGATGCTTTGGTAACTTGGCTGTGTTTCTTTTCCTTGCGGAACCACTGGCATACTATGTGACCGTGGAAGATTCATTTTATCTCTTAGTGCTTCTATTTCCCAATTCATACCTTGATGTTAATGATAATCAGGTCTTTTGAGTAAACTTGGAAATCTGCAGATGAAAAAGGATTATGCCTGTATCTCACTAAATAGTATCCTGCAAAATCTATCAAAATTACTATCCTGTCAGGAAAAATCGTGCATAGAAGAAAAAATATTGCAGAATCCATACTGTAGTGTTTGCAGGATTTTGCAAATCGTAAATTTTCTGTGAAAATTGCATGAAGGCGAGTTTCTGCTCACATTGCACGTGTGTGAAATGAGCTGTTGTGGGATGGGGATGTGTTGCCAAGGTTTTAACAACGGGGTCTTTCAGAAGTGTCCTCTCCCCGCTACAATAAACCCTGCTTGGTGACATGTGTGTGCACACAGATGAATGGCACTGAGGAATCGGTTCCTTTGTTTCTCTTTTTAAACCAAGCAGTTTTTTTATAATCCCAGAATCTGTACAACCTGGTGTAGCCCTGTTACACACTTTCTGTTCATCTACACAAAATAGGACGTTTGCTACTTTAATTCCTGATAGCTTTACTGTTATGGAAAGGCACAGCTGGAGGGGTAGCATGGTATGCATTTGAGGGTGCTCTAGGGATATCTGATATGTATTCCCATATGAATAAATTATTGAAGTTATCATTTTGTGTGACTGCAGGAACATTCAGAGTATTGTAATGAATTCCATTTCAGTAAGTTTTTTTTATGGTACACATAGATTTAAAAAATACCCATGGCAACCAAGTTATTTCATGCATGTGCTGTGAATTTAGGGGTTTTCCGGACCTGTAGAGTATTCAGTTTTTCTGACTGAAGTCATAGAGACTTTGCTGCAGTAGGATGTATGTAAAGCTCCAGAAAAAATATATATGTATTCTGCAGAAGAAAATTCTGCTTTCTTATCCTTCTATGAACAGTAGACAGAGATTTTCACTATCACCTTGCCAAATGCTGTCAAAATGGTAACATTAATTGGAACATGTCCCAAGATAAACTTTTCAAGGGAGAAGAAGTCTGATGACATTGTTTAATCACATTGATACATACATGCCAGGTGTGATTCTATTAGTGTAACTTGGCTCCCTTTCTTGCATCCAGCAGCTTAGTTGTGGTGGAGGTGCGTGGAGAAGCCTGGCGAGGCATGGGATGTGCACATGAGGATTTGCACAGCTGTGCTCGTTTGGGGTGCTGGGCTTGAGGTGACGTGACCTGCTGAGAACGTGCTCAGTGAGAAATAGGAGCTCCTGTTAAACTATCTGTGGATAGATCTCACTGGGACTAGTGAATATTTAACTCAGCCATGATGCCCCTGTTCCTTACCCTTTCCAGGGCTATGCCAGAGGTGGAAATACAGTCTTGGAAGATCTGGAAAGCACGTTTGGGAGAGCTGTGAAAGGCTATCCCTGGTCCACGGAGAGAGGATGCACTGAGGGAAAAGAAGTGTTCTGTGACCAATGCAGGCCATTCCTCCCAGCCCATGTTCTTGAGGGAAACTGCAAACTTGGAAAAGTGTGCAAGGTCTTTGAAATTATCTTGGTAAATACAAGGTAAATTCAATAGAATGACTTGAAGACCTAAGATCCTGCATTGCAGCAGCAGCAAGGTACAGCAGGCTTCTGAAGAAAACTCTTTGCAAGGTCTAATCTAAGCCAGTTGTGTTGAATGTCATGGATAGTTATTAGGTGGCTATAATTCAGCCAAGAGGGGGTAATTTTCAGAACCTCTTTCTTAGAGAGCCCCACATATGTGGAGACAAATCCTCAATAATATACTGCATTGAGCATGAACTCAGCTGATGCAGTTACATTTAGGGGTACAATTTTTCGTTTCAGTGAAAAATTAAGAATATGATCAGATGAATTTTGAAGGTTCTCTGTCTCTATCAACAACAGATTTCTTATTTTATCTTCTGAAAAGGATATATTATTTAGAAAAGGCCTGACATTTACATTTATATAATATGCATTGTTGTTTTATGTCTGGGAAGGCATTATTAGTGCCATTTTATAGCATAGCATTTCTTAACTTCAGAAATTTGAAGATGGCTTGCAAACATAGGAGATAGATAGGAAAAGAACTGATGGGATTTAGGGGTGTGACAAATTACAGCCTTCAAAATATCTGCCTTGCAAAATCTGGAAATGAGATCATGATTCCTGAACCTCAGTGCTCGGTTCCTGTCAGCAAACCAAATAATTGTTTTTATCTGCTCCTGCTGGTACCTCCATCTGTCTGTAGGGGATGTGGAAGAGTTTCCTGGGTCCCAGTTCAGCGATGTCTCTCACTTGCGTCATGGTCTCATACTAGGATGAAGCACGTCTGTAGTCTGTCCTCTCCTGTGTATGTCCCTTACAGCACAGGCACACAAGCCATGGAGGAGCTGTGGGGATTTCCAAGAGATCCTCTAGAGAGGTTGGGTTAGGAACCCTGGTGGCTCCAGTCTGAGAATCTTGTGGAAGAGGCAGCACATAGGAGGTTACTGTTGGTATCTGCTACTCTGTTACTTCAAATGATAAGTTCTTAGTGTGCTGTCTTACCACATTGAGGCTGTGATGTTGTCATAAACTTACGTGTCTATATGGTTCTACAAAAGAGTGGGTTTTTTTTCATTTTACTTACTTTTAAATATTTTTAACTTGCTTAAAAAATAATATTAAAAAAAGAAGAAATTTATAACATCATGTTTCCAGAATAAGGCAGGAGTCATGTGGAAGTACTCTGTGTGCACTGCTGATGATAGCATAATGTGCAACAGGGCCAAGCTTGTAGCTACACAGATAGAAACATAATTCTGCCAGTCTTTAAAATAGGAATGTCTGATTTCTTAACTTTGATGGTCTTTTAAATCAAGTTTTAGTCTGATGATCACAAAATTATAATGTTTTACTTAATTTTTTTGCATATAGTGTAGTTTTTATCCTTTGATTTCTTTCCTACTTGCTCACCATTAATTATATTTATGTTTTTAAGCCTTGTTAAGTGTTGGTTCAGAGGAAGTGTTAGCAAATATGAAAAATGTGGTCAAAATCAAATAAGTTATCTCTCCAAAACACCAAAACAGTTTATAATTCCATCCATAATTTGTGTGAAAACAAACAGAAGGCAGTACTTTCTTAGTGATGTTTTATTTATCCAGAAGTATCTACTTTGGAAGATTGCAAAAAAGGCTCTTGAAGATTCTAGGGTACAAATCCCTTTTAGGAAAAAATCTTAAAAGGGATCTTTTACTCCTAGATCCCTATTCTATGTGTAAATAACTAATGAAATATTCCTTTTATCGATACATGATTTTTACTTTTTATTTCCTCAGCCATCATGTATGTAATGGGAGCACTTGGTCCTGCAGCTGGATACTTACTAGGAGGAGTTCTTATTGGTTTCTATGTTGATCCTAGGACAACCATTTATATTGACCAGAATGATCCTCGATTCATTGGAAACTGGTAAGAGTCAAGCTTTTTTCCAAACTATCAGTCGAGCAAATAAATTGTCAGTAGGGAGTTGAGGGAAAATATCTCTGTAGAGTGCTTGTTCAAGACTGGCAAGGAACCAAGCAAGAGGAGATTCATATCATCACTACACGTCATATTATGGCAGAGAGGAGATACTTGCCAAAGAAGTTCATGGGCACAGTATGTGGAAAGTCTCCTAAGGGCTGGATTGGTACATGGAAGGTGGATAACACCAAAGCAGACAGACAAAAGTGTGAACTTTGTACTTGCCAGCAGAATAGTGGTGAGCGTCATTTACCCTGGTCTAGGAAAAAGTGATAGGATGGTGTCAGACTGGCCTTGCCAGTCTTGAGACTCAAGGTGATGGCTCATGCCTCAGGGAGCTAATGAGGTAAGCCACTAAATGATCCTCGAGTTCTTTGATCCTTACAGCTGCTGCTGAGATGTCACAGCCATAATCATTCCTCAGTGTCTTTGGGCAGCTCTTGATGTGTGACTTTCTTGGAAATGCCTTGTGACTGAAGAAGACTGTGAGGTTTTGATCAGCTTCTCTGAGAAAATTCCTAAATCTGGCTTGAAAATCATACAAACCCACTAAAGATTTAAATTCATTATCCCAGGATAGCTGTATTTTGTATCTCAACAGGTGGTTGTGTTGGTGACCCATTTCAAGGAGCAGGTCAGTATCCTTGAACCATTTTTGTTTCTCTGGCCCCCTAGAGAAAATCCAGAGAGCTTGCCTTTGTTTGAATATATCTTGAATATGTTCTGAATATCTTGAATATGTTCTGTGATTCTCAACCTTGAAATGTTCAAAACACGAAACACAAACTAAAGCTCAGGGCAGTGCTCTGGCTATTAGCTCCAGTTCAACTTGATGTAACAGCCCATAATGCTGTATTGGAGTCCTGTATGTTTCTGCTCAGTGCAAGCATCATGGAGCTATTCCAGCAGTTTTAGTCACTGAGGTAGCCTTGAGTTTCAGTTCATGTGCATTGGATTAGTACTTATCACTGTACCATTTCAGTCAGACCGTGTTTGTTTCTGTTTATATCCTGGCCATTTGATTTTAAAAAAATTCTTTCTTTGCGGTGAACTTTAACTGTCTGAGTATCATTTCTTTGTTTTACTTTACTCAGTAGTCTTATCTGTGTATGACAGTCTAGCTGCATTTTCAGTGTTGTCACTACAGACGGGCAACCTGAGTATGCTGCTTACCTGTTACCTTGGGATTAACTGCTTTGTGTCCTGGTATATTTATGCTGCTTTATCTCATGGAAGAGATTTGTGATCTGAATATTAGTATAGTGTTAAAAAATTACTTTGACTATTCTTAAATAAAATATTTTGAATAAGAGTGAAAATAATATATCTTCTTAGTAAAACACTTCACTTGTTTTTGAACAAGTGCATGCGAGAACTCATAGTCAGCATCAGATCAGAACTTTTAAGCAGAAATTGTAAAACAAGCCCACAAATATATCTGTTAGTTAGAGTTAGTTGGGCTATAGAAATGTGGAAAAGCTTTAATTTTGATTTTTATCTACAATGCAACCACCAGTGTAACTGCCCTACACAGTGAGAATATCCACATGAGTTTTAAATTAAGCTTTGAGAACATCAACTGTACCAGGTCGTGCAAGTAAACTAGTGGAAAGAGCCTAGGCTGTGCGTTTGGAAGATTGTTTGTCAAACCGATAAATGGATTTTATGTATCTCCGAGATTTCCTGTCTCCCGATCAAGTCTCATGGTGATTTAATTATTTTGCTGGGGTGCTAGCAGTAGTGATGCAAATACAGTTCAGGCAAGGGCAGGAAATTGCCAGGCATCGGCTCTCAGTATGCCATTCCCACTTGAGCCAGCGTAGGCGAGTGAAAGCTGTTCCGAGTTCCCTCTTTTTATCACAGTGATTAAATCTGTAAAGAAACTAGCTGTGATTAATCCCTTGATGGAGGTTCCAGGTAATTTGCCTTACTCTTTAATTTTTGCTTCTCTATTATTTTTTCTCTCCTAACTTCTAATGAATAGTCTGTGGCCTCTACTAAAAGTTAGGTGGTGTTCACAGCACTTGTGTTTCATTCCCCTTTCACTTTCTGAAGCTTATCTTTTTGTCTTTTATCTGCTCTTTAAAATCAAGGTTAGTGGTGTGAGAATTGGTCCTTGATCCCTAGGAAGTGGCTGGCTGCAGGGAGCTCTGCAAGTGTAGCATTTCATTCCATGGAAATCTCTTTTCTGGGACCTTGACATTTTCACTTCGCAGGGAAGTGCCGCGTAGCTAAGTTTATTTGTGTCATCTTGCAAATGGAAATACAAGAGTAGTCTAATGCCTACTTCGGAGAGCTGTCATGCTTTTCAAAGGAAGGGTGCATTTACAGTAAGTTAATGGGCAGTTATATTTAAGATTTCTCAGCCTTGTCTCCTTTGAAGTGAGTTAGTATCTTTGATTCTCATCTTTCCCGTATTATAGCTGTAGAGTTTCTAACTTCACTTATCTCAAAGACCTGAGGTTATGATTACAGACAAAACAAGAAGTGCAACAACTGTGATGATGGCAAGTACTGCTGCAAAGTCTAATTTTTACTTTAATTGTTTCTTTCCAAGAAGTATATTCTCTGTATGTAGGGAACAGACAATTTAGGTTATCTTTTGTGAGCTCTGATAAACACAGTAAGAGTAATTGTTTATGTTCTGACTGTTTCTGGTCTGATTCTTCCTTGAATTTCACAAAAAATGATTTTGCACAGACCTGCATTTTTAATGGTTCTTTGTAGGTGCTCTGAGCTAAATTATAGATCAAGTTCCTTTGCAATCGCATCAAAGTTTTAAACTGCTTTATATTCAAATATGGTAGCTGTAAGGAATGGCTTGGATATCTTCTATAAATCGCCCATCATTTTGTTGTCCTTAAGAGCTGCTAGCATACGGTGTTGGGATCAAGTTAATTGCAGAGCAGCCCTTGGCAGTCTGTCAAGCCCTTTGAATTAAATTTTCTTTTGCTGACACTTTTCTAAGTGCTTGCCTAGTTCTGAATCCATTCAGTGCTTGGATCTTCGCCTATTATCTTTCATTGCTGCTCCACGCAAGAAGTTAAAAGGAATTCCTTCTGCACTGTCTGGTCCTTCCTTAGCTTTAATTGCTTCCATTGGAGGTCCTAGTGCTTGTGCAGATGCCTTTGAGGGATTCCCCTGCATATTTTCTTTGACTCTAAAAAACCCTTGATTTCATATCTTCTAATTAATGTAGATCCCATTCTGACTTCTCACTTCCTATCATAAAAGTGCTTGTTATTTCTGATATCCCCTTTTGTGTGCTTTCCAGTTCTTTGATACCTCTCCAGTAAGACAAGAAGTGTAGGCAGTGCTCAGTGTTGCATACAGTGCCACATTTCTGACATCTCCAGCACTTGGTATGCTACCAGAAAGGTCCCTTTGGATTCAGATTTCATTCCTTGCTACATCAGAGGGCCCCGTTTCCTTTGCTGCTCCCTGCCGAGTGGGTGGTTTCAGATTTCCGCATATTACTGCCGCAGATTGCTCCTTTGATCAGTGCTTTGCTGCTTCTGCCTCCCAGAGCCTGAAGGGAATGTTGCTACATTTTTTAATGCAGTATGCCAATGTATTCCCTGTCTGATAGTGCTGAGTAATCCTCCTAAAAGTCTGGTTTGTAATCCCTGTATTTTATCAGCTAAAATGAGTGAAGAGAGGATTTTCTGTTTACATAATACCAAAACTGGTCAAAACTTTCATGCTCTCTAGGTATTTGCCTCTCAAAAGATTCCCACACATTTTTTTTCTAATAAAAACAGTGTTACTTACAGATATTGGTGGTTTGCCTTCACATAAGCATTGCACGTGCATATTAAATTGCACTCATTAAAAAATACATTCTGCAGTATCTTCATGTTACAAAAGTGAAGCCAAATGTGGTTTCTTTCTTGTGCAAAAAATCCTTTCTGCTGAATATTTTTAAATGTATAGAATTTGTACAGATATTTAACAAATAGTTTTATGGCAGAGCTTCCATTTTAAGTGTAAAGGATTTTCAAAAATATAACTGTAGTCCTACAAACTGTAATTAGAAAGCAAAGGGCTTCAGTGTTTCTTTGTGATGAGTTGATCCTGGAGTAAGGGAGTTAAATTCAATGAAACTTCCTTTACACTAGTGTGAATTTGATGAGTATCAGACTCGAAGCTTCATGGATTTCTAATGTGAATCACATTTTCAGTGCATTGGATGACCACTGTGGGTAAAGTCGGAGGCCCTTCTTCTTTATGGAAGTGTCAGTGTGAGCTTGTCCATGTTTCCTCTGAGTTCTTTCATTGCAAGATGAATTTAGGGGAGAAAATAGATTATTTTATATTCTGTTGCTTTCTGATGGCAGGAGATTAGAGTATTCTCTAGAAAGGCCCTTGTGCACATAGGCATTGTTGTGGTAAAGTTAGGAAAGTGTCTTGCCTTCAGGGAGGGTGATGACTCTCTTTAGCCTGTGAAGACACTTCCCTAGCATCCAGGACAGTGCCAGTTCCCTCTTCCATGATAGTCAAGCAAGGCAGAGATACTGAGCTTCTACCAGTTAAGACTTAGGACTAAGTAATAATCAAAGGGGAAAATTCAAAGGAACTCAAAGATGGCAGTATTTGATAATAGTTGCTGATCTCTGGGTACCTTTATCAATAGAAAAATAAACTGAACCGTCTTCTCATTAAGGGTTCTAATGTAGTGAAGTCTCTCCCCAGCTCCAATTATTTAGTTTAATTTCTGTGTTACATATTTTGCAAATATTTCTTTGTAACTAGGAGAGGCTATCATAATCACTTTGATGTTTTTATTTCATGTAATGCATTGGCTTGTCATTTCTCTCCCTATCTTCTGCCATTAGGTGGAGCGGATTTCTCCTTTGTGCCATTGCAATGCTCCTTGTGATATTCCCAATGTTTACCTTTCCAAAAAAGCTCCCTCCTCGGCATAAAAAAAAGAAAAAGAAAAAGAAGATGAACTCTGATGATGTTTCAAGTGAGGATGAAGTCATGAAAGAGAAAACAAATAGCAAAATACAAGCAGACAGTGCCGTTCCTGCCTCTATGGGATTTGGAAAGAATGTTAAAGGTGAAGTTTGCTTTTAATTTTTAAATGCTTTGAATTTCAAGGTCATCTTCTAGGACTGTATGAGTCTAACTGGAGGCAGAATTCTGTCGTGTTCTATTCCATATTGTGTTTTGCTGTTGAGAGGGATTTTAATAGATTTTCCTTTTTTTTTAAAATTTACCAAATGCAGTTATGAAGGTAAGAGTTCCTTTTGCTTAAACTATTGGAGTGCGTTTAATGTGCACTTTTCACAAATAGGCAACCTATTCACTTGCATGAACTGGTGCACTTCCCTTGCTTTCATACTGTGCTCTCTGTCTGTCACATGGTTGTGTGATACCTGTTCACAACATGTCTGTGCACTTAGCAGTGTGTAAGCTGTCCCTCATAAAGTGTTCCAATCCCACAACATAGGCAAAACAAAGGAAAACAATTCTAGTACATGTGTTATGCTGTGCATTTGGACATCTTAATACAGAAATACCATTTTAGCTCATATGTATTTCATGGCAGTTGAGCACTGCAAGTTATTTATTTTCACAGTGTCAGGATGAATAAGCTAATGTGAATTTTGAAACAAGAAGAGACCAAAGTGACAAGTCATAGGAATTTTTGTGTTCATGAAGTACAGTGTTAATGTGAAATCTAGCAGTCAGCACTAATTATTGATACAATGCTATGGGCGGAAAAAAGGCAGTGTTAAAAAATGAATTAACGTGAAGCATATAAATATGGAATTGATGGTATAGGCTTTATGGTGTTTAATACTGAACGATACAGGACAAGAATGAATTAACATTAATGCTGTTGTGTTATCAATACTGTTGTGTCCTTGATTTCCTTGACATGACTGCTGGTTTGTGGTAGCTGTGACTCTGGTTGTGGTAGCTGATAAATATGGTGGAACTAAGAAATCATGAAAACTGTTATATTCTGTGGTGTAGACATAATTTGAACTCCTTACCTTTAGAGGGATATCAATGATTGACAAATCTTTTAATATTGCATTTATGATCTCTCATTTCATCCAGTAGCAGCACTTACCAACACTAAAAACAGTTGAAGTAATGTCTGCCCACGTACATACAAGTGTACTTTGCATTGCAATTATACTGATACTCTTAGGAAAACTGAAATTATTGTCTGTTTCTATGGAAGATTACCAAAAGGAGATACCATAAATTATATTGTGCTGATTTTATTAGCTCATATAGTGACATCATGATCAAGTCTCACAACAAGCAAGGTAAACCTGCACTATCAGATTCTTTAGGACTTGGTCCTCTGTTTCTCAGTGCAACATAATAGTTCCTGGCAAAATCATCAATCCAGAGTGTCTCAAAGGGTTGTATATTGAGAGGAAGAAGAAAATGTTGTGTGCAACAGGAACTACTGCTTCTGTATATATGTTCTTAGCTTGTGTTTCTTAGGTATATACCAGCCTAAATGTATGCCAGACCTTTTATTAACAAAATCCTCTACGGATGTTTTAATGATAGTCCCCAAACTATAGTTTCTCTTTATTTTCTGTAGAGGAGAAGCTTCATTGTCTGGAAAACAGCAGTTACAAACAGCCTTATAGTCCACATGTCAGAAAGATACCAAGCAAATGTAGGTAATACAGTGAGAAGTATTTTCCTGTCAACTGATAAGAGCTTTCCCATTAGGTGGCATTTACCCTAGCAAAATGCAGTCTTGCACTATCATTTAATTATTTTTCAAGTTTAAGCGGGTGTTATGGGATGAGATCATGCCTCAAGCATCTCAGTTGAGGTGATTTCACTCATAATTGGAAAGAAAAAGGGGTCACGTGTCAAAGTCATTTAACATTGTTTCTTTTGAGCTAGGATGTGCATTTTGTACTTCCCTTTGAATTTCAGGGCTTCATATTATGCTGAATCTTCTTATAGAAAGATGGTCAGAAACTCTAACTAGGCATTAGCTGGGAGACTGATGATTTAGTAAGTCGCATTTTCTGTTCTGTACTTCTAAATATCACTCATGGTAGTCTGCTAGGGATTTTTTTTTCTCATTTATACTGCAAGTAAACAATTTAAGAGGAAGAATGTTTTGGTGTCCAAAATTAAATAGGATACTGGAGGATGAAAATTGGAATGGAGAAATGAAGATAGTATAAAGAAACATGAGCTAGAGGAGATGTATAACAAAGAAAATGTGGTCTAATCTCATAGGTGTGGATAAAACATGAACTTGAGCAGAGAGAAACACAATTTTCCTTTATAGTGTGGATACAAAACTTCAGGGTTTTAGACCAAGGAAGCTGTATTTTTAGTCCCATTTACTTATTTCTGTAATGAAACTTACTGTGCATTTGGATAAAGGAGTGCTGTAAAGAAAGAAAATGCATATATTACTCACCTAAAATATGCTGATCTGAAATCTGAAGAGTGTCAACTAGTTACTTGCATTTTTTAGTCTTTGCTTTTATGGAAGAAAAAAAAAAAGGCTATTTGGTGCTTGCGTACATCTAAATAAATCAATATCACCCCTGAGCCATTTCTTAAATGGGGAATTTCCATATCTACCAGCCTGTATGCTGTTCCCAGTCAGGTTGTACCAGGGTAAAGGCAGGGTAGTAACGATTGTCAGGGCATCAACAAATTTAAAAGATAGCAACTCGTGACTCAGGGCGATAGCATAAAGTCTGATGGCAGTTTCAGTGATAGGCAAAGATTATCTAGTAAGAATTAGAAGAGCAGGTGGAAGGTATTGGTCTATGTGTAGAGGTACTTTGTGCGCCCTAAAAATGCCAGAGTTTGGTAGATTGTGGAGAGGAGATCCTGCTGCACTGCTGACCGGCAGGATGACATTGACCAGGTCACTTCCTTCCCTTCCCGTTATTTTGTGATCTTGGAGAACTTAAACTGGATCAGATTGGCATCACGCACTGCAGCAATGGGCGGTCTTTTCTGGAGCCTTGAGAAGCCACCCTAAATCTAATTACACAAAATAATAATCAAACCAAATGCACTTTAAACTTCCCTCCTCTTGATGGGATTCTGTGGGCTGTTGAGCGGCCTGGCTGCCACCCAGGGGCATAAGGCATGTCCCAAAAATCCTTGTAGAAGTTAGTGAATGAGACGGCTTAAATGTTAGGTGAGTAAACAGTGAAACACGTGCCACAAAGTATTATTCTAGAATTAATGCTTAAACATATTGCGTAAAATCTAATCAAGTCTAAAATATTAATGTGTGGCTGAAAGTGTGTCTTTCCCTTTTCATAAACAAAGTGGAAATTCCATTGCAAATATTGACTTTGCCTTGTACTCTGCAAGAGATCCTGAGGTGCTCCTGAGGGCTTCATCTGGATTCAGCCTCCCTTGAATCTGAAGACTAGGATGGAGGTGTAGAGGCTTGATGCAAACGGGGTCTTCTGAGTAATTGTCTGTATCATCTGCATGAGGAGGTTTCCTGAGGGACTACAAGAAGATAGTGCTGCACAATTGGGATATTTTATTACCTTGGTTACATTCATGCACCACTTTTGGCTGGAAACACAGGAATAGGGATAAAAGAAAATGCATTAAATTAAGAAAAAGAAGGTAAAGTTGGAATTATTTGAGTTTTTACTGAAATTTTGTTACAATATTTTAAGAATTTTGTGTTATCTGGAGTAGTATCTACAAATATTTGCCTTGTTTCATATTGTTAGTTAATTATACTGCCTTTCCTTTGCAATGAGTCAAGCAGTGGTGCAGTGCGTCAATGACAGAAAGCAAATGCTGACCAGAAAGCTTTTTTTTTTTTTTGGTCAAAGATCAGCAAGGGAATGAAATTAGCCGCAAGTCAGTAGAGCAATCCAGAAAGGCAAGTTCCGAGTTATACTTGAAAACTTACACACTCACACTCTCTCTCTCTCTCTCTCTCTCTCTCTCTCTAAATATATATATATGTATATATATATAAAAATGGGAAGTTTAGGATTTGAATTGCTACACAGCAGAGCAAGCATGTTCGCCATCATGTTAGAAGGTCCTTTCAGTTTTCAGAATGTGACTGATAAGACACTTGTTCAAATGACAAAAGGATGGAATCTACAAGTTCTCACCATTTTCTTTCTCATGTATATTTGTAAAAGTGACAGATGATGAGTCTGTTTAAAAAAAAAAAAAAAAAGACTTCTGAGCCTGAGAGGTTTAATAATGACCTTGAAACCACAGACTAAGCCTATGGCTGATTGATAGACCTTACAAAAATAACATGACATTGAAATGTTTTAAATGCATGGAGGGTTATGTAGTACAAAGCACTGGATCCTTAAAGTTGCTAACCCTCTTGCTTCTTAAAATCACTCTGCTTGGAAAATGTAAGATATTTCTTATCTCTTTATAGTGTTTTATTTTTTTTTGATGAGAAGTCTAATAAAGGTGGTGCTACACAAGATCTTACTGTAATCATACAAGGAAATCAGGAAAAACCTAATTATGAATGTGTATTTTTATTAATATTTAGTATCTTTTCCTCGTGTGCCAGTCAACCACTCATTAGAAGTTGCCTAGAGCATCACCTCTTACCTGTTGCAGGTGGCGGGTATTAGTGCAGCATGCAGGAGTGCTCTGTTTCTGGCCTCTAAAGCAGCATCCTTCACCGGATTAGAAGACTTGCTAGAGACTTGTGTTTTTCCAAGGCAGTCTTGAGTGTTATCTACTTGTCTGTAGAAACCCAGTTTGAAAATACTATTTCTTATATTAATAATGACTTTTGTACTAGGCACTCAATATCCTGAAAGATGTTAAGTAGGAGCCAACAGAAAGAACAGCTCCTCATCAGAATATTTGCCAGAGCAAAATGTAGTTCACATCCAGTTCTTTAGTTAATTCTGTAGTATATTTACATCAGAGGTTCTAAATCTTCAACTTTCCTGAAGTTCAGTTTTACCAGGAAGAGTTAAACTTTACCATGTATTATGACATTTTGACTTTTTAAAATCAGAAGACAAAGATTCTTAACAAAGATTCAGAACAAAATCTTAACAGAGATTTTGGACTTAGTCTGGACCAAGGACTTCAGGTGACTTCTATAAATAACACCATTATCCTGATAAAATGACATTTCTCACTCTGACATCCAGTCTTTTGAAAATTACTATCCCATTATAATTTTCCACTTGTATTCTGTTGTGAAGAGCTGCCAGGTATATAAATGTAACTTTTTATTAGATGAAATTTGTTCACAGTCACTCTTCTGCCAACACTTGTTCTACATCATTGTTATCTACTTGGGAGATGTTTGAAAACATGAAAGGTTGTGTTCCTTTCTTTGGTGCTCTGGGATTTTTTTGTAATAGTGGTATTTCTGCGTAGATGTTCTACATGATTCTGCTAGCTATAAGCAGTTTAAATGCTAGTGTAGACCTGTGACCTGGCTCAAAGCTGAGGCTTCTCCCACTGCTACTCCCCAAGACGTGCTCACACACAGAAGCGGTTTTCAAACACATACCTTTATATTTTTTTCCTGAAACTTTGATAGGACAAAAATTAAAAAAATGCTAGTGAGAATATCCCATCTGCTTGATGCATCTTGGCAAAATCTGGGTTAAAGTGAGCCTTCGTTCTCATCCTTTGTTTGCTTTTTGCATTTGCTGAAGCAAAAGGCAAACTAAGAAGAGCCACAAAGCAGATGATGGGGTAGTGCCATTTAATGGTCCTGTAGAGCTTGGTTTGTTTGTCCTTTTTCATTTCGTGTTGCACAATGCGATAACACGATTGATTAGCTGTGTTTCAAATGGGCTGCATATTTGCCAATAAGTTCTGATACTCTTTTCTGTTTGTGCACGCTGCAGTAATGACTTTCCAAAGATATTTATGTATATCTGTAATACAGTTTCTGTATTTACACTGGTATCACATTGCCTCTTACTTGTCACCTTGTTTCTTCCTGATTTGCTATCGTACACTACCATAATTAAAAAAAATTTGTAGGTGCTTAAAAACATGAGGATTTGAATATGAGTCCTTCCTAATATGATTTATTCATTACTTATTTACACCCCATTTATATTTAGCATTTAATATCTTTCTTTGCAGAGGCAGCAGGAGAGCATTTAGCTACATTACAATTACAAATTCTGTCCTCATAATGAATTCACTATAATTTTTGAGGACTGGCAGAAAGTAGGATTGGTGCAGTCAGACGACTTAGGTGCTAATTTGCAGTCTGACAAGTTTTGACATGACGAGAGTCTAAATTCTGCTTCTTTTATTTAGATAATCTACTGAAGTCAGTTGAGTAAGTGAGACAGATTTTTGCCTTGGCAGCTTTTAACATTCTCACTCAGGAGTCCTGCTGTTCTGCACTTTTTCAGCATCTTAAATTTCTAATGGGAATTCTGGTCATTGAATTCAGTGGGCTTTAGTTCAGACTGTATTCAATTTCCATACAAAGAGAAAAGCAAATGAAAAAAGCCCAGACTATATTAGGTCGAATATAAGATTTGCTGAACATCTGACCTTGTAAAATCCTTCCCCTCCAAAAAAAAAAAAAAAAGAAAAAAAAAAGCTTCCATACAATTATCATCATCTTGTGATTAAAACCTGACATCACTTCAGGACTGAATTTAAGGTATTTAAGTGCTTTTTTAGTTCCAAATTTCGTCTTTTAATATTTGCAAAAGCTATGAATACCTTTTCCATCTGAGTTAATGAGAACACATCACTTTTGGTTTTTAGTTTTCTCCCTTCTAGGGGTATTAAATGAGCTGTGGATATATGAAATTTGTTGACACGAATTATGCTTTATCTACATGTGCTTTTTCATAACAATTTTTTTATTTCAAAATCTTTTGATGTCCTTTTTATCAACCCTAAATACCATGGGCAGACTTTTAAGCAAGCAATTACAGGGCAAGTATGTGGTCTGTTTTCCTTGTGTGGTGTCCAGATTCGGTGCTGTCAAGCTCAGCAGTGTGATACGCCTATCTCCCACAAAATTTTGAAATAAGAGATCAGTATAACTCCATATTTGCTACCTATTCTTGCTGGTTTTCCTTTCTTTTAATGCTACCATGTAGACTCTCTTTCTGCAAACAGATTTGTTAAAACGGATGTCTGTTCTATTTGTGAAAAATAGGACTGCAGCCCCAGGGTGATACCGTAAGACAGCAAAAGAGCAAACAAAAGAGATTGCAATCCAAAATATGCGCTCTCTTCCTTGCACTTAGCAAATGCAGCCAGATGCTAACAAGCCATTAGTTACAGTCCATCTCAAAGAAAATCAATTTGTTTTGTTTCAGTTTGCATTTGTTTTCTTCACTCATTATTTATAACCTTCATTTGTCATTTTTTTGTCATTTTATAGAGCTTCCAAGAGCAGCTGTCAGGATCTTAAGCAACATGACATTCCTTTTTGTGAGTTTGTCATACACAGCTGAGAGTGCCATTGTTACAGCTTTTATTACCTTCATTCCCAAGTTCATCGAGTCACAGTTTGGCATCCCAGCTTCCAATGCCAGCATCTACACTGGTAAGGCATTGCCATCTGGTATAACGTTGAAAGTTGTTGTTCTCTGACCAGTGAAATAAATCAGTATGGACATGAATCCAAAGCTTGCTTTGGATTGCAAGTGATTGCATCCAGCTATGTGCATTCAGTTAGCAACACAAACTGCTCTTTGATGCTTGCTTGCTATGTTTGTTTAGTGAACAACTAAATGATGAACTTATTTATCTTGTTAAAGAGTTTGGGGGGGTTGCATAAGATGAGGCAGCGATATTTTCTAATATGTTCATATCTTCTGAGTGGGAGGGAGGGGAAGCAACAAAAACAAGCCAGAAAACCTGTAGGCATCCATGTGATTTGTGTAGCTTAAAAGATATTTTAAAGCTGTTCTTATTTTATATGAATTTACTTCTGCTTTGATCTTAAAAAAAAAAAAACCCTAATCTTTCCTTTTCCCCAGTGACCAGTTGTTTCTCTGTGCCATCCTCTGTTTATTCATCTGTCCCCTTCAGACTGGTGCTCTCTTGAGTATTTACGTACTAAGATGGAGCACTCCACAGTGTGGTCTAGCCCTAAGAGCTACCACAGCCCTCCCTTGTCTCTCACTTCAGTTCTGAGGCTCCCTCTTCTGCACTTCCCATGCCACCCGCAGCAGTGTGCAGCCACGTCCAACTTTTGATGTAGCTTGAAGCTTTGCTTCACGCTACTCTGAGGGAAGGAAGGAGGGATGGTCTTGACCTGCAGCTTCTTTAGGGAAAGGAGCCATGGCTACAAAGTGTTGTGCAGAATTCGGGCCTCGATCGGGCAAATCTGCTCCTAGCTGCCTCAAAGACACTTATCTCAATCTCCAGTTCCTCTTCTTCACTTGTAAACATCTCTTTTGCCTTTTCCATCCTGCTTCCTATACAGAATAGCTGCTAGTTGCTGGTTGAGTTAATTCTCTGTTCCTCCAAACTCCTAGTCAGTACATCAGTGATGGTCAATGTGGACCTGGAGGAATCAGCCACTTGCACCACTAGTGGGGACAGCTGTGGGAACAGGGTCAACGTATAAGGGGAAGTGTGTGTCTGCATAAGTCCAGAAGAACACAAGAGTTAGTATATAAAAAAAAGGCAACAAAGACCCAGAGGTGTCACATGAGAATCCTTTGTCATCTGTGGTGATTGGAAGAAAAGCTGACTGCTGAGAGGAAACTTGGATAAATACCATGAGATGAGTGCTTGCTAAGAAGCTGTGCAGTTTGGGCTTTTCTGTAGCTTGAGGTTTTCTGTAGGACATGAAATCCATGTATTCTGTAGAACAGAGAGGAAATTTACGTTGCTTGGACTGTAATTCTTTTTGATATTTATAATTCCTGCAAAACAAGTGAGTTTTGCTTTAGTTGTTTATGTCATTACTGAGAGTATTGATGGAATAGCTATTTCAAAAGTCACTTCATTCTCAGTAGAAGCCAAAACACTTTTTCCCAGCTCCTAAATGTTGCATTATCATTAGCAGTTGTAATTAATTTTCTAGATAATTTTTATAGGAAAAATCAGAGAAGAAAATTGGGAAATAGTGTATTAGATTACTACTGGTTAATCTAGTAAATGATATTTCCAGTTTACAGACTTTTCCAGTTTAACAAAAGGAGGACTTACAACTTAATGCACTTGTGCTTCATGCATCTACAGCTAAAATCATCTGCTTGCTCATTCTCTTCAAGTGTGAATCATATAAGTATTGTTTTGGTCATTTTGCATCTCAGTTCATAACTGTCTATTCTTTCATTAAGTTTCCATTTGTTTCTTTTATTTTCAAACATCCTTGACATTAAGCATTAGTAAAAACAACATAGTGCTGAATTTCCGGTCTATTTTACTTTATTTTTCTTTTTTTTTTTTCCCCCAGATCTAGTTTTAGTTCTAAATAAAAAGGTACAGTGTATTTCTCAAAACAGTTTTGAAAATCTCTTCCACATTCCCTCTGGAAGCACAACCTTGTTAGCAAATATTGCAATTTTCTGGTACCAGCCTATTAGTAGCTGTTAAGATGATCTTTGGTCTCTGTGAAAAGCCTCAGGTGCTGCAACATCCCAATGATGACAAAAAGGACAAAGCTTGAAAATTGCTGACTGAAAGCTGATGCTGCCTAGCAGCACTGTGTAGAGTGATATATCTGGCACACAAACAATTGCTGTAAGCCAAACTGTCATTATGAAATGAAGGAAAGCGTGGTGCAAGAGCTTCCTAGCAGATCTTAAGCTTTGTTCCTCTAAATGTCTTTGAAAAACAGGCATGCGTGTCCTTGTGAGATGTGCGTGCTTTGCTGTGCCCTGGGAGCTCCTCTGGGAGCACGCTGTAGTAACAGCACGTCTTTGACAGGATAGCGCTTCTCATCTCACATGCCCCACGGAAAGCAGAAGAGTGCGGGGATGAAGAATTTGTACTTTGGGCAAAAGAATTTCTCAGGCTCTCTGACACATAGGAAAGACTGAGTTTCTGTCTGCTGCTTTCACCACAGATAGCTAAATAAGCAGGTTTGTGCTCCTGCCCTTCCAGTCTCCCAGAGAGAGAGAGTTTTACTAAACCCAGGTCCAGTTTTCGGGGAGGAATTGCTCTTTGTAAGTTCTGGATCTAGGTTTTCCCTTCCCTTCCAACCTCATGAATGAATGATAGCCTTGGAGGGCATTCTCTCGTATTTGTCTAGAGGAAGAACCACTACCTTAATCTCTGGCTTGAATTTCACTAGTTCTGTTTTGAAAAGATGCTAGATAGGGACCTAAGAAAATTTGCTTCCAATATGAAGGCAATCAAGAGAAAAAGAAAGAGAAGATAAATCCAGGTTAAAAAGAGATGGAGAACACAAAAGCTTCTAAGATGAAAGTAAAAGAAATAACTGAGGACAATTTACTGGAAGTAAGCCCTTACTTTAGGCTATATCCTTAGTTGATATAATTGTTGTAGCCCAGGATTCAGTCCATGGAATATGGAGTATTAGATGCTGGTGTTTAAAAGACATTGCAAAGGATCCTCTTCTTCCTTCAGTGTCTGACTTTTCTGAACTAGATTTCTTAGAGCAGGTTATGCATGGTAGACCTCGACTGCTGAGGTGTTATTTTGTAATTTCTCATTTTTGTCCAAGGGAACATTTTCTGTGCAAGTGAAGGGACTGGAATTATTTCTTTCCCTCATTCAGTCATTGAAATCCAGGGAGATAACAGCTTTGAACACTGTGAGATCCTTTAACTTTCCTAGAAGGACTTTACATTCTGCCCTATTTAAATTATACTGAGAAGAACTCTTTCTGAATCTGTGAAGGATTATTACTGAAAATATCCCTGATGAAATGACATTTTATTTTATAAGCAGTCGTATTTTATATAATGGCATTGGTGATGGCAATGAAATGACATTTTATAACAGCATTGGTGATGGCAGGATAATTACGATGGTGTCTCCTTTTACTTCTCATATTTACTTCCACAATATCAACATTTTAATAAATGCAATGTGTCCTTCACAAATTGCCTTCAGACAACTTATAAGAAAATGAGACAAGTTTGCAGTAATATTAAGTATATTTTCCAGTGATAGTCTTACAGTCTTCTTTAAAAAGAATAAACCCCCAAATTTAGGAGTGTGGATTGTAATGTTTAGCTTTTTCTTCCTAAGATGCAGCTGCCAGAAGTTATTCAAATTCCATATTTGTGTGTAATGCATCTTTATTAGCATTTATTAAGACCTTATTTAAAGACCTCCTGTCACGCCAATGAGAAGCAAAAGCCAAGAAACACTAAGTAGTACAAGAAATCTGTTAACACCAGCTGCCCTGAGAAGTGACATGCTCTAACACTTCCCACCTTAAGTCTGTAGCAGCAAAGCAGCGGGAGTTTCATCTATAGATACATCTTTTGTGTATTAAACTTGCCTTCTGTGATTCGATTCCAAATTCTTAATTTCTTAAATTTTATTTGATCATAGTTTGCACTGCAGGTGCTTGTGTAGAAATGCATGGGAACGTGTTGAAAGGATGCAGGAAAGTGCTGCTGAATAGGAGTAAAGTTAGCAGAATCCAGAGATGGCAGGCATGAAAATGCTGCAGAATTCCCTGTCAGGCTCATTCATGCTCTTCATTTAGGCAGGTTCTGCAGCTTGCCTTGGGTCAACACATTTGCTTCACCCAAATGTATCATGAGAATAGGAAGAGGAATATTCATGCCTGGGTTTGGATTTCCCCAAATTTTCCCTTGTTAAACTGAAACAATATGTATCCCTACTTTCTAAAACAAATACAAAGCAATATTTCTGCTTGTAAATACAATAGTTCCCTTATAGTGCTTTGGCTGCTGGTAATATCATAAGGAGTCTTTTATTAATTCTTTGACAACACTCCAAAGGATTGAAAAATCTGACTCATTTTGCCAGTGGAGAGTCAGACAATGGAGTTCTCAGTACAGCATTTGTGGTCATCCAGTGAGAGAATGATGGCAATATTTATGTTTTACTTTATTTCTATAGGTTCTGTTTTAATCTAGCTCCAGTTTCTTCCTACCAGGTGTGATTATTGTCCCAAGTGCTGGTGTTGGTATTGTCCTAGGCGGCTACATTATAAAAAAGCTGAAACTTGGTGCAAGAGAGTCTGCAAAGCTGGCTATGATCTGCAGCGGCGTGTCCTTGCTGTGCTTTTCCACTCTCTTCATCGTTGGATGCGAAAGCATTAATCTAGGCGGCATAAATATACCTTACACAACTGGGTAAGTATCTCTGAGTTATCTGTAACAAAATCAGCTTTTTCCATGAACATAGTGAAGAAATGTAAAAAATGCTGATGGGCTGAAGAATCCCCACGCTCGTGTAAGAACTTGGTATTGCCACATAAACACACACTTTTACCATGTGGCCCTTCTCTTTTACATTTGACTTGCAGTGAAGCCTATGTAATAACTGGCCTTTCTGAGAGATGGGAAGATACCTTAAAAGAGACTGCAGGGAAAAAAAAAAAGGTTTTTTTCACAAGAAAATACCAATATTCTGTATAGATGTGGAGTTTAGTTAGAGTTTCTTGAAATGTTTTTCTGCTGCTGAAAACTGTGAAAATAATGAAGGGATGGCATAAGATTATTCCTGAATAGGTTAATTTAATATCATCATCATAATATCAATCTACAGTCCCCCATTGACAGAAATAATTTATGCAAGTGGTATTAACATCTTGTGAACTTAACACAATTCCTGAGTCAGTTGTATAGAGCCTAGAGATTTGAATCCATTGCAGGTTGTTTGAATGTGCTCCACCACTTGCCAGGGACACTGCCTAGATCAAAATCCATAAATACATACTGAGAATGAAGAATGCAGTTGTAAAAGAAAAGGTGTAGACAGGAAGATAGGAACTGGAAGATAGGGATGTGACTTGGTTTTTTTAATGAGGGAAATCTGGAGGCCATGGAGTACTGAAAGTGATGGGAAGGTGTTTCACTACAGGATGTTTCCTCAGAAGCCTGATGATTAGAATTTTATTTTCTTTTTTACTTTGGGTATTTGCTTTCCCCCCAAAGTGCTCTCTTCAAGTAACTTAAGCATAAGAACATAGTAGACATCTGAGGAGGGCAAACTTGTCTGAAGCAATGATTGTCACTTTGCTTTTATATCTGTTAGGATGGTGTCTATTTGCTGACTATCAGATCCATTTGAATATTTTATTATTTGAATGTTCAGTTTTGAACTCTACGGTTTGAGTTTTTTGGAGATTGTAAAAGAGCTGTGTGGCAGCAAAGCAGATAAGATGGTAAGAACTAAAAGGTGAGCTAAGTGAAAAACAGAGGAAGATGGGTGTGCAAGAAAGACAAAACTAGGCACTGTTTACCCAGAGAGCGTTTTGTGTTGCTTGTTTTTAGGTGTTGCTGCTTTTGTGCTGACAGACCCTAATTCTAGAGCAGGAGAAATCTGCAGCTGAAGAATCTGTCGAGCTGCTGGAAAGCTGAGTGCTTAAGCTTTGGGTGCTTAATGCCAGGACGGAGAGTTCAGTGCTGAAGGGCTGTCTGCAGAAAGCAGCAGCACGGGTCACACATCCTGGTCTGCTCACCTGAGCCTGAGGGGAAGGGTGGTGAAAGTGGGTAGAATACACTGATTGACCACTTTGTGACAGACTGTGGTGATAGACCAAGAATTGAAAATTATTAGAATTAAGTGCAATGCGTGTGATGAGTGTGAGTGTTCTTGCCTGGCTATTGAGAAAGAGAAAAAAGCAGAGCTTAAATGGAAAATGTTTAATTTAAATCTTTCTAAATTGATGTAAATGAAAACTATTGTTATGTGAGTACCAGAATATTGTAAGACTAATTTCATTTTTGCAGTATTTTTTTCCTTTTTTTCCTCTATATAATATGCATCTATACAAGAATCTCTACCCACAGCTTCAAATCATTTACTTTGTAAGGAACTCTTGCTTAGACATCAAAGAATGGTTTTGTTTGAGTAACAAAAAGGCATGCTTTCATTTTGAGGTTTAGTAAAACACGTACTTCATTCTCTAGTTCCAGAGTAGTGCAGTGTACAGAATATCAAAAACACTACAGCAAGCTAGATCAGGTATGAGAAGCAATACAACCGTTTAGTTCAGGGTAAATTACCATGTGTGGTAACCTTAATGTGGCTATGCCAGTTCTGATCTCTGTGTACCCACCTTGGGAAAGTAGGCAGTGATATGTCGTAAACCACTGTGATGCTTTATTACTTGTTGGTTTTTTTGAGCATGTAGCAGTTGACAGAAAGTGGATGGAGAGATTGGAATACACTGGCAAAGCTTTTCTCCAGTTCTCTGTTGGACAGGAGCGGTTTTTCAGTTGCTGGGGTGTCATCAGCAGTTCTGCAATCAAGAACATCAAGGACACCTTTGTGTTATGCATCTCAAATTTAGAACCTGCTGTTCAGTTCCCTGTGCCTTGTCACTAGGGGCTATTCGATGTGCTTAGCGTTTGAAAACACCCTAAGGAACCTCATGCCAAGCTGCAAGCTGGCATTGCTCTTCTTGGATCATAACCTGAATTAGAGTCTCCTGGCAGCCCCTACAGAGGGGCAGATTCAGATTTGTGTCTTAATGAAGCAGAATAAAATTGAATTAAACAGCAAAACTGAAGAAAAGCAGTGTGCAGCCCTTTCAGAAAGAAGCTCAAACTCCTCTGTGCACCCACTGTGAGATTCTGTGATAGAAACCAAACACCCCCAAATTACTCCAAATAGTAACTTCCTGAAAAAGTGCATGTGATAGGATAATGTAATAAATGAATTTTAGCCTGAACCACTGTGGCTATAGCACATTCTTACTTTTAAGGATTAACTGATGAGAACAATAATTAATTTAGTCAGGTAAATAGAAAAACAGGCACAATGAGAATAAGTCTCAGGTCTCATATGTATCCTGACAACATTATAATTGTGATTGCTAAACAGCAGCAATCTGAGTATTTTATGTTTCAGAATGGCATCCTGCAAGGTGCTGAGGACTTCTCCATCATCTGATGCTTTCAAAACTCTTCATGTGCAAATTAAACATAGCAGCAGTGCAGTGAGGGAAGGAGGAACAAGACATATACAACAAGCAACAGTCTGGTATTAAGAGACCATCCTCTTAGGAGACAGTTTAAGGCTTAGTTGAAGTGTATAATGGACTTATTGAGGCACCTATCATTAAATTGAAGCATCTAACCTTAAAAAAAAAAAAAAAAATCCTCTCTTTTCTCTGGAACGAGCAGGTTGGGTTTGTTACTCTTGGGTCTGCTGCAGTCCCCCAGGCAGTAAGAGTGCTTAATTTGAACACAGCAACTAATAGGGTGGAACAATGGCAGCACAGAAGGAGTGCAGCTAACGCCGCTGAGAATGGCCCTTGTTTGACACAAAACCAGTGTCACTGCTAGCTGCTGCCTGCAATTCCAGCTGCAATTCCTTACCATTGGAAGACTGCAGACCTCTGATATCCTGAACGGGCAGGCCCTTAAGGGTTCAGTAACAAAGCATAATTACTGTTATATCAAGTTGATATCCATCCTTTCTATCTCATAGCCCAATACAAATTTAGTGGTGAGAGTTGATCTCTCTTCCTGTGTTACGTTGATGTTCAGTACTGTAGTTACTATAACTGTCTAAATAGGAATAAATCCATGTGCACACCAGTTTTCTGTATCAAAGTTACCAAAACAAGATTGGGCACTGGGTGCTTTCTCACTTCATTTCACTTAGACTGTAACCTGCTGGGGACAGGGTGCAACTCTTCTTTTTTTCGTTTGGTGGTGTGTGTGTGTGTGTTTTTTTTTTTTTTTTTTAAAAAAAAATGTGTACATAACCCTAGCACAATGTGGTTTCTGTCCAAGCTTGAGTATCCACAATAACAGGCCCCAAAACTCCAGGCAACATACTTTGTCTGACACTTTCCCCTTCCTTGTTTAGTCCTAGACCATGAGCTTTCCACAAGATAATGTGTAGAGGAGAGAGGAGAATAAGAGTTTGGCCTGAAAATATTAGGAAGTAGAGCCCCTTTTGTCACGAGTCACATCTAACAGTGCTCTATAGTTATTCAGGGCCTAAGACACTCTTCTCCTTTGTGCCACACAGGATCAGGAGACAGGATTAGTGCTGCACTTCCAGCTGGCTGCTGGAGAAATACCTACCTTCAAAAAAACTTGGGGGAGAGCTCTTCATGGAAATCTGTTATGATATGGTGTGATATGTGGTAGATACACATGGTGCCAATGAGGTTTACAAAGATCTGCGTTAGTAGAGCTTGCACTCAGCATCTCAATTTCTACATTAATTTCCCAGCACTGGCGGAGGAGTGAAGGCAGAAAGTAATAAAGATGAAAGGACAGATGTCTTTAAAATGTCCGGTAATGAGATTGGAGAGACAGCTAACAAGTGACTTTGTGCATCCTCTGTTCTTGAGAACAAAGCAGAAATGCGCTGTGCATAGAGGGAGTTGCTATAAACAACAACAAAAAAGCTAAACAAATGCTAAAAATAAACCCTCCTATTTCTTTTGCTGAGGTAGAAGAGGTAGAAAGCTGCAGAGACACAGCTTGCGGTAGCTTATTAATAACCTGTTTGCATTGTTTTTCCATATATACAGGGTGCCTTGGGGAGAAAACAGAATTATTTCAAATTAAATTTTCACAGTGGTTTCAATTCCATGTTGAGGAATTGCATGCTTTGTGCTTCTGATTTCTTGCATGTCTGATTTCATTCACCTGTATTTTTAAGCTGATTTCCTAACCTGTGTGTCATGGTAATGTGTCAGCAACGTAGCTCCAGCGAGGCAGTCATGTAGCAGAGCCAGGCAGGAAACGGGCACAAATCCCATTGACAGCCGAAAATGCCCTCGCTGGAAGCAGGGCTAAGAGGCCTTCCAGCAAGGACAAGGTTGGCGCAGGAGGACTTGAGCTGAGCTTTTCCCAGGAGCCTGGAGTGCTCCAGACCTGCCCCTTTGCGGGATCAGAGGACCCTGCTGGGAAGCTGGACCGCGAGGGTGCCCGCGTGGACTGGCGGGGCTGGGCTGTACTAGCTCAGGCAGCACGGCGTTGTGGATATGCAGCTCCCAAAGTGCCATCTCTTCTTTCTGTGAAAAGTTTCTGTCATCACGCTGCTGACATCAGTCTGTTCCTGGGGGATTTTTTGATGAATTGGGTATTTTCCACTGAACAAAAGGCTCTGTCAAGATATTACTGGAAAAACCCTGTCTGTTGCTATGTGACCTGTTGCTACATATTGCTTTCTGAAATCCGCCGTGATATAATAAGGCAAGTTTCAACTGATTGCTGAGAGGGCTACAGAACCAGTATCAGTTCTGGGTATTGGATTTCCTGCTCAAGTTGAAGCTTGTTTCTAAAACTATCCCTTGTTTATTTATGGCATAAGAAAGAAAACATTCAGGAGGTCTTTGGTAAACATCCAAGTAGACCATAAAGTGTAAAATAGTCCTGAGAGCTAAATTTATGAACCTGGTTTGTGTGGTGTATAGACACAGTCAATAAATATTTAAGAGCTCCTTAGTAACTCAGCTGCAAAAGTGCACGGATCGAAAGGCAAGCATATTTAGCAAAAGCAAGCAGTGGTGTTCAAACACATTAAAAATGAATCGAGTGGAAGCCACGGAGCAGCAGTCACAGCGCTTCGTGACACTTGTGGCAGGAGGCAAGGTGACAGATAACCCAGGCGCAGCCGCTGTGTGTGGAGGGGCTTCACCATCAGCCTCTGATCTGCTCAGGCACGAAGACGGATTGTAGCAGAAGAAAATCCCTGGTACGGCCCTGCCCGTGTATCACGGATGTGAAGGCCAACAGAGCTGGGGACCTTGGGGCTCTGAAGCTGCCACAGGTGGTGAGTGGGGATGCCCAGGCACTGGGACGCAGCCCCAGATAGACCAGACCCCTCTGCAGGTCCTGCCTAGCTGAATTGCTGCGGAAACCCTCTGCGTGTCTGCTGATGTGTTTGTAGCAGAGACACTTGAGCTGCCTTGAAACAAGTGTTCTGTGTGGCACCACTGAGTGCGCCAAGAGCAGGGCAAGCAGGCCGGCGCAGGCAGCTCCGTGTTGCAGAGCAGTGCGCGGCGTGAACAGGCTGCACAGACCAACGGAATTGCCCAGGCAGGAATTGCGCTGGCGGGTGCAAATATCCATGTCCTGGCAGAGCTCAGTACCTAGGTCATCTCTGAAGTCGGTGTGGGTTTTGCAGGGGCTGACCAGCATTTGTTCTCGGCACTTCCCATGCTCTGGACTGGACTGCACACAAAGGAGAGAGACCATGATGACTGCAGCCTCCCTTGGACATGCAGGCCCTCACCAAAGTCACTTTCTTCTTGAGGATTTTAACACATGTGTTCCAGTTTGTGTGAAAGGGCCTTAAATTCTACCCCTGTGATCTTGCTTCATTACATTCAACGCTGATTTCAACCAACTTAAATTGGGGTTTGCGTGGTAAATCACCAGACTACTTGATAAAAGGTGTACTGGAGAACACTTCTAGCTTCCTTTTGTGAAGAAAGGTCAGCTTTTTTAACTGTATCAGCTGGGCAGAGGAAGGAAGGACAGCTTTCCATTATGGAGTTTATCAGAGAGTCTCCTGGGAGAGGATAGGCCATAAATTCCACACTTGAGCATCTTCAGCTGTTGCTAGCAGTTCAGCATTCAGTGTATTGGTTTCCTTCTCTGGAAGGAAAAGTCTCTGAAGTGGCAGGCTGTCCATGTATCATATTGAGAAAACAGGCACCTGTCTCAGGTTTGTGAAATCCATTAGGCCAGAAAACATCCAGAAGTTGTTCTTCTTTGTGGGTTCAGACCATGTGACTGTAGCTGTGATATCCCATATTCCAGGCAATGGGCACTCTAAGCACTTGGGACAGGTGACAGATGGGGCATTCAAGAAAGTTGTTGCAAAACAACTTTCAAAATATGCTGGTGAATCATCAAAGGGTTCTAGTATCATTCATTTCTGTAGTGAAAAAATATGGAGAAATGTTATGCAAAACTGCCTTCTCTAAGCACCAACTTTCTCCATTTTTCAGCCACCCCAAGCTTTTGCTGTGGAGAGTCTTCAAACCATGGGGAGATTTGGCCCTGTCTTCAGAGCCAAACTGGATTTCATGGGATTGCACCCACTGTAGAAAGAAGTAAAGGAACGCTTTCTTAGAGCATTGACTGAAGGATGACTTCAGGATATGTTTGAAATATGTGAATTCTTCCTAAATCTCAAATTGCTTTAATTTTGGATGTCTGAATCTTAGCATAGTATAGTTATATGTTTTTCCAGTGCTACTTCAGTTAAATAAGTTACAATTATTTTGTTCACAAGGTTCTCCAAGTGCCCAAGTATAGGTTCTTGTGCATTGTCTGTAAAATCTGAGGTTGAGAAGCCAGGTAGAGGCAGCAACGCCAAGATGGGGAGGAAAAATATGGAGCGTGTCCAGATCCACAGGGGATGGATACATATTTCCCAGAATGAAATTCCAAACGCGTTGCAGAAAAATGGCCCAGCAATAAATTAGATTGAAAACTTTTGCTTTTCCACTTATTAAATTAGCTCACCAACCTGAAATAAGGGAGAATGTGATATCTGCAGTAGAAAGAGATATAAATATAGCATGAGCCATTATAAAGTTTCTGTCTGTTATAATTTGGCTGGATAATGAGAGCAGAAAATAACTTTCAAGATAGGCACAGTTCTTTTCTTTTTGGTAACTGAGCTAGCATGTTTAGTAGGAGTATGAAAATTGGTACTATTTTGTGTCTATAGGTATACATTCAGGTATTATGCAGGAGTTAATATTAGATATGGTATATTTAGTTGCAATTACAAGGTTTACTGGAGTTTGTAGATGTTCTCGCTTTGACATAAAAAGACCTTAAATTTATTTTTTTCAGGAGTCCTCTTGTGTTTAGAGCTTAGGAGCAAAATAGTAGAAGTGAGGACTCTCAGATAAAGCTGGTGAGAGCCAGATTCAAAACAGTTAACTCCTTGTAATGGATTATGGACTGATGGAACAATTGTTGCCATAGGATATTTTAGATACAAAATATTTAGGCTCGATGGGAGAAATATGTAGCAAAAAAGCACCACCACCATTAACAAAACCGAACATATTATGGCTTATTTATGTGTGTGTATATATACATATGTGTATATGAGACTTCAGGCTCACTGGAGGCTGAAGAAATACAGAGACTGGAGAAAGTAAGTTAAGAAAGCTTGTCCTCCCCTAGTCATCTGCTTATGGCTATTGTTAAGGACAGGCAATTGGTGATGAGACAACCATGGTCTGAGCAGATGTTTTTATGTGATTCTAAACAACATAAACATTTCAAAGTAACGCTTATGAGAGTGTGTGCATAAAAAAAAAAAAATTCAAGTTAGCATGTAAGGAAGATACTAAGAGTCTTTAACCAGACAAAAAAAGGAGGATTCTGTGATGCCATAGCAATTAGCTGTGTAGCTGAGCAATCACAGCAGTTGATAGGGTTACAGTTAATGCAGTAGCTCATTGGAGAGGAAGTGGTTAACCTGAAATTTTCAGGAAATCTGAAATTTTTCACGTTAAAAGTAACTGACCTTTTAAAATACTATTTGTCAGGAAAATAAATTTGCTTATCACCTACTTTTCCGTGAATAGAGACTTCTAGATAATGAAGATTGGACATCTTGCATCCTGTGTTGCCAGCTCTGTTAAGTTGCATCTGATTATGTCAGACTGGTTTTAATTAGGGGAGAAACAGTTTAGTATCCCTTTCATCTTCATTTAGCTCTTTTGTTTTATCGTTCTTTGTTGCTCTGTGATCATATTCTTTACATGTAGCTATATAGTTCTTTTTGCTGTGATATGGCAGGGCAGCAACTGGAGAAGCAGATGACCACATACTTTAGTCAACACAAATCAAAAGCTCTCATTGTCAGAGGCAGCCAACAGCTTTAACCAGAGCTGACTCCATTCCCCAGTGAAGATGTGTCTGGTTTGCCATGGCACTTGGCCAGTTAAAAATAAGAAGTTTCCTGCTGTTGCTGTTGTAATGTGGAAAACTAGCAACTTTTCAGTGTGTACGCGTTCCTCAGTTTTGAAATTCCCTTCAGTCCAAAACAGAAGAGCCCTCCGAGCACACAGCAGAACCCTCCTGGGAGGGACTCAGAAAGTTGGGTCTCGGCAGGACTGGGGAGAGTGGTCCAGGGAGGCGGAGCTGTGCTTCTGTCACATACAGTCTAGTACCAGCACAGGACTAGATCTGGAGAGTTTCCTGTGTATTTCAGAAGTACGTATAAATGCATTAAGTTTTCTGAGCAGTTGTTGGTATGTGGGAGGCAAGGCGTATTAATTCACATAATACTTACATCTCATCACTGGGCCCTTCTCTAGTAATAACCAGTAAATCCCTTCAGCTTAAAATAGAAGCGTAAAATAGCGCTGTCTTAACTGTTAAAGAGAAAATCAGGGGGAAACCAGAACTATTACATTGATAAATAAGATTCAAGATTTAAATTTTGGAATTATTTTTGTACTGTGTTACTGTCTGATAGCCTGAGGTGCTCTTCTTTTATCCACAGTCTAGAGTTAATGCTGCTTTTCTTCTGATAACCAAAATACGCATTGCAGAATTAATGTGCAGGGTATTTTCTCCCCTTAAACAGCAGGACCTCTGTGTTTGCTCTACTAGCATGTTCTTTTTCCTTTCTCCAGTCCTACTCTTGCCATGGCCCACAGGAATCTGACTGGGAGCTGTAATGTTAACTGTGGATGTAAGATTCATGAGTACGAGCCTGTCTGTGGATCAGATGGAATAACATATTTTAATCCTTGCCTAGCTGGCTGCATCAATGGTGGAAACCTTAGCACAGGGGTAAGTTCTTCACACACCCACCACATACACAAGCAGCAAGTAGCCCATGAGGACCGAGGCAGAGCCAAGAACATGGTTTCTGTAGCAAGCCCTCTGCAGCTTTGGAGGAGTTGCTCTGCAGGTGGTTCGGGCCTGAGTTTTTCCATAGTACATTTTTTTTCTCCTGATAAATACATTGCCTGTTACAACCAACTCTTCCAGTTGTGGAATACTGGGGAAGGACATTCTGCTGTTAAAGCCACACCACGGAAATTTGGCAATTTCCAGAACTGGGCACAGGAAAACAGTGGAAAAGGTGGAATATGACCTTCTTGTTTTTATGGTTATGCTCACTTTGTGCAAAAGGCAAACTCTTACATTTTCCTGTTACAGAATTCTCTTCTGAAAAAGAATAAGCAAGAGAGACAGGAAACCATATAAACATTGATCTTCTCAGGATGTGATTATACTTTCCAGAAAGCTTATTTATGATATATCCATCTTCTGTTTTGTAACAGAAGCCAAGCTAAGCCAAGCTATGGAACACGAGAATGTTAGTTCAGAGCTCTGCTTTCCTATTTTTGACAAAATTATGTTCTCAAAATGAAAGTTCATACATGATTCCGTTTATAACAAATCGGTTTCTTATATAGCTTTCCTTTTTAGAGTGCCTTGCCAGATTTTGGTAGAAAATTGCTTTGGCCTTTAACCTTCTGTATCTGTGTGCCTTTTACTTGCCCTTTGTTGGACTGAGGTCATAGGATTGATCTTTGCTACATTTCAGCAGATATCAAACTAGTACTGATAATTTATTTAATAGTGACGTACTTTGGGTATTTACTTTTCACTACACATTTTGAAACATAATATTTCCTATTATGATTTGGCCTGAAGTTTTAACTCAGCAGCTAATGGTGAATAAAATAGGGCTGACATTGGTTTGAAAATACATTTCTTCATTAAATAATTTTTTAAAGGAAGTACTTTTGGAAACTACAAATGTAAGCTTCTATTGCTTTATAACATAGACAATGAATATTGCTAGCTTACAAAAAATGGATTTTAGTTTATAGCATATGAGATACAGTTACATGTTCATACCTGTTCTGTATATACATGTCTCCACTCTAGCATTTCTGCTGTGTAACCCCTCTGTCAACTAAGCACAGTCTTGGTTTCTCAGATGATGAATCAAGACTGTGCAGGAAGGAAGATTATTTTCTGTAGGACTGTTTTCTGTTTGGAAGCAATAAGGAGAGTAAGGTGAGGGACGGTAGGAGGAAAGCAGATACCCAGCTGATATTTGGCAGTGCTGCCTTGGGAAACTGGATTTATTCACTAGCTCGGTTCCTAAGTGAAGTTACGTAAGTCAGTCAGACCAAACATCTCCCAGCTGGTTCATTACATTTCTGTTCTTCATATTCTGAATGATTGATGTGAGCAATAACCAGAAGTGTCATTTGCAGAAGGACTGAGTGCCAAAATCTCTATCTGAAGACAGGAAAATTGTATTTAGATTATATTAGGCTGTGTACAATGAAAAATAAACTGGATAAAAAGGAGTCTCAATTGTCTCAAATTTGCCACCCATATTTGTGAATGTTTTGACCTGTGTTTCAGTTACTTAGCTATAAAATAGAGATAACAACATCACTGCCTCGTTTCATACCTGTTCTGAGGATAAATTAATATTTTTGAAAGAGATAAAGAATAAAGATGAGTGCCATAGAAAAATCCATATGAAATATGAGTCATTGTATTTGTGTAGTAGAATAAGATTAATGTGAGGAAAAAAAAATCACCTGAGGTCATGTTTTGAAAATGAAAGGTAAAGGTTAAAAAAATAGATGGTTCATTAAAATGTTCAGCAAAATCCTATGAGGAAAATGTAAGACTATGCAAAAACACAAGCACATGCAAAGGTTTAAATTAACATTGACAAGCAACTTTAATTCAAGTTCTAATTCAGATATTTTTTACTGTCCATGTTAATTTACAACCTTAAGATGTAGCTTAAGTTGTGTAGCTTTGTGCACGTGTGGTTCCTTGGTTTATGAAAGCAAACTTCAAATCTGTGCTTGTCTGGAATAATAATGCTGGAGGAAGAAGACTCCTGATTGAGAAGTAGCATTTGACTCCCAATGAGGAAGCCCAGTCAGACAGTCACGCAGTTTCTTTGCACAATATCTTTCTCACAGCATTTTTTTTTTTGTACAGAAGTAATCAGTGTGTTTCTCTTTTTCACTTTTCCTAGATAAGAAATTATACAGAATGTGCCTGTGTCCAAAGTCGCCAAGTCATTACTCCACCAACGGTGGGCCAGCGCAGTCAGCTTCGAGTGGTCATAGTCAAAACCTACCTGAATGAGAACGGCTATGCTGTTTCTGGGAAGTGTGACCGAACCTGCAATACCCTTATCCCATTCCTAATATTTCTGTTTATAGTTACCCTTATAACAGCATGTGCCCAGCCATCAGCAATCATAGTGACACTCAGGTAAGAGTTTGGTTACATGTTTGTTTAGATGTTTGTGCTCTGCTTACCGTCACTCCAGAGTCTGTGTCACAGAGGCTGGACTAATGCAGCTTAATTCCATCAAGCTTAAGGTGATTAGAACAGGCTGACCCTTGTAAGGAGTATGTAACATGATAATGCACTCTAGGAAACAAGCAGTGCCCCCTAATTTCGGGATAATGTAGAGAGGATCTGTAAAAACTTGATATAAAAAAATGATTACTCCTGAAGAAATGTTTAACCTCCATAAGGCAGCGGTTTGAATTTCCAAACTCAAATGAGGAAAGGTTAATATTTCACTCATTCATAGTTCATAGTTACTTAGCAGGATTTACAAAGCATGTCTATAGGTTCCACTAGTAATAGGAAGACAAACGGAATGTTTCAAAGTGTTGATTCAGTTTTGATTAAAAAGCTGTACCATGCATAAGTTGCTGGTTCTTTGGCACACATTGTCTGATTGCGTTAGAGCTAGGCAGCATGGTCCTACCTGAAATCTTTTATCCTTCACCATCCGCAAGTGCCTGAAGCCCTGTGGCACTTGTCGGTGCCTCATCCCCTTCTAGCACTGATCTCCAGTGATCACGGGCCCTCTCACTGTCATTTCCTCAGCTCAAGTGGCTGAGATTTGTGCAGGAGATATAACTTGCAAAGCTTGTTGATGACTCAGGGCTATGTCATGGCCCATGATGGAATTTGTATTCTAAAAACTCACAAAATAAAACATATGGAAACTGCAGAAGGGTCACTGTAAAGACTCTGCAAGCACATACTCCAAAGCAGGAAATGGGACTTGCAGTTGCTCACGCAGCCTTCGTCCAAGTACTGTGTGCTCGGCACCTTGATCGTTTGAATACCTCTGGTATAAGTTTCCTAATATAACTTTGAAGACGTTTTGAAGCAAGTATCTGTTTAATTCAGAGGTCGATTCCAGCATTCAGCAACTTAATTCTCCATTTAGAGTAGGATGACTGATCTGAAAAAGATGAAGAAAATAAAGTATAAGATTGTGTCAAAATAAAGGAAATTATTATGAGAAAACATAAATGTTTTAGGTCTGCAATTTCCCGAATAGTTTTGGATCAGATTCTTCAGGCATTACATAGGGGAAAACGATCCAAAGACTGATATTTTGATTAAACAGGGACAGGAGGCTTCATCTATATTTTCCTAGCAATAAGACTTAACAATATTTGAAGTTAAACAGGAGAAATTGAGGCAGAGAATTATAATAGCTCAGTAAAGAATTAAAAACAACAGGAAGTGAGGCTAAAACTTACCAGGATGATTATCTGCTATGACTGTTTCTTTTGATTTTGCTTGCCAGGTCTGTGGAAGATGGGGAGCGGCCCTTTGCACTAGGAATGCAGTTTGTTCTATTACGAACTCTTGGTAAGTCTTGTGGTTACTGAGCAGTCACATAAATCCCCCGAAGCTTCACCGTATTTCTAGGAGATTTACGGTGTTTTGCTTATATGCGCTGTAAAACTATTGAAATTCCATAAATCTGCCACTAACTGTCATTAGGAACATAAAATTAGTAGCTTCTGAACTTTGTAACTTAGATTATTTAATCATAATTTTATTATTGACTTTTTGAGGCAAAATTTTCTCAGAGGTAGTTTTACAGTTTTGAAAATTTATTTTAAAATCCTTTAAAAAACAGACATGTCAAAATAGTCATTTTCCCAATAAAAGATTGAGTTTTCGACAAATTAACATTTTATTTCAAAAAATCAAAAGGTTCCTGATGCATCTAGATAACATAGTAAGAACAGTAATGTTCTTTTAAATGTTTCTTTTAAATATTATCCATAACAGGACTAAATATATATTCAGTTTTATTCTTCTGAATATAGCATTGCCTATTCAAGGATAAGAACAAAGGTTATTTGGAAAAGATGATTCAGTACCAGTGCTCATCCTATGTATACATTGTACATGCTAATATATATGTACATACTAATTATCATTTATAACCTTTTTTTTTTTTAAAAAAAAAGGCAGGTGTATTTTTTTGCTTTCAGCTGTAGCGGTAGCTGTTTAGTTTTCTAAAGTAAGAAGCAATTATACTCTAAGGCCTAATTTCAAATGTTTCAAAGCAAAAAGATTGCTTGTAAAAAATCATTTTTACCCAAAGTGATTTCTTCCAAGCTTTTGAACTTACAAAATCCTGCCTATAAAAAGCACTCCAGGTGTTCAGCTACAACAAGAAAAAATGTGTATGGCATGCAATTATTATTATAAACAAGCATGAGAGGAAAAACCCACATAGCTGCACCTGGTCCAGTCAGGAGGACGTTTTCTTTGAGAAAGGCTTCTTCTGACTTGTCTTAAATGTGTCTGTCGTATTTCCAAGGAAAGCAGGAGCATTTAACAAGCTGGCAACATCCTTAAAAGATGAAGGGTATTTCTGAGGTAGATTTCTTTGAAAGAAATGGTGGCTCCATCCATCTTCTATGCATCTTCGGCAAGAGAATTGCATTTTATGTTAATCAGGGGGTTAATTTTTTCCTTAACCTGTAGCAGCAACCCCTAGTCTTTCCCTGCTCCCAGGTAATAATTTTAAATAAGTAATGGTCTGTCTCATTTTATTTCCTGAGAGCAACTTGTAGTTTGTGCAGACCTGTAGGTGAGGCACTTAGGGACATGGTTTAGGAGGTATGGTGTTGAAGGGTTGGACTTGATGACCTTGAAGGTCTTTTCCAACCATAATGATTCTATAATTCTACATGGTTGGAGGCCCCAGGTGGAGGCACTGTTACAAGGCAGTGTCGCTGTATTCATTATTTGAGTTCTTCCACATCGTCAGTCCATTTTATGTGTGGGATAAACAGCATTGCTGAGAAGGTTGAGGGCCCGTCTTCCACTTTTTACATTACATAGGAGAACAGTAGAGTAGAAATCCTCTCAAAACTCCTTGACCTACACCTGCTTGACGAAGGCATGTAGTTTCTTTGGAAGTCCTCCACAGTATGCTAACACATATTATTTCTGCTGCTATTTTTATTTCAGCTTACATTCCCACTCCAATTTATTTTGGGGCTGTTATCGATACCACGTGCATGCTCTGGCAACAAGAGTGTGGCGTACAAGGATCTTGTTGGGAATACGATGTCACCTCATTTCGTTTCGTCTACTTTGGCTTGGCAGCTGGTCTCAAGTTTGTAGGATTCTTTTTTATTTTTTTGGCCTGGTACTCCATTAAGTACAAAGAAGAGCAACTGCAGAGGCAGCGGTGGAGGGCTTCGCCGGTGAACACTGTGAGTGAGATGGTAGGCCAAGCAGGACCTCAGCAAAACTATGCACGGACTAGATCCTGCCCTACCTTCAGCTGTCGAGGAGAACAGTGTGGAGACTTCAGTGTGGCACAAGGGATGAATTGCATAGCACAGACATACCCTGGCCCTTTCTCAGAAGCAATAAATTCCTCAAATGAAAATGCATTGGAAGAAGTCACTGCTGAGATATAGACCCCTGGCTTGGTAATGTAATATTTAGTTTTGTTGGTTGACTTAAATACGGCGCCTTGTGAAACACCTGTGCCTTCTATTTTTAATCTAAATGTAACACATGATAAAACCAACAAAGCTTAATGCAAACAACCATAGTATGTTTCTGAGGGCTGGATACCTCAAACTGACCCAATTTCTTGTTTTTCTTTGTAGTTACTTCAAGTGTGTCTGTTAAATGTCCATGCTCTGATCTAATATCAATGTAAGGGTAAGGTATTGTGAACAGCAAGAGTCAGTGGAAGAGTGAAAAAACTCATATCATTGATGTCCAGACTTCACAAAAATTCTTCAATGTATCATAACTTCATGTCCACCTGTTTTTAAGAGATGAGAAATTACTGTGAGTTCTGCTACAAAGCACAACCCAACTTGTTTAAACTATGCAACTTAGATAATTGTATGTGCAGCAAGTTAAGTTTGAAGTTTGCTTTTAAAAACATTACTGCAACTTAATTTGAAAGAGGCTGTTTTCAGACATGCACATTAGATCAAAAAGAACATAACGTTTAAAGTACCATTCGTAACAGGTTAAGCCTTGCAAAAGTTATGCATCAGATAATAGTTGCAAATATTGAGACGTAATATCTTTATCCTGTTAAAACGTGCATTAATCTTCATTTGATAAGTTGCAGTAATTCTTAGCAAAGTACAAAGCAAAGGCTTGGAAAGTGTAATGCTTGGAGCGAAAAAATGCCGTGTTAATTTGTAAGAACTCTAAGATGTAGGAATGCACACATACCATAACAGATAGGTGCATATTTCTGTAATGATAAAAGCAGATATCTAGGTGGCTGTTGCTAATACCAAATCCATACTTTTCCTGAAGAAGGAAAAAAAAAATCCAGTTAGAGCTTGATAGGGAGTGCTTGGCTGTCCTTCAGAAATGCCTGCGGGTCTGGTTCAGCGTGGGTGAAAAATGCCAAGAGAGCTCTGGGGTTCGGAGCGCCACCGGCTGCGCGGGGCTTGGCGGCCCCTCGCCGGCAGGAGAGCGGGTGGCCCGGCTTGCTGGCAGGCCTGAGCTGAGCCATGGTTCAAGGGTGCTGGAGACAGGTTTGCACAGACCAGAGCTCCCCCTAATCTCCTGGCCCTGCCTTTTCCCAGCCTCTTTTAAAGCTTTCCGTGAAGTCAAAGTCCGGAACTGCTCTCCACCCTTCCAGGAGAAGAGCTTGGAATGGAGGTTGTCTCCAAGCGTGGACCCATGAGACCTGATGTGGCCTTTGCTTATTTCAGCTTATTATCATGTGATTTCTCCCCTGGAGGCATTGAGACTTTTTAATGAAATGTACTTAGCATTTCCTGCCTTATTCTGGAGGCATTGCAGTACCCTTCTCGTGATTTACTAATGATGTCTCAAAGGACAGAGAGGGATTTCAGGTGGACACTCGGAAGTTAAAGCTGTATCTTGCCCTGCAGGGAATGTCTTAGAAATTTGAGAAATTAAATTAGTTATTTTAAGGGGATGATGGGGAAGCTTGAATTTTGCCATGTGGAGATCTTATACAAAAATAAGCAGGAGAGCAGAACTTCTATATATTTTTGAACAGAGTGAAAATACTTGGGAGGCTTCGGCAATCTTAAGAATGGTTTTGTTTTGTTTAATTTACAATATGTAAGTTGATCAGACAATATATGGAACCAAGTCCTGCTTCTGTTGAAGTCAGTGGCAAAACTCTCTGGTATCCGTTGATCTGACTTGGGAAGAACCAAGTTCCTTTCCCGGCTCCTTTGCCAGCTGCCTTCCTCCGTTGACAGCTCTGTTTGCCTGGTGCGTGGAGTCACCCATCACACCGGTCCCATCTCTGCTTGAGATGGTCCCTGGTTTTTGCAGTGTCTCCTGGGACTCTCTCAGTAGCTGCAAATTGACAAGTGTTTCTAGCTTTTCCCTCTGCTGTAACATGGAAGAATATTATTGACATTAATGAGAAACGCAGCACTTTAACCCACCTCCTCCTAGTCTGTAACTATTAACAGCTTTCTGGAGTCAAGCCTGAGGATTTTTTTTTCTCTTGTGTTGATGCTAGGCCCAGTGCATTCCCAGTCGTTAAGTGCAGTCCAGGACATAGCTTCTGTGCTCCTCCTCCCCATTCCCTAGGGAATAAATACCCATGGTTCAAAAGTACGGGGTAATTATTTTTTTTGCTGTAGCAGATCAGAGCAGAGGTTAAAAATGACTCCTCCTGCTAGAGCCTGGGATTCTCCATGCACCGAGGAATCCCTGCCTTAGCAAAACCTGAGGCTATGTGGTAGGAGAGAGTATAAGAAACCAACCCATTTTGATCAACAGAGCATGATGTGAAGAGAGACAATCTCTTTCGATACCTCAAAAATAGAGCATTTAGAGAATTGTAAAAGGCTGGAATTGATTCATCAGTCCAGTTTCTTTTCCATTTCATGCCTTCTGTGAACTTCTACTCCATAGAAATTAAAAGTGGAGCAGATAAAGAGCAGATGAAGCTTGTTGGATCTTCAGGAACTATCAGTGGTCACAGAGGAACAGAGTAATAAAAGTGGTAGTTCTGTGACTGCTGCAGTTCTCAGCTGGTTACAAGGGAATTCAGAGCTGATCAAAATTAAGAATTTTTGTTTTTCTGGAATCCTAACACTACTAATTCTGAAAAGCATTATTTCGTAGAAAGACTGAGAAACTGGAATGTAGAGGGAAAGATACTCACTCTGGAAATACTGAAAAAAGTCTTGTTTACATACTGTCTATAGCCTTCTCACTTGACTTCAGAATTCTTTCCTATACATAAAACTAAATATAAAAATCTCCAGTATTTTTGTTATAATTATGACAATATAAATGTATTCCTACAAATCCTTTAATTTGCATCTTCTGAAGGAAAGAAAACTCAAACTCTGGCTAATTTTTGACTGATTCCTAAGGGAAGCTTTCTTAGGAATAAGCTACCACAACCTAATTTGATCTAATAAAGGCAAGCAGGGGAAGACGCATGAACTTTCTTGAGTATTTCCAGTACTATCAGCATGGGCTGAATTAATGAACGGAGATCTGCTATACAGACCTACTGGTTTCTGAGATTCTAGCTCGCAGGGCAAGCAGAAGCAGCAGGAGCTGTAGGCATCCCTACAGTGGAACTCGCTGCACTGCTCGGTGCTCTGCCCCACGAGAGAAAAAACATCTCTCTGTGTCGTCCAGTGAAGGCAATGGTGCTGTCAGCCTCCCACGAAGCAATCTGAGCAAGGACCAGGATCCTAAAGCCATTCCGCTTTCAGTTTCCTCTCAGCATTTCTGCCACCTTCCCTGCCCCTTCCCAAGCCCTAAAGCTGGGTTATCAGCGAGCACAAGAAAGGTAAAGCAGGGCTCCTGTTCCCCCACAGACTCTTGCTAGTAGCAAAAGCAAGTTTTCTACCTCCAGTTAACCAGCCAGGGATTATGTGGGGCAACAACATCCGAAGATTACTTACAAGTCCACAAAGTGCCATCATGTCACCATGAGGACAGTCTATTTTCCTCCTTCATTAGGTATTCGTGATTCAGTGTGAAGGACATGAGAAGTGGCCAATACATGAACCTGGCTGAACGGACGTTCATCCCTGTTTACTCTCCTGGGCATTCCTTATTTCCTCAAAAAAGGGAAAACACCCAAAAGGGACCCATGGTTTAGGGTGCTTATGAGTGCAGCGCTCTCAGGACAGAGGTGCGTAGAGCGTTCTGGGGTTGTGGCCTTGTCAAGAACAGCTGAAGAATGGGACACTGTGCTAGTAAAACCTGGGGGAAGACCTGCGTTTTGGTCCTCAATTTCCCACGCATGAACTAGGTATAATATAATGTGGCAATGTTGTCGTTTTGTATTCTTTCAGTACAGCTTGAGCAGCTGCAACATAGCTTTCTGTATGTACAGAATATTTTGGTGCAATTTGTATTTAACTGGAAGCTTTAAATTTTTTGACTAGCCACTCTATGCTGTCCTGACATGCCGTTCCTCGGAGCTTGCTATGTTCAAAGCAAGGCAAGGGCACAAATCTCCTCGTGCATTTCATAGCATTAAGCATTCATCCTTCATGGCCCTGATCCTGTGGAACACTTCAACCTGTGTGTAAGCTTATACATTTGAGGGATGCACTTAAAAATAGCGCATGCAATTAGGTATTGGACTGAAGCACACAAACATTCAGAAAGGAGTTCTTTTGCCTCAAACAGTGGTTTCAACGCAGAGATTTTTTCCCCATACATTCAAAGATAATTGTAAGCAGGGTGCACAGAGTAGCACTCAAGTACTGGGCATATCTATACCAGGTAGTAGAGTTAGCTGCAGAACAAGAGGTACCAGTCGCCTCCCAGACCACCTGGGCCGTAGGAAGGAGAGGCACGTAGTCGGAGTTGGACATCTGGGCTAGTGCAGTCATGTCTTCCCTCAAAGGTGTAGATCAGGCACCCTAGCAAAGGCCCCTTTGGGCCACACTCTGCTGCTGATGGAGAATGCATGGGAATATGTTTAGTCTGGATGTCTGACTTCTAGAGGACTAACGCTGAAGGAGGTGGGTGCTTCTCAGTAAATCCAGCCAGGGGAGGTTCAGGGCCTTGCAAACTGCAGTAAAATGCCACCTAATCCAGCTAGAGCTGGCTGGTTCCTCATCATCTCAAATAACTATCAGTTCTGCGCCCAGAGATTTTCTGGGCATGCCCAAAGACACATTGTAGCTCTACCAGCCACTCGTCTTTCAGAAGTTGGAGTTATGTGGGATGGTGGTTTAGATAAGGACATCCTTCTGCCCTTAAAGCGTAGGAAATAAGTATTGCTATGGGTCAAGATGGTGCCCTTCCGCAGAACCAGGGTGTAGATGTTCAGAGGGCAGCTTTTCAGTAGCCCCCACACATGTGGACGGCACAAACAGCGCAGTCTGCTCCGTGTCACTGCAGGGCTCCGGGCTGGGAGGAGGCTCAGCACCGTCTGTACTGATCTTACGTGTTTTCCCCCCAAATGCCTGACTTCTGCTGCCTTACTACATTTCCTGTGTGATAGCACAGAGTTTGCTAGTGGTTTACTGACATAAAACTGGTGACAAATAGGCCCAAAGTGTCTTACAGCTGTTTTGGTGCCAGATTATGAGCATCAGTACAATGACAGGACTGAGGAACTGGCCCAGTACCGTGGATTGGACCTGCCAGGCTGGCGCTTCAGCACGTGTGTGTGAAGCGGTGCCGCGTGCTCGTTCAGCTTGTGTGCTCTGTCCACTGGCTCTGGTGCTGCCCGTTTCACAGACTGATGGAAAACTCCTTCCGTAACAAGTTCGTCCTTGTCTGTCTTCTCAATGACCTTTTTTATAGCGGCACTAGGGAAAATGGTGTTGCACCGTTTGGGTTCCCACAGCTGAAGTGATCTGCTTGTGACTTCACTGCTCTCCAGTGGGTCAAACACTCCATAGCAGAGGGAGACTGACATGGACTGGAATCTGAATTGGGTGGTTTTGGACAGTGTTTGCCCTTGCAGGAAAACCTGTATTAACCTATCTCAACTTTGTCACATGTTGGACTAGATTTTATGTATTTTTGTCCTTCAAAGTATTTACAAATGGATAGTCCTTGTCATGATGATAGATTCATTCTTTGGTGTAGAATGAAGGCTTTTTTATTATAACATTTGTTTTCTGTATAATAATTCTGAAAGACTAAATGTGAATTTTGCCATAGATGAGGAAGCTGCAGCTGGGGACTGGATGTAGCCAGAGTTCACAGGGTTTATTTTCCCTGCCTTGCTCTTGAGTCTCACTAATACATGTTATCATGTGGCCAAAGGTTTGAAAGCCTACTTGGTCCTCGGGTAGGAAATTATCCCCATTCTTCCCATAGAAAATACCGCATGAATTAAAGAGAACAACTGGTAATATCCAGGTTCATATGCTGTTAATAACGGTGTTTTATAGCAGAAACCCATAAGCTGCCAATCCTTTAGATAAGCTATTTTCTATTGAGTTAAGCGAGCCTTTCAACCACAGGTCTAATTCTGTAAGTTCAAAGCAGCTCCAAACTTCTTCGTTTTGAAGTGTTCAGGTGCTTATTCATTCAGGTTCTGATCGTTGCATTATCCATGGTGTATGGACTATTTTCTGTTTTTTTCTATCTCAAACCAGTTGTCACAATGTTATCCTGTAATAAGATTTTGTTCATGGTCTAAAATGGGTGGAAAACTGTGGAATTCATGAAGGGCTACAAAAAGTATCCAAATATTGTTCAGCTCAAGGAAGAATGAACCAGTTCGATAAGCTTTTAACAAGTGACTAAACACCACTGTGGTGCTAATAGAGACTGGACAGAGTATTTTGGGATATATTCCCTGGGATTTAACTGACACCTTCGAGGCATGTCAAGGATAGAGCCGCACGTGCTTTTACTGTGAAGGTCTGGAACTGTTCCATTGGAGACAGTGTTCGCAATTCCGAGTGTACCAGTTCCTACCTGGCCAGGTAGGAGGGCAGGGCAGGATTTGGCCCAGCACTGGCAACTAAAGGAGAGGCTGTTTAGGCCACAGGAATATAATGTGGGACGTGTTCGTCTTTCTGTAGAATGTTATTTTATTTAGCGGTTTTGCTTAAGCAGACACTGAAAATAAATCTTATAGAAATGAAGAGGAAGACCGGGCTAAATACTGGGGCTTCTTCCCCAAGCAACCTTCTACTCCCATCAGTAACACTTTGAATCAAAATGAGGATTCAAATTGGAAATATTAATGTTCTTCCCTGAGATTCCAGAAGGAAGGGGGTAGAATGGGGGCAAGTTTCTCACTCCAACAATGGAAAAAGGCCCAATTACCCAACGTTGAAGTAAGCCGGGATTTGAAACTGTTGTAAAGGTCCGTACAGGGGTGACGCGGAATGGCTGCGACTGCCGCGCCGTGAGCGGCGTCTTCCCCCTGCAGAGCGGCTCGCTGCGGCGGGAGCCGCGGCCACGGACCGCCCGCCGAGGTGCAGCCGGCGCGGCGGCTCCAGCACGTGCGACGCGCGTGAGGCGGCAGGGCGGGGGGCGGGCGCGCTGCCCGCTGCTGCGCAGTCGGTTCGCAAGACCCGTCAGGAAGGCGTTGTGTGGAGCGTTAAGGAGGTGACGTGTAGAGCGCGGATGGCTGTGCGAGTGCGTGGGTGCCGTGCTATAAAGAAACTAATTGGTTCATGCGTTTGTTTTTTGCATACTTTAGGCTCCTTTAAGGGGGATTTTTAATTGGTATTTATTTCTCAGCTGAGCTTAGAGTAATTTTAAAGCTGTATAATACATTGTTTAATGAAATCTATGGTCAACGTCTGTTGTAAACGTGTGTTTACAGAACAAGCTCTTGAATACTTGATATTTGAAAATAAAAAATCGCATATCAAGTGTGTTTTATTTCTAGCAAGAAGAAGAAAATGGAAAAAAAAATGGTGCCTGGATCAGATACTGAAATGTTTAGATGGATGTTGAGGTGCTCAGTTGTCTTTCCTCTGAATTTAATGCCTGCTGAATCACAGCTAAGCATTGATCTCACCGAAATAACCTGTAAAATTCCACACTCCTCTAGCACTGAGTTTGGTAATTGCATACTCATTGCTTAGGTTGTAACACAAATTGATACAGGCTGGATGTTGAGGTATTGGGAAAATGCTGAGGGTGTGAGAGAACCCGTCACCCACACGGCAAGTGTCTGCGCGCAGGCTGACGCCAGAAACCTCGGCGTAGCCCCAGCAGGTACCCACGTGCGGATCCCCACGCCCACAGCCCCGCTTCAGCCCATGTCCTCGCCAGGGAGGGCAGCCCCGTACGGCAGAACTGCTGCGCGCGGTGGCCAAAGGCAGACCTGTGGGATCCTGCTCCATGCCCCTCCGGATGCAGAGTTAAGACTCCTCCATTTTTGTTTCAAATAAGTACAACCATGCACAAGGCATCTTGCAGGTTCCCTTTAATGCTGTTCACGTCCAGGGCTTGAGCAGTTAGATGAAGGAGTATGCCGTGGGTGACCTTGTCCTCCAGAGGTTTCAGGAATATCATTGCTAGCCTCAAACTGAACGAGGGGGCTCCCTGGGCAGACGGCGAAGCGCGGGGCTCGGCGAGGTGGCTCTGTGCTGGCACCTGCTGCCTGGCCGGGAAAGAACTACCCCGGGCAGCTCTACGGCGTGCTCGGATGGGACGGGGCTGCTGAAGAGACTCCAGCTACGAGCTGGACACTTCCCCTGAGAGGGCTGCGCTGCCGAGCACACGACGCGCGCTGCTGAGAGCCCACAAGGAGGTTCTAACAGAGCTTCACACCCAGGGGCGCCAACCACCCACCRGTGCTCAAGCCGCAAGACCCGTCGTGGTTAAAGCCCCAGGAACATCAGCAGTGTGGCTTCTTGGGCCAGAACGGTTCAGCGCCACAGATCTTTGTCTCTTGTGTTAATGTAGACAAAGCTGCAGGCATCAAAAATGAGATATGGAGCTTTGGGAGAGAGCTAAAGCTTTGCCTAAGCCTGTGCTCTGAAAACCCCTCCACTCTGCTGTCCCACAAGCTGAAATGAGGCAATGTGGAGGGTAGGGTGCTACCCTGGAAGAAAGAAGTTGACCACTTTGCAAATGAGGAAGACATGAAGTTACATCTTCCACTTTCTCAGTACTTCAAGCTGGTCAGTAAAGACCAGCAAGCAGAATGTCAGAATGAGACCTTCCCCCCTACATGTCTGCTCATTTTCAAACTAGTTTTATTTCCAGGCCACAGAAGAAACATAAAGTAAGGGAAAGAGTTTAGTAAACCTAAGATCTACTTTATGAATGCTTACTTTTGCCCAAGGAGGGACTGCTGCTGACCGTGAGGGGCCCTTCTGATTAAGCCTTGCATGTCCAGTCTCGTGCACCTTGCTCCAATCGGGAGGCCCCTGTATGGAGAAGGGGAAATGGCAAACGTGGGAAAGGCCCCACGTAACGTTGCTCTGCTCCTGGGAACCTCTCGTTGTGCAACTTGGGGCACTTGTTTCAAGGAAGGGAAGATCGTATGAACGGGGAATTAGAAAAAGATCACAATGCATCTTAAAGATATGTAAATATGTAAAAATATATATATATATTATTCACAATCTCCAGGAATAGCTTATAACTAACAGAATGTAGTGCGCTATTTTGCTACCCATTGCTTTAACTGTGKATGGATTCTTAAAACCGCAAGTGAAACTGTTACCATAAAATGAACTCCTGGGCAATCTAGATCATCCAGACTTCTCTGAAGCASGTAAAGTAAAACACTTTTTATTTCAAGAAATATTGCTTCTAGACTTTCCTGAAGCCAGAATTGTTCTATAAAAGTATCACAGAAATATTATACAAGATTTAAAAACACAGTATCCTAGTAACTTGAAATCTATGTACAAATAGCATCATTCATGACCATAAATACGTTTGTTCTAGCAATCAGCCCATGACACATACATCAGATAAACAGCTAGTTAATTTCAACATATTTACAGAGTCCATCAAAAAGACTGTTCCTTAAAATTATTAAAACCCTACTGAAGGAATCTCCTTTTTGAAAAGTTCAAAGAAGTCAAATACAGAGCAATGAATGTAAGTTTAACCTGCAGTGCTTGCAATAGCCAAAAGATACTCCCTACAGTAAATAACATGTAACAGATGGGAAACGCTCCTGTGACTTGGGCAGGATGGAGTTACATTGCTTTGAGGTAATTCTCTTTTGTTGCTGTTGTGCTAATTACTCGCAAATTAAAAAAGAAAAGCCAAGGAAGATATTAAGCTTCTACTAGTACAGATTTTCAAAGTCATATTTGTGTTATTCTTTACGAAATTTAATGTTTGGTAAAGTTTAAGAAAGAAATTTGAACAATACAACAACACAAATGATCCAAACTACTATTTTTGACCTCATGTGCCCTTTTTTAAAATCTAAAATAATGTAAAACTATTATGAATTTATTTTTCCCTTTAACACCTGTTCAAGATAAAAAGAATTTAAGTTTCAAAATGGAAAGAATGCTTTCAAGATATTGCTCAAATATCAAAAGATCAAATGGCAAAAGCACATGTGTACTGATGTAAATCTTTCTATGGCATCAATTAAAAAATCAAAACCTCACGGATTTTAATACTGACAATATCCATAATATAGGGAAACAATCCAATTTAAACAATCCTCCTACAGTTAACAATCATTAGCCATACCTTTCTGAGAATAAATTTAATTAAATCAAAGTAACAAAACATGCAATATTTTTGTTAAATATTATTCAAACAATCTGTTTCCACAATCCATGCTGATTACTCTTTCCCACCGATCTATTTATTGGTTTCACAATTACATTAGACAATGAGCAAACCAAGAACACGGAAAGTATTAGATTCATAAACGGTATGGCATACRGGTTTCCAAAGTGCAACATCATTTTGCTCAAAAGCATGACGTTAAGAAATTCCAGTGGTTAAAATAATTTATCCAAACTGCATTATGCAGACAGACTGGGTGGACTGAAACATTCATTCATGGTGSGATCATTTGGAAAACGAGAATGCAACTTGAAAATCCTCTTCAAGGAAATAGTTTTCAGCTTGCGGAGAATGTGCTGCTGCACATAACGTTAGAACGTTAACACTGTTTCTTTTAATTAGAACCTGGAAATCTTGCTTCCCAGTTTGGAGAATTACTGTGAATGCATGTATGTTTGAGTACAGTCCACACAAACACACACACAGAACAATACTGAATCGGGCTCCATTTAGCTGCAAAATGTATCTACAATAAACATGGAATGTCAGTTGTCATGATTACCTTTATTAGTTTGCTAATAAAAAAAAATAGGAGAACTTATTTAACGGTTTACACCTTGATCTAATGCAAGGAGAGCGGGGGCGAGGCGCTGCCTTCTGCAGCTGGGATAGGTGAGGTCTCCCCTGCAAGACTCTCCCCTGCTTTTTTCARAAGAGTTCCTGTTTCCTGGGTACCAGAAGACGAATTCCTAATGGATCCATTGACAGCCTGAGGAACAAGGGGTTCATCAGACCTCACAGGAAGATACATCTGATCTTCGAATATATCTACCACGGCGTCGCTGTCCCGACGGGTGCCTTTCTGAAGAATGCTGATGGGTTGTAGGATGAAGCTATGCCTGGACTCCAACTCTACCAAACCGTTTCCACTAAAATCCATATCAAAACGGTCGGCTTCTTTGTCTTCCATCCATTTCTCAACTTGGTGATGATTTCTCCAGTGTGCGTCATTCAAACTACTTTTCTCAGGAATAGCATTGGTTAATTCAAGTTTCCTCTCCCGACGTAAATTCGCTGTGCTCAGAGCGAGGGCTGCCAGGTCTGTGGGCACAATACGCGGCAGCTCCTCTGCRGGCAGGCCGCTCGATTCCTCGGCCGAGGTCATCTCCACCAAGGAAAGCGGTGCAGACGATTCRTCCACGTCCCCGTTGTTCTGAGCACGGTTGGTCTTTGTGTTGTTTTGCTCATAGTAACTGTTCAGCAGTGCAAACATTCTAGCTACATCCTTCAAGTAATTAGTCCAGTCAGCCAGACTAAGTCTATAGTTGGGTCTGTATTCATATACACTCTCATTCACACTGTACAAGTCTTCCAGGCCTTGCCAGTCGACGTCACCAGTGAAATTTGGCAGGTTAGCCTTCCCATCCATCCCATAACTGTCCTCTGTTAAGAGAAAGAATAAGGTCTAATGGTGAACACCAGCTTAAAAGTGCCWCTAAAGCTTCCATGAGTGTTTCTATGCCAGTATGCTGAAGAGCACTGCTCCTCATAACGTATACAGCTCAAATAGTGCAATATTCCACACTTCCATCATCTTTCCAGCGTCTGGCCTCAGGGGGGCTCCCGGCTCCTGCTACACAGCTGGTTTCAGCTACATCCCTGGGCTGAGCAGGTGTAAATAAGAGCAGAACCTGCCCTAAAGGGCAGATATCGTTGTGATATCATTGAGTGATAAACCTTTCCTCTGATATTCAGGGCATAAAAGTTCCTTCAGTACCCTTTGCCKTCCATGAACACTGTGCCAAAATACGGSGTAGATAAGCAATRGTTAAGTATAAAAGCTAGGATTAATTCTGAGAGCCATTAGTGAACAGGACTTCAGCAAAGCCCACAAGAATTTGATGTCCAGAGGGCTTGGTCTACAAGCTTGGTCTGCAAGCAAACTAGTCACATGTTTTCTGTCAGATGGACAAGAGACAATTGTCTTTAACGAATGATAGTCACAGATAATCTTTGTTTACGATTTTGTAGACATTAATTTCAGTTTACTCATAGCATGTAGAAGATCTAGTGCTGCAGAAACTAAGTATGAATTCATTTATAGAACTGCACCACTACCGAAAATATTGTTAAAATACACACAGATATAGTATCTCCTAGAACTTATATTGCTTTGTTTTATAAAGCTTCCAAAGAAGACAGCTAACAGATTTATCGAGTAATGTATCTGATTGAAGAGCACAGATGTGTTTCTGTAAATAGCAGCAGAGTGGATTTTATATTGATCCTACCCAGAGAAAGTGAATACATGAAGGAAACCTATTTCCACCGTGTAGCCACTTTCCCAAAGTGGCCACAGTGACCCGGATTATTACATGCATGGCAAAGCCCACTTCATATTGACAAGCAGCACTGATGGACACCACTATTTCATTTAATTCACAGAACAGACAGGGTTCAGCCCAAAGATTTTACCCACAAAGTGGACTACAAAGTAAAACAAATCAGGTAAAGAAAAAGCACTTCAGGGAAAATGTCAAACTGCTTTTCACTGACAACCTTTTCAGCAATATTTAGTAATTAATTCAGTGAAATTACTTATTCTTTTTCTGAATCTGAGAAGTMGGATAGTACCAATTACCTTGGAAGTTCAAGTGCCCACAGCCCAAGTGCCTGAGCTGAGTATAAACATGTATTTACAGTGCTTCCTTTACCCCTACAGTGGATTCCAGGCAGCTCCATCACTTCATTTTTATTTTAACTTGCTCTTTCTCCTTGCTCAAGCAAAACAGAAGACACGACAACTTGGCTTAAATTCTTTGCTTCATTACTAGTTCCAGAGTCCACAGTGGAAAGAATGTGTCCAAGACAAATATTGGTCAGGAAAAAAATTGTGGTTTTCTTATTATACCCTTTCCTTATCATGATGTGCTCTGAAAAGAATAGATACCAACAAGTGTTGGTAAATGTTGGGCCATKTTCCATATGTGGAAATATCCAAGTGCTTAACTTTAATTGATATTCCCTTACTAAAGACAGCAACTATAAAAAAAAAAAATGAAATGTAAAAATGTAACTTTTGCTCTTTTTAAAACAAATTCTAAAAATATTTATTTTCCTAAGAAACATGGCTTTGTATCTTAAAGTGGCTTGGCAAACACTTGGCAAACTCCCTATTACAGGAAACCACTGAAGTATTTTGGATCTAGGAGAACAGACACAAAACAAAACCKTGCTATTTTTCTTTTCTTAAGAAGATAACAGAAATGAAAATCATGGAATGGCAACATGACAACCATCTCTACAAGTCAAATTATACATAAATTTCTTCCTGGAAATTATATATCTGATATATCCAATATATCAGAAGATTCAAGAAGGAAACTTGCCCACCAAGGATGCTCAGACAGCAGCACAACGAACGCTGCAACGTTTAAATTGTGCCCTGTTCTTTGTCTTGACAGTTTCATAAATTTTGTCACTGCCAAATTAGAGCCTCTATAGGAAAACAAACCATTACAAGAACAAATAGTGGGCAAAGGGCTTCAGGGTATAGGAATTTATCAGGACTCCTCCTTGAGAAGCACCAGCACTTTCTGCACGTGGAAGCCTGATAGCAGAACCTGAACCTGGAGTGAGGCCCCTTGGGGCAGGGTGGGACTGGCACCAGGGTGACTGAGTGACTCAAACTGAGTGAGCAGGGAGGCTGTGGTTTGTCCCYGTGCACAGTTCCTGCATTTCCAAGCAGAGCCTGAAGCAGAGCTATGCCGTCCTGCACGCTGGAGCTTTTTTCCCCTTTAATGGGAACACTGTGGTCCCACTTTCACCACTGATGCCCCAGGAATGTCACAGCTGGGAAGGCACTGGAAATCAGCCAGGGATCTTCATGCCAAGCAGGAAAAAATCTTTTCTTTAAACACATGGAACAGAGACAACGTGTGTGCATGTAAACAGCTGGGAAAGCAGTGGCGTGAGCACTAGAGTGGGCTGCAGTTGGTCACRTCACAGCCTAATGCCACAACCTGCAGAAGTGTGACAAGTTCCACAGGATAGGGAGGTAAGGGAGGAGTAAGGAAAAGGTTTTCCCTGCGAGAAATCTCATTACAAAAACACAGGACAGGAAAGTGCAGCAGAGCTGCATATGCACAACTGCATGACTGTAGTTTCCCCTGTCAGTATTTTGGCAGTTAGCTACATCATAGACCTGTGAGAGAACAAATGTGCTTAACTATTTGCAATAAGACTTATTTTTTTTTTCCTTAGCCAAGCATTACTTTAACTCAGTTCTCAAATCATTGTACCCCAGAAACCCGTGATGCCCTCTATGTTGTCTGAAAGCTAGTACTGGATTTGGATATATCACCGCTGAGGACAGGAGGGGAGAACCAGCTCCTTGGTGGCCTAGAGGAAGGAGAGTGGAGCCCTGTGCAGCTCCTGTGCCCTGTGGCCGCCCTCCTTGCACAGCCATTGGGTCTCCATCAAAGAACGGGAGTGACACATGCTCCTCCCAACAAGGGGCTCCTCCTATGTACCAAGCACACAGCACTGTGCTGCCTGCCCCCATACAAGCCCCTTGTCCCAGCATTGTCCTGGCAGTGCTTTTAGTTATGYCCTAACTCAGGAAACCTTAACTGGAGGCAGATATGAGCTGAGGTACTAAGCAATCTGAAGGGAGCCTAAGGAACATTTCAGATGACTTCACTGCTTTTCCCCTTCTTGTTCCATTGCTTTCTGTAGCAATTTCAACCCTTTAGGAGATCATTTTCATGATCACTAAGAAATCGTTCTTATTATTTTTTAATTCTTGGTTTTAGAAAAAAAATAAATCCCAGGATGGGGCTCAGTTCAAACTGTTGAGCCCAGGTACCCTTGCACATTGAGCAGTTGCCATCTGGAATGGGATGGCACACAGCAACATCATTTGAGTTGCACTGTACCTGCCACTTATTTCAGCAGAACATTCTTTACTGACWTGGCATCTCAGATTAAAATGTTTTCGTTACTACACAGTGTAACAGGGTATAATTTAAAGATGTCTGTGCTCTTATTTTTCATGCAATCCTAAAATTCAAAAGTCTGTTTCAGTTAGATGTGCAGCTAAAATTAGGAATGCTTGCAARGAAATCTTCTAATGGAAGAATTAAAACAGAATTACAAGAATTATGTCCTGTCATTGTAACCAGATTTTTAGCAGGCTACAGAAAACAATGCAAAAACCTGGGATATAACAAAACCACCAGCTTGTCATATAAAKCACTGAAATACGTGGTTCCCTGGCTGCTGGGAGTTAACAAGAAGGTTCTTTCTGGTAGTCCTTGTAATTTTTTTTAAATATAGATCTGTATACTCTCTGGGTCCAATATATGTCTCAGGAAAATGATRTATTTCAGGAGCTTCTCCACCAAAGTGCAAGGAGATGAAAATATATGAAACTGTACAGCTAGCAAGATATCAAGCTTAAATATGACACTTGAGAGACCTCTAAATTGTTTTCTGCTCCTTCATGCAAGCATTGCTGACTAACTAGCACATACAGTACTGCTAAGACCTCAGTTTCTTCACTGAATACTAAAAAAATTCATCTATTCTTCCTCAGATCAAACATTAGGGACTTCTTTAAAAAAAAAAGAATACTGTGGAAGTTGGTGTGGAAGCACCATTACCCTGCCCAAAGGAACCGTGTGTTTATCTTGATGGCTTCTGAGCAAAGGCTGTTCAAACTAAGCCCTGCCGTTGCTTAAAACAGCCTCTGTCAACATTTCTTAAAACCAAGGGGAAGAGTCTAATTTATTTCTATAGGTTTGACCAGGTTCTTTGAATACATGGACCTCAGAAAGTTTTATATTTGTTTCACATTTAAAATGTAGCTGTACAGTCCTCCTGAATGAAAACAGGAACAYAAAACAAAACAGAACAACAACCAACAAACAAAACCAAACCCAACAGGAGGAAAACAACCCAAAAGAAATTACTCTTTTTGTGTCATTTTCCCCATCGCAGCAATACAGGCATGGAAGATGAGCTGTATGAAGTCTTGCTGTGACAATGAGCTGAGTTAAATGCAGAATGGTGTAGCTAAAAAACCAATGGCCAAGTTCAGTGTAAAGTAGTTAGAAAATGCATGCACCAAAAGCTATGCCGTGTGCAACATGGCAGGATACAGGCATTAGTTGAAATGGACTGGAATCATGCAATTATTTGGAAAGAAGCTGCTGAGGAGAATAAAAAAGTGTGGATACCTGTGTGGATCATAGCTTCCTCCATCTTTATTTCCTGATATAGGAAAATACAAGAGTAACTTTTGTTAGTGTTTAGAACTTGTAAAACCATTCACAATGTAGTTTTCCATGCACAGCATCTAATTCCTAAAAAGAAATGTATTGTGTTAAATAAAGACAGAGCTGCAGTCCAACAAAGATTTCCTGGAAGTTTTATATAAAAGAGCTGAAAAACCACAGGTTCTCAAAAATAGTAAAACCCTCAAACAATTAGATACAGTAAAATAAAAGTAATTCTTGTAGCCAAAGAGAGACACACAGGTGCAATAATATAAAACATCCAGAATGAAGTAGTCCTGTAAAAATCACGTTGTTTGGTTGACCAGAATGAAGAGGAGCAAATTCCAGTCTTATATAGTGTAAATACCAGCTGTTTTTCTATTCCGAAATTCTTAGAAATTTTACTTTCCCCTCGAAACAGAGGGGGCTAGTGAGGAAGGGCAGTCTGAAACGSTAGGCCTCAGCTGTAGTGCAGAACCTGGAGTGAAGTCGTTCACACAGACAGACAGCAATCTGAACAAACACAGGATTTAATACTGGGAAGTAGCAACCGCTACTGGGAAGCAAACACTAAAATGGAATAAACCCTGTAGGAGAGAAAAGTTATGACTATGAATAAGAAAACCTCTTTGGAATGTCTGTCAGGTGTTCTTTATCGTCAATATCTGTCTAGAATAAGCTGTGCGAACTTGCAAAGAAGCTTTCTGGTCATGCAGTTATGCAGGATGATGTATATGGATCATTCTGAAGTATTAAGAGCAACGCTTAAGAGAGCGAGACTTCACAGATCCAATTAGTACTTAAGGAGAGGAAAATAACCTAACAAAATGGAAATGAATACTCTCATCTATTTTTCTTGTACCTGTTTCAAGTCCTTTAGGCCTTGGATTGCACTGCTTGTAACCTTGACAACTTCGCAGTTCCATGAGCTGTAGGTGCAATTGGTTCAAAATGCCTCTTTCCACTGTATGGACTGTATTCGTCAGCTGAGAAAAAGGAACGGAGGCAAAAAAGACACTTGTTAACAACAACAACAGAATTAAAAAGCTACAGGAGTTCAGCATAGGATAGCTTGTAGCAGGGAAAGGGAYTTACCTGGTAAGGATCAGTGTTCATGTCAAAGTACTCCAGGAAGCCAGTTGCAAACTCACAAAAGAGGAAGTTGTGGGTGTCGTTAACCGTTCGCAAACACCAGTAAGTGTTGTTGTTGGAGCTTGTGCAAGCACAGAARGAGCCCACTGCAATGACAGAAACAAACGATCAGTTTGAGGTGAAAAAAATGATATGCTTCTTTCTTTTTCTAGAGTGGGACAGAGTGGGATTCCATTCCAGACAGTAGGCACCTATATTCAGGTGTCACCTGTGAGGTAAATGTCCCAACTCTCATTAGAGGAAATTAGGATTTAGTCAATACAGTTAGTGAAGTACACTGAGCTATTCACCTGATGAAATGTAGTTAGGTATTTTAGGGTAATGCTTATCATCTGCTCCAAAATATGCTTTATTTGGTCTTCAAAGGGCATTTTGTAAAATAATATGATTTGTAATCATATAGCAAGTTAGCCTCTTTTAGCTTCTTTTCAGCAGAGCTACTAGCAAAAATCTCATATTTTCCATGTGGATTTAGCAGTCCTTGAAATAGAAAGGAACCTGGTCCCTGAATGACTGTCTTRTATGGTGTCCTTGGTGCACAACAAACAGCAGAAGAGACCATAGGAGGAGATGTCGCAGCTCTGTGGTAGGACTGAGTTCAGCATTGGGACTGTGAAAACTTCATAGCAAAATACGATGAAAGCTTCCCTAGATACTACTCTGACATTACTACTTCAGGTTTGGTGAATTCAGCCATGAGAAAATGAGACAAACCTTAAAAGAAACCTAAAAGAACTGAGTGACTTCCAAGTGCCTAAAATTGAGCCATCTGGACGTAAGGCTTATTCATCTCTGGAGTGTGTTTTCATTTGAGATCTTATTCTGGATACTATAAGTTTACCCAGTCAGTGAGGCCTGGGAGGTTAGATACCTCTTAAAATTTGCTCACGGCTCAAGTGACCAAAGGTTGCTTTATCACCAGCTTTGACGTTACTGGTGCCAGTTGTAGGGGTTCCACTAATGAAGCATCTTAGATATCTATCCACAAATGATAATAAGATGGTGTCTGCAATAGCCTGACTTTGACACAAAAGAGGCACTTTATTGTGCAGTAGTAAGACAAGGAAGCCTTGCAATAAACCTGCTGGACTGAGATGTGCAAGCTTAGGTAATAACATGTTAGGGTTTTTTTTGGCTTTTTATGGCTTTTTTAACACCATAGATTTAGTAAGACATTTGTGGGGCTATCATGTGAGGACTAAACAAGGTTGCTTTTGTTGAAATAAAGTAAACTAACCATTGTTTAACTGTCAGAATAACAGCAGTTATGGTGGTAGTTTGACAATTGCTGGTATAGAACACAAGTAGTCAGAAGACTGGGTTTTAATAGACTATGCTTTGATATCAGTTCTACAAACATTTTTCCCAAGATAATATTTTAAAGATTATTTGTAATCTTGTGCTGCCAGCAGAAAACACTAATAAAATGGTTTTATAAACAAAGTACTATCAAAGTTTTACTTTTTTTCTTTAATTCCARTAATTAATGTTGCCCTAGATGTTTAATTAGTCCAATCACTTTCTGTAATAGTGTTAAAACATTGAACGAGACTTGTAAAACTAGTATGGACACACCAGTATTGAGCCCTTTTTAGCATCCATGTAATCTAAATCAACAACTCTCAGTCATGGACCTGGTCAGATGGACATTTTTTACTCATTGCTACTGCTGGGACATTGTCAGAATGTACCAGCAATGTGAGATTGGCTTTCCAAACCTGTTTGTTATTTCACATTTATATGGGATTAAGCCACTATCTTGCTTGATTTTTGTTTTAAAAGACAGCAAATAAATTGTTCTAGGAACATTTTAAAATGTTRAAAGCACATTAGCAGAAGTGTTCATACAACCAGAACAGGTTATCACTGTCAGACAACATCCTTCTCCAAATAAATATTTGCTCTTAGTTATTTTTCTGCTTATACACTACAAAAATTTAGTCAAATATCAATATATTAGATTAGATTAATCACCTCTGAATCAGGACGTTTACATGTAAAATTTTCAAACACTTTTCCCTGTCTGCCAACAAATCTTCAGGATGATGACAAAGGTGCTGCTAATGCTGAATACCTGGAAATGTTGAGGCAAGCCCCAGAAAGGATGCTKATCTATACACCTGAAGTTTAAAGGATCTTAAAATGCTTTTGGTTGTAACATTTTACTCTTATGCACTAGGTATGCATTTCACAGTTGAGATTTTTATATTCTTTAAGGAATTGGAAGAATGTGGAGTATTCATAAGGAATAGTATCTSTATTTTCTCTTCAATAAGCAGAGTTGTCTATGATACACTTCTAACTCAAAAAGGCAAAATTAAAGTTCAACTTTTATGTGCTGGAGCTTGTGACTCCATGCGTTAATAAAGGCCAGGCTATAAAAAGGATTAGTGAAAAAATCATTAGTCATATATACATTTCATCTATAACCTAACATAGCAAAGCAGCCAAAAGGAAAAGGCTTTAATTCAAATAGACATATTAGCTCCCAATTATCAGAATTTACTATTTGCTTTCAAGGAAAAAACATTAATCTGATGAAGCTTCTCTCATATGACAAAAGTGGCTTTGCAGAAAGTTTAAAGCATTTGTGGAAGGTTCAATGTTCAAATAAATTTCTTTGCAATATCACCTKCATGGCCTCTGAGCTCTAACACTTGTGGAATTAAACAAATATTTACAGAACTGATTTCTTATAGTAAATACGGAAATTACCAATTCAAAACATCAATTTTATTTCTGTTCTACTGTTGTGAGACCTGCATTAGAACTGCACCTTGACAAAGAATCCTAATTTCATTGMTTTTGCACAGCTATGACAATTTACATTTAAGGAGTATCTGTCCCTGTCATCTGTCCAGGATAACTATCATGTGAAAACCTTCAAYCTTCAAAGAACCAGGAGTTTCGTAGTTAACATAAAATACCACCCCCCSAAAAAGAAAAAAGGTTTAACATAATGGAAATTAAGTAAAGGGTTTTACTGAATCCTTTTAGAGAACAGGATTAGAACTTTTATAGTGTATAACAGCAATAGAAGTCCTGTAGATGGCTTTACTAGTAGTATCATAGAGCAAAATGGTGAGATCAGTTYTCTTATTTCAAGACATGATGACCACAGGAAACCTGGTATGGGATATAGGAATCATCTCATTCTAGCATAATAACGTACCTTATGCTACCACAGATACTTAATCCTGCTGACACATGCTCTGGTCAAATTTTGACTAGTTTCATTACACAGACTTATATAAATTAACATGGACAGAGATTGGGAAATAATGGACATAGTGGGTTTCCCTTCTTTACCTTCTCCATCTTGCCAAGCCGGAAACCCTATTAAAATTCTTATGAAATATTCAGCTGTCTTGAGCTCCAAGARGAGACACAGATCTCAATAGCTGGTTATGACAGTCTAGGATTTAATAGGCAAATCCTCAACATTTTTCTGCAGTTTAGCACAGAGCCACTAATTTCATATGAATAAGTAATGCAACTGTAAGCGCACGTACAAGTGCAATTCTTCCTTAACACTTCAGAATTAAGGAAGCAGCACTATTAAGCACCAATTTTTCAAAATAATGATCTGATTGACTGCATAAAGAGGAAATATATTACACAGTAAGTATGAACCTAATTCTTATTGACACGCGGAAATAAGACAGGAGACTTACAGTTCCAAAATGGGGCTGTTTGCCAGTGGTTGTTATCGTGGGTAAAGCATGTCAGCCCAGGAAGACTACATTCATCTCCTTTCTTCTGGCGCTTTTTCCCCTTTCGTTCCTTCTTCCTCCTACGATTCTCTTTGAACAGCTGCAGTTTGCCATCTACTTCCTGTGCTGCTTCTCTGCTCAGGGAGAAAGGGAGGCATCACTGCCAGGGAAAGGTTTCTGTCCAGGTAACAACAGCATTAGCAATTTTACACCCACTCCAGCTTTTTATAGGKGAGATGGTGGGAACTATGTCCTTCAGCAGGCTGACTCTTCTAGCTCAGCTTCTACYCCTGCCCTACTGACAGGGTATTCTCTTTAGTAAATTTGGAAATGATGCACTGATTCATTTAGCCTTTTTTAACCATTGCTAAATCAATTTGATTCTGAAATGGTCAAATCCTTCCATCTCGATCAATAGTTTTTTAAATATTCATAAAATTTCTCATATCTGTTCAAAACTATTGAAGGTTTCTTGTAACAGCTTTCCCTCGTCTCCTCTCTCCCCCATCTCAACAACAACAAAGTTCTTTGTTTCTACAGTCACAAAAAGCCAACTGAGAGATGAATAAGATTCTTACTTGAATGGATGCAGGTGGGTCTTGAGTTTCTCTTGGGCTTTCACTCCTTTCTCTTTGTTGTAAAAGCTATAGACACAATTATTAAGGTTAACTGTCATCAATTAATGAAATGACTAATTTTCAACACAAAAACTGAAACATGAATTTACTGTCATTTAGCTTAAAGAGCTACATAGAATATCTTACCATTTCACTTAATGTAAAGAAATAATATGTTTCTGAGTAATCCTATGCTAGATTGTAGTTAAACAAAAGGGTGTTCAAATATGCTAGCAGAATACAAATATATCATCTCAACATCCTAAAATTCATATATTCCAATTTGTAATAGCTTCTACTCTTAAAATGGATCTAATCAAAGTTGGGATGTGGCTCTCCTTTCATTGTCAGCGCCTTTGAACTAGGTCACACACCCTGAMACTTGAATGTCTTTGAGTGGCTAACTTTAATTTCTACTCAAGTCAGTAGAGTCAGGATTTTCACCAGAGAGGAACTGGAGTACAAATATTTAGATTCACTTTCTTTCCTTCTCCTGACTAGAGGTGGGTGATGCCTGAACAGGCCAGCTTTATGAGTATGCTCTAAGTCTGCAGTAGCAACTATCACTAGAGTGACTAGGTTTTTCAGTATCTCAAAAAACTCGAAAAATGTCTAAATCTAATCAACCAGTGTGGCTTGCAGTGCTGAAGGTCCTGTCTTACCTCTGTTTACTACAGTCACATTCATCTGGTTTTCTTCTTTTCAGGTGTCCTCTAACTTCCCTTAAATTCTTAATTTTATCTTGCAGAGCTTCGATCTACAGTGAATATTTTTGAGTCAGAATTATTCCTTGAAAGAGTAGCAGTTCAGAGRCTTCACTTGGAACAAACTTTCAAAATGCCTCTTACCTCCTTATCAATGTAAGCCTTGTGGTCCTTCCAAGCCCTYGCTGATTGGTACAGTTCTCTCTCACAGTGAATAGTGTCATTGGGAAGAATAAAACACCTGTAGATATAAGTTTAACAAATAGAAAAGATCAGCGGCTTCCCAATTGTCCTCCATTTCTTTTTATTTTAACACTCTTCCTTATTTCTTCATCAAATTTTTCTAAGAAATGGCAATGTCTCCTGCTGATTTAATATTATTCATAATTGCTTCAATTTTTTTTCTAACCAAAATTTAGAAAGTCCCTCATCTATAGCAGGCACTGTTGGTCTGCCAAGCAAAAATGAAATGACAATACCATATCAGAGTTTTTAATCAAATGAGAAACGAAACAGAAACAAAGTTCTGGTCATATTCAAAATTTTGAATTCTTGTGAACCAAAATTGTCATTGCTCTTTTATCCACCAAGTGCTGAGAAATATGTTCTTGCCACGTGAATGTGACTCATCCACGCACATGAAGCAGCTAAGAATGRAACATCTTAGGTATCTTAGGTAACAATAGCATCTGCAAAAATTAAACTTTAAGAAAGTTCTTAAGAAAGGTAAACTTTAAGAAAGAAGTTCTGTTCTTTTTTAGAATGGGCTTAATTTCTCCTAATTTCAGCCATCTAAACTTTAGGCCTCTATGCTAAGGTAATTACATAGTCGTTATAAAGAATAGGAGGAGTATCAGCCTCGAAGTAAGACACGTATTTAGATATGGAGAATGAATTTCTCGCTGTAGATGCCTACTCCTCCTCAGAGATAAACTAGATTCTCTCTTTTAGATATAAGAATTTATGGGAAATGATTCAACCTGATAATAAGTACAACTCAACTACATCTAAAATTATCTGTGACAAAAGAATTGTCATAGAATCACAGAATCATAATAGTTGGAAAAGACCTTTGMGATAATTGAGTCTAACCRTAAGCCYCTTAATACCATCCCTGTTAAACCATATCCCTAAACACATGAGCTACATGTTTCTTGAACACTGCCAGAGATGGTGACTCCACCACTCCCTTGGGCAGCCTGTTCCAAAGCTTGACTACTCTTTTCCATGTAGAAATTCTTCCKAATATCTAACCTGAACCTCCCCTGCTGCAMCTTGAGGCCATTTCCTCTTGTCCTATCGGTAGCTGAGGTGTGGCCTCACCAGYGCTSAGTACAGGGGGACGATCACTTGAGCTTTTTCTGATATAAAATCAGAATAAAAAAGCAAGAGAATATAATTAGAAAATGAATAAGACTAAGAAAAAAATAGAAAAAGCAAGTGTACTTGTGTGTCACTCTGACGGAGTTAGGTTGACCTATARTATCTGTGCCATCAGCTATCATTGAGTCATGAGGAACACCATCCGTTTCTGCTGCTTCCTCCTCATTTTCAGCATTGTGACGCTTGCTGATACTTTTGGTCTTTAACACCTGCAGTTCTTCCTCTTCCAAATTTATGTCATATATTTCACCTTCAAATTCCACAGACAACGACCGGGTTTGGCGAGTGTGAACAAATCGTGGTTTGTATTCTAACAGAAAGAAATAAATAYTCATAGTTGCATATACATATTCATATGACTTGTGCAATGAATACATAGCATAATCCAAAGAGCAAGAACGCTAATGCTATTCAGTAAAAATCCACYTTGCTTCTCCCAGACTCTGCAAAGACTGATCTAATGATTTTTTTGATATTCCATGTGGTGCCACTAGATCTCCWTCTGTAGACTGGCATGTGTGAGAGGTTAGACTTCAGATTTTGATATTAAACATTACACCAACATACATGCAATATCTAAAAGAATATAGAGATATTGGATTCTGGCAACRTGTGGAAAGCTCTGAGTAGGGTTATAGCTCTTTCAGTTACTGTTTCAGAGTTTTGCAAAGGCAGCTGAATATGTCTGAAATTAGCCAAGGCAGTTAATGATTTCAGGGTCTCCTATGCTGTGTATAAGAAYACCTGTTTGGGTTCAGCCAGAAAGACCTTACACAATATATCTCTTTTGCCAACATGTACTTGCCTCGAATCAAGCTGATGAAACTGGCAATCAACATTACACCAAAGCCACATTTTGCCTAGACACAAAAAAGCTCACTCACCACATGAAGCCCTATAATGCACAAATCAGCTTGTGAAAAACTAATAATAAATCTTGCAGCAGAATAAAATGAGAGCTCTGAGCAGGTGCTGCCTTTAACAGTGCGCAGTCTATCGCAGTTTTCCTATTAGTTTCTTTGAAAGGCTCATACTGAATCTTTAATGCAAGAATCATTTATCAACACAGACTCTCTTTTAAAATTTCATTCAAACCAGCCTGTCCWTCTAAACTGTGTCAGTGGATGACTGCTGTCAGGTGAAGAAAAGGAGTACAACGAGCCTGTCATTGGATGCATTCACCTTTCTGAAGAGAAAACACAGCTCYTAAGCATCTTGCTGATTTATAAGCTCAATACTCATTAATCAAACAACGCAGAGAGATTCATAGTGTCAKATAGGACAAATTCTGGCACAGTTATGGTCTGTTATGATAATACTTATTAATCAAGTAGCCACTTGAAAGAGTTTGGAATATTTTAGAATCTTATCTTAGTGTTATCTAAAAACTGAGGTCTAAGCTAGCCATCCCCTCAAACAATATTTTATCATCATGAGTCTCTCTCTCTCTCTCTGCTCTTCTTGGGTGAGCACTAGGGTGAACTAGAGGAGGAGGAGGAGGAAGAGGAGGGACGGAATGTGAGAACACTCATCCAGGAAAAAAGCATAACAAATGGACCCTTTCTGATGGCCTGCTTCAGATGTTTTCCAAAATGTTTTCCATACAGGGAGGCATCCCTTTCCTCCTTCCCAGCCTTCTCCCACCAATTCAGTTCCTCCCAGCCACAAACTCCACCCAAATCTTGCTGGTGCTCTGGTAGCATCTTTCCTTTCCAAGGCACACAGCAGGTATCTCTCTCTCTCTGAAAATATCACCTGGGGGCACATTCCCCAGCTTAGGAAGCACCTTGGCAGTCTGTGACATGTCGACTTTTTGACAGAGGTCAGTGTGCACACGCTGCAAAGTTCTCTAGGTCATGTTAAACAAGTGGAAGAAATTTCGTCAAGGCAGCATTTAGTCTGMGCAGTGAGACAGCTCAAGACAGACAACATTGGGGCTGATATGCAAAGAATGCCAGGGGTTCTTGTTCACATATATAGTGGGGGAGGATTTTTATCAGAAAATAATTGGAATTAGAAAGCCRTAATTTTCTTATTCCATAGACATCTGTGCATCATCTTCTGATTTTTATTTTTCTTGTACAACCACCTTAACTCCCTGTTATAATGGTCTGTCYCTGTTTCATTGAATGACCTCAATTTCAGACCAGAGAACACAGAATATAGTGAAGCCCCTGGAATCCAGATCTACTTGGACTATTRTACAACTTCCCTTTCATCATTGGGCGGAGTGATGGAAATACTTGTTCCTCTGAAGAAGCCTTTTTAAATAGACTGATATACCATGAACCCGTAGCAGGGATAAACCCAAACCCTGCCTGCGCATTCCTTTGGCTCAGCCGCCACTAGAGGCCACTGCAATCTAACTTGTTCCCTTTCCTGCATCCTGGAATGGGCTCACTTGAAAGGGCAGCTGCCTGAGCACTGACACACCTCCTGCAAAAGGTATCTTTGGGACATGACAAAACAACCTTTAAACTTGTGTTCCTGATGCAAGAAAACTGAGATGGCAGGTGCTCTGGCTACCTTGGCAAATAAGGGCTCTGATTTCGGGGCAGAGCTCACCAGGTTTCATCTCTGGTCAGTGCAATAGGTGGCACCAAAGCCTCRTTACAGGGACTTGCCTAAAGAATATTCCTTGATATAAGGGAGAAGTCTGGCTATTACTATTGCAGAGGCAGCTATGCAGAGCCTGACTGCCAGTTACAGGTGTATTCCTTCACTGCACCCAGAGGTGAAAGCAAAAGGGCACCGCTAACCCAGCCCTGGTCAAGCCATTCCCACCCTGCTCCTTGGCGCATCCGGCGGGCACCTACTTTGCGCGCTGGGGTTCCTCAGGAACTGCCGCTGGTTCTTCCTTTGGCTCCGGCTGCTCCGGTAGTCGGTGCCGCCGCAGGTGCAGCCCTTGCCCTTGGGCGCGTAGCCGCGCGCGTGCACGCTGCGCGTCCGCTTCCGCAGGGCGAGCACGTCGCCCGGCGCTTTGCACTTGTGGATGCGAAGCTTGCCCGAGGCGTCCTCCGTGCACTGCCACTTCTGCGGGGGACGAAAGAGGAGGTGACTGTCCTGCTGCTCGCGCSGGCCTTGCAAAACACGAACGGACCGGTTGTGTGAAAACTAGAGTTCCTTAAATAACGAGCACAGCAGGGGAACCTCTGACGGGACTAAATTCACTCATGTTCATCTCAACGTCTCTCTCGTCCTAAGCTAACACAAGCCTGAATGAAATCATCGCGAATCAGCATAAAAAAGAAATGCAAGCCAGCCAAAAACGATATATAAATCAAGAGCATCTAGACTAAACACATCCGTGAAAGAAGCAAGTAACAAGTCTTAATTTACCGAGCCACAAAGTACAGCTGTCAGGGCTGTTTTCACCAACTCTCCTTTTTTTTCTTTGAAAAACAAACATTGTTTCTTTGTTCTGTGACTTGGAATTTCTAGCACGATTCAGGGGAAAGGAAAAAAAATCTCTTCACAGAGGAAGAGGAGCTGAGATTAGGTCAACTGCAGGGTTTTGTGCAAGGACAAAYTGAGGGTACACAAAATACAGACAACCACTAACCGTGGCTCCTCACAGGGGCTGGAGGTAAGACCTGAGCCTGAACATGTGCTCCCACAGACTGGGCCACTCAGGAACTCAAATGCTGCTGCTTTTTTTAATATTTGGTGTGAGAAGTGTGAGTGAATAATAACGGCAGACACATATTGCACCCAGCCACCTTCACTGCACCCAGCAGGTGTATTCGGCATGTTGAACCCTTCCAGAAGAGCGAGAGGGGAAGGACTGGAGAAACAGCCGAGAGGTAAGTGAGCAGAGAGGCGCTCTTCTGGACACACAGTTTTGCTGGCTGCACGTGTCTGAGATAAGMAGCGGGCAGGCTGGAAGGAGTACCTGCACATTCATGGCCTTGTATTTGTGCCGCACATCAGGGCAAAGGAGGGAGGACAAGAGAGGCCCAGGCTTCCCGCAGCTTCCCGGCACAACGGCAGGCTGACCCCAACACCGAGAGCCCAAGTGCAAGATTCCTGGTGGATTCTTCCAGTGGATCCCACCATATTCACATTTCCAAAGTGGCTAAGTGGCTGGGGCTTTAACTTCCTTTCCRAACTGAACTGCCTTAAAGAGAGGCCGAACGGGACGGCTGGGTTTTACACACGCGGCGCTGCCGGCTCAGCGCTGCGGCACCCGTGCTCGAGGCGCCGTGTTGGGCTGCGCGTGGAGCTGGCGCTCAGCACAGCGCCCCGGCCAAGCGCCCTGCGAAAGCTTTACGGGCAGCTGGAGTCTGGACAGCAGGAGGGAAAGCCAGAGATAGCTCTGTGYTTTTAATATTTTTTAATACTTTTAATACATTTCAAAAGGCCTAGCTGCAAAGGCCAGACCTTGTATGCAAAGCAATTCAGGACCAAGGCGTAGTGCAGAGAACCCACGCAGCTCATTAGCGCTGTTGGCAACTGGAAGCTTTAGTTGCAGCTGTAGTTTGCCTGTACAGTGTCCTTTTCTGGTTCCTGCGAAGGGACCGCATAACCTTCTCTTTCCTCATTAATAACAGTAAAACAGCTTGGTCCTAATGGAGAACCCACCACAGTTTTTGAAATAGCAAACTGCTGTCAGAGCAGATAMATTTAAGTTGCTCCCATTAGCTAGGGGCTGCTTGGGTCTGGTTTTGTGCTCAAGTGTCTCAAGCTAGCTCAAGTGTGAAGAAAAGCACCTAAGTTACATTTGGTGACCCAATAACCTGAAGAGACATTTGCTGTGGTAGCATTCAACACACACACACACACACACACACACACACACAAATCTTGATTACACACAGCAGTCACCAAAGGAATGCAGAATAGGGGAGGTGGTAGAATATATTATTTAGTATATCTATACACCCCTACTAAGCTAACTTCAGGGTTTTCTCATGTGGTCAGAGTATCTCACCTCTCTATTAAACACTGAAATACAGGCTGAACTGCAGCACCATAAGACTCTAGCTGAGTCTGAGCTAAAAGATGTGTCCTACACTCAGAGATCTTGCCTGCCTATTGGCATGGYCTTGATCCAAACCAAGCTGGTTTGGATCCAAACCAGAAGGACACAGGTCTGCTCACACCTGACTATATTCTGAGAAATCATATTCACGTGCAGACTTTCTGTGTAAGCGTCAGCAAGTAGAGGTATCTGAGAGCTAGATTTATTTCTGCACTAGCATGTGGACTTTTCCTACAGAGGTGAGAGAAGCTGCTCACAGGATAAGCAACGATTTCACTTGCACGTTTATTGCTTTAGAGTTTAATGATACTCACAAGCACCATYATAAACTAAATTAAGCATTTTCTTTTTCTAATCCTAATTATAGCAACAGGTACCAACAGTTCTGGAAGTGGCTTCAGTAGTCATTTAGGTCACTTTCTAACAGTGTTATGACTAACACTGAAACAAGAGTGTCTGTGTCTAGTATGAATCAATAATAGTTCTCTATTGAAAACAGAGATTAAATGTGATTCAGTTCCTTTTTCTTTTTTTAAACTTTAAAAAGTATCATTATAAAGATGCTTTAGAGTTTTAAAATGGAATTTTTAGACTAACTTTCCTGAATCCCTGCCCATGCCAGTGCAATCATGAACTGAGCATGCATTATGCAGTAAGTCCTAATGGTCTCTCTTCTCCTTTTAAGATCTATAAAATGCATTAATGCACACAAAAGAACATTCTGACTGATGTGCTGTCCTTTTCCCTCCTCTATTTTCTACCTTCCTTCCCGCTATGAATACCAAACTGCTCTTGGAAATCTAAGACTTATTGGGTTGGGTGTATGGGTCCCCAGTCTCTCTGTCAAGATAAGAAAATATTGGCATACACACAAGCTAAATGTATCTTCATTAAATTTTAAGCTACATAYGCTTGTTTTTCCCTTGCTCATTCTGTTATTATCTGGTGATTTTTCACAAGACACTGGAGGTGATCTAACAGGTCACTTTGCCACGGGAATAAGAGACAGCCTCATCCTTGCCCTGAGCCTGGTTGTCGTCTGACTTGGGAGCCCCGGGCTGATTTCTCCATCACTACGAGGAGAATGGGCTAACTCAGAACACAAAGGGGAGAGAGGRAAAGCAGGGTCCTGCCATTTGGCTGCATCAAGGTAAGGTCACTTGTGCTGTGAAACACAGCCTGTGTCAGTCTTTTTCCTGTCTTTGACTCATCTTTCCCTTCTTTCATCTAGGGAAGTGGCTGCCCAGGGAAGAAGYGGAGTTACAGTCCCTGGCAGTGTTTAAGAAAAGTGTAGATGGGCACTTAGGGACGTGGCTTAGCAGGCRTGGTGCTGTTGGGTCTACGGCTGGACTTGGTGATCCTGAAGGTCTTTTCCAACCATAATGATTCTAGGGTTCTCTAACTCTATGAGGGGGCAGATGAGCTGGTTATAAGTGTATTACCTGCACAGGGTCACTTTGCTTTACCGTGCCAGCACTGTGCCCATTACAACTTATGGACAACTGGAACCAGGCAGAGGGCAGCAGGTGACGTGGTGACTACCTTAGGGCTGCGCTTTGCTCGTACAAAGCACTTGTGCCACAGCCCTAAAATTCATTACAGAAAATAATTAAGGTATAAAAATATGCATCACTGTGGCCTGCTGCACTGTAAATACCCACTTATGCAGGATTTCACATCAACATTGTTTAGTTAATAGACTGTGACAGCTTTGAGAGAGCTGCTGCTGCCTCGTATACGGGGGAAATTAATTAGACAGTTCCTGAAAGGTGCCTTGGCAGTAGGCAAGCTAAAGGTTTCCGTGCAATGTAATTGCACTGCATTTGCAGTAGACACTGTAGTGTTAAATATCTTGTCAGATTTTATCACCAGGCTATGAAACCCTTAAAAAACACACAACCGGAAATATAACACAGCTGCAATATTTTTACAGGTGCTTTTTCATTTTAGTAATGGTTGCTTTTATGACTAACTTTGAATATTCTTACTCAGCCTAGGGGATGTTCAGACAAAGCATGAAAAGGAAAAGTTTATGAATTTAAACATGTCTTAAAGACCTAATTTCCTTTTTTTTTCCCCCTGCCTGTTTGGAAAGGTATGATTTCAGTTAAAAATAGTTAGATGAAAATCCTGTAGCAGCCTGTATGTGCATAATAAACTTTTCTCTGGTAGCAGCTATCAGACTGTCTCTATATCAGAGGACCYGATATGATAATACTGGTCATGGCATCTGGTTTAAGCTCATGCTCCTGGAATAGGGACAAGTTCTTGCTTTCTCTGTGCTGTTTCAGGGGGTCCTGTCATGGAGCATATTGAAAAGTGCTCTGTAATTAGCTGGCTATGGTAAATAATGCAGGCCAGCAACAATTTCCTTCTGCTGAACCGGACCTGAATACTGAGAAATGTTTACAGGCCAAGGCCGTGGCCTCTCTGCATTCCCACACCACCACCACGAACCCGGGGCCTGCCTGAGGCTTCTGGGTGYTCCTGGAAGTAATAGTTTGTGTTGCCTAATTGCAACGTCACTTGCAGCCTGCAAGCAAAGTACAGCTGTTTCACAAGGACGGCGTGCCAGATCCACTCAGGAAATTTGGGACTGCTTCTTCATGGAACAAAATTTACCTCCTCGAGCTTGGAACTTGGTTGACGCCACCTACAAGGGCAGGTCCCAGATTTTGCAACTCTCCATCATAGTTGGACCAACTTCTATTAAACCACTAGCAGTTCCTAGTTTTATTGATGTTAATAGATTCGGAACCAATTATTTATACAGTCATAGCTCTGAGGAAGTTTTGAGGAAGGTAGTGATTCAACAGATAGGGAAGCAATTTGTCACATAAAAACTAACGTAATATAGGAGGAATTCTGAAGGGACTTAAGAAAAACACAGCTAATACACACAGGGACAGAACTGAAAAAAAGATAAAGAAAGTAATAATTGAATAACAGAAATATCTGGATTAAAATTGCCGATTTTAAGCTACCTCACAGTGTTTAAGAAATGGAAGAAAGAGAAAATTACCTTGCAAGTTTTCAGACTGCACTTTTGTGTTCTTGACATATAGACATGATTGATTTAAATGTCATAGCTATAGCTGTTCTCTAGTTTACGAAAAATGCTGCAAGGACTGCATTGTCAGTTCTGGAAGTCTAGGCACTTAGGTTGAGACATTAAATAAGTCACTGCCATAGCATTCCCTACCAAACCTATTAGCTTGTCTGTACTTACAACTCAAGGTAATACATGTCTCTGATCATCCAATCAGCATCCACTCTCAGGTACAAATAAATAAGAGCCAATGACTCTCAACAACAAACCTAGTGAGTCAGTTATAAAAAGGAATACCGAGAATAATCAGATTCCTAATGGTGCAGAGGACTTAATTTATGCTATATTAAACTAGACAATTTAGTATGGAAACTCTGCAACAAGAAAAAACAAAAAGGAGCATTACAGACAGGGCTACAAATACTTCTTGCTTGCTTATGCTCTGTTTTCTGCTGGAAAATTTTTGGTATATAAAATTGTTACAGAAATGTGCCATTCTACAGAAGAGCTGTGTGTTAGGGAACACTGTTAAGATGGCATTAATAATGCTGAACACAATCTTATTTTGTAAGGGATGGTACAGGTGAAATGATCCCTCAGGGAATATCCCTGGATTTCATCCAGAACAGAACTAGTGTTTCATATTAGCAATTGCTTAAATTTAAAGAATTGTCAAATCTGGAAAAAGCTGCCTTCTATTTAATAGGAAACTTAAATATTTAGGCTGCAGTATGAAATATCATGCTTTGAAGGTTTATCTTTGGAGATAAAGAAACTTATCTTCCTGTGGTTGTATGTCACAGGCAAGATGGCATGTTAACCAAAAATGCAATGATTTCTGGCAATTGCTACAAATTCTTGAGCAACAGAGTTGCAGATAATACTTTTGCCAGCTATGCAGCAAAAATCTGCAGGGTCTGAAGTTGCCAAGAGCTACAAGAGTTGTTCAAGGAAGCACTGTAGTATGCTCTTATTTTTAAGCATATGAGTGGTCTTGTCCATCTGTGTATGAATTCGGTGTACAGAATTCATGGTAAATTATGATTAAGAAAAAAATGGTGCCAAAGAAGAGCCAGCTTTGAACTGATGTTCTGGTAGAAAGCTCAATAAAATCAGCAGTCTTTGCTTTAAAGACAAATGGAGGTTGTTACCACTAATAAAAATAGTTTCCTTTCTTCCAGTAAGCTACACTGACCAGGCTGTTAATACCTCTCTTTAGGAATGCTGTTATTAGTTTGGCTTGAGGCGCCGTAAGATATATAGTGGAGAAGGACGAGCTGAGGCAGCAGGCAGCATATGGACTAGCCATAGGATAAGGTTCCCTCGCAAGCCCAGTCCTTTCTAGTCCTGCTGTCCTTAGGGGGCTGCTCTGAAATGGGAGGATCGGTGAGAGATGCTTACAAGCCCTATCATAATGTTTGGGGGGGTTTAGTGAGTGCTTGGGGTCTGGCTGTCACTTTCTGGCCAGCCATCTGACACTTCTACTCCACTCTTACCGGCTTATGTGTTTTTATACATGCGCTGCAGCTGGTCATAAAGCTGACCTTTACAAACGTATGGTCTGTGATATTTATTTTATGAGAACATAGATACTTGAGCCAAACCAGACTACACCTAATAAGCCACATTCTAATTTCCTTTACAATATTATCTGCAAGTTGATTGATGGCAAGTGCTTTTTTAGCGTTACAAATGGGCAAGCTTTTGACCAAATGCTGATACGATAATGTGATAAAAGTGATATGAACAATAAAATTACATTTTTTTCATTGGATTTTAAAGCATGCACCAGAAATGAGATATGTATAGACAGCATAACATGCTTTTTGGATCAGAGCCAGAAGAGTCTTGCACATTTACTGCTGAGCTGACGCTTGGATTCAGCAACATGTCTCCAATGACTACCTGCAAAGCCTTAAATGATTATAAAACACATTCAGACCTAATCTAACTAGAATCTCCTTGCACGGTCTTGAGGCAGATTGTGAGAACAGAGCCAAATCCCGCTGTGTTTCTTTAGGGCACTTTGAGAACGCACTTCTTCAGGAGGAAACACAATATTCTGCATCTTGTGCATAAAAAATGGACCAAACGTGAGCCCGGTGCCTACAGCGCCGTGTCCAGCTACCCCCGTGTGAGTTCACGGGCACACAAGTTATAGCAGCAAACGTAACAAGGAGCAGTTTTCACTGCCAAGGCTCGGTGGAGCTGGCATTGGGCGCCTGCTCCGTAGGAGCCCAGCCCTGTGCTGGTCCCGCGCTGGCAGGTAGCGCGGAGCAGATGGCAGGGATGCGTGCCCGTAGCATAAACAGGCACCGGTGTCTGGCTCTGCCTGCTGAGTCATCCGACCTGAGAGCTGCAGCCTTAAACACAGACCTTCACAGCCCTGCTTCTGGGAGGAGGGATTCCTCTGTGTGTGTGTGTGTGTGTGTGCTGGGAAAACCTTAAAAAAAAGGCTGTGTTTGCGCAACTTCTTTATGAGGACAGAAACGCATGTTTTTGCTGTGGATTTCAAACTGATTCGGAGCAGCGCATGGAACAGCGCAGCGGAGACATCCATCACAAGACCTCAGAAGTTTAATTGCTATCTGGGAAACAGTGTCGGTCCCAGAAGTCAAAATTATTGCTCAGGAAAATTCCTATGACTCAGACAAGCGGAGAGAAAAAAGAATAAATACTGACGAATTAACTCAAGCCACAAATTACGTGCTTACGTAAGAGGAGAAAGAAAAAGCATAAATAAATGAATAAATAAAACAGCTAGCTTGCTCTCATTTGATATTTGCTGAGAATCCAGAAGATTTCATTGGTAAAAAGCTGGAATGAATTCAACAAAAACAACTTGCCAAGTGATTTTGCCTCTAAACCTTCCGAACTAACAAATATTCTCATCTTAGCTTGTTTCATGGGGAATCTGAGAGGAGATTTGTGTCCAGATAAGGTGATATTAGGCCCGAGAAACATTTGTTCATGTGTTATTATTTTTGCTCCATAGCAAAATTAACAAAATTTAATTAAAAGTTTGCATAAAGTGTTTCTCATGTTAAAAAAAAAACAACAGGGAAAATACAGGTAATGCAGCTGAATAAGCATTTCTAAAATGGGTATCTTGCTGCAGTAAAATTGAATGGAGAAATATTTATCAATGAAATAAATATACAAAACTGCAAACCAGAGCTAATTAAATAAATGTTTTAACTATGCTATTTTTTGTTTGTTTTTTCTTTTTTTTTGTATTTGATAGTTACTTACTAAACCAAGAAAATAAGTTGGAGCAATTATTTATTATTTTTTTCTGAATACCACATCCGTTTAGATTTTGGAACAAGTAGATCTCAGGATCACACCTCATTTTAGAACAGAAAAACACATTTTTTTCTTCTTTTTCAACTACCAGCTGTGTTCATCATTTCAAATGAACCAGTTATTGAACTAAAGTAAGTTAAAATGAACACATTCTAACTATATTAGACAATATCAGCGACTTAATTCACCTGTTGCTTAATTTTAGTTCTAGGGGCTTCGATGCAACTTCCCACAGACCAGCAAACGTTAAAAATCTGTCAGCAATCACACATTCTATGATGATTTTAATGATTTTTAACTGTAATTGAATAGGTTTAATTTACAATTTACTATAAACCATCATAAAATAAAATTATTTCTATAAATATGCATCTATGTAATTGAAATTAAAGATACTAATACTAATAAATAAATAAATAAATGAGAAAATTGAAATAAACACATAAAATACCATCTCYTTCTCTTTTCCAAGAGACACAAGTTGGCCAGATGAAATCTTTTGGAGGAACCTCATATTAAACTGTGGTCCCTCATACTGGATGATGAAATATCATCTGTGTTAAAGTTAAATTTTAATTTTCTTTAAGGATTTTCTATGTGGAAATGAAAGCCTGTGCACTTTTATTTCACACAAAAATGCCTCTATTAAGTTTACGCTACTCCACTGTTGCTCTTTAAATTCACATCCTTCCTACTTTATATTGACTTCCCTGCAAGTGCCCTGTGTCGACAATCCGTTAAGGAGAATTTGCTGTTGCTTAACAAGGTCAGAACTGGAGTCAATGGTGTTTGAGAGGCAGAGCTCGTGACTGGGTCATCCAGAGTTTGAGCACACCTTCTGTAGCTTCTGTATTCCTGAAGCCTTCAGGAGGTTAGAAGTACCAGGGCCAATTTATCTCTTTGTTTAAGAAAATAAAATATATACTGATGGTTAGGACTGGAAATTTGTCTTAAAATACTGGTACAACTCCATCCTTCAATGAAGGCAGTAAGGGTTGGCTGCTGGGCTCTAGGAACTGAAGGTCTGCTTCATTTGGAGGACATGGGGAATATGTAGATGGGAGAGATGRTGCCAAATGTCATAAGCACGTGGCTCAACACCGTGTCCCCATCTTTGGATCCAAGGTGACCCACCAATATCAGCTGGGAAGACACCACAGCAGATTGGGAGGTGCGCTGTGAGCAGCGCTTCCTCGTGCTTCACGTGTGATATGGGTCAGGACACTTAACCTTTTCCATTCACATGTGGAAAAGCAAAGTTATTCTAAARCTGGATTTTGGCATAAGAGCTAATAAGTATAAGAAATAATTGSAAAGAAAATATTTTGGTGTTTAAAGATTAAACATTTTAGTGTCTAACGGTCTAAATGACTCCATTGATCCCCTTCAGTTTTTACAAAAATACTCAGTTTTTTATATGTAATCTCTGTTTACAATGGCAGTGTTTGAACTCCTGAACACTTTGCCCTTGGGTGAGACTGTGACATGGTGTATATCCCTTTAAAAGTAGCTATATTTAACCAGCATGTGTGAGGTGAGAACCGCGGCAAAGGATCTAAAYGATGATGTGCCAGCCAAAACACAGTCCCGTCCAAAATGGGATTAACTAAGATTTACTGTAACGCTTGGCCCTAATGAATGACAAGGAACAAGGGAGGGAAGGAGCACTGCTCCAAGCGGACGAGTTCGCCCGAGTGCCCTCCTGTTTGCTTTGCAAAGCTCTATCTGCTCCGCATGGAGCACCCTGGGTGGTTATGGATGGCAGCCGCGCACAGTCGGGCTTTATATGCCCCTTCCAAAGAGTTTACCAACATTGCACCCAGGCTGGCAGCTGGCTCGACCCAGCATCGGAGGGGAACGTGTGGCACGTGCCTGTGAGAAATCTCCTAGCCCTCTGCAGGGACATGGTGGGGATGGAGGGAGGAGGGCAGGTGGGCGGCCGCGAGCGCTGCTCCCGCTGCTGCTCCCGYMAAGGCATCTGCAGCAGACTCATCTCGGCATCCTTGCTATAGCTATAGCATTAATGATAACCAGTCAGGCAGAATTTAGGTTCTGATTACCTCTTTTGGAGTTTAATATCCTCTCTCATACCCCATAAAAGCACTACTGAGCTGCAGGTATAATTACACTATTCARGTGTGTCGCCGGTTAGACTTTTCTGTCAGAAACTGGCATTATGCTGAAATCACAAAAAGCCATGGGAAGAAAGAAAGAAAAAAAAATGCTTCCATATAGGTATTACCACCTGATTCTTTACTGTGACTTTATATAGAAATTCTTTCAGGAGAACAGGACCTTTCTGTGATACGCGGTATTTCAATAAATATTAAACTAAGGTTATCACTAAGTATGTTTGCCACAGCAGGTGAAATAATGCTTAAACACAGGCCTAACTAGTTTGGTTCGGTAATTTTGAATTAGTCCAGTGAACGCCAGTGTWACTACTACAAAAGGTTTTCTGCTTAGTTCATAATTCTCATTGAACTATCTTGTATGTCTGGCAGTATACTAAATTAAACAGTCATGCAAGGTTACTTCTGAACACAGGCGTTTTATCATATGCCCAGTATTGCAGGCAGTGCACTAAGGGTCTTAAAATCACCTTTTGCCTAGAGTACTTTGTGTCTGACTCTTCCTTGTTCTGAAGGTATTCAGAATATCAATCTTTTAGCTGTATTCCAGGTACCATCTTCTTCAAATTCTTTTTACCCCTTGTAAAAGTTGATATTTATTTCACCATGGCACATGCATGTCCGTACTTGTCCGCGGCTTACCTGCCCTGGTTGTTCACAGGCTGTTTGGTATCTTGCTTGCTGGCATAATTCTTTCACTCTCTCATATTTTGGTAGCTGATTAGATTGCTGAGTGTTTTTGCTGGTTTCCTCCTTCTTCCGTAGAAATTTGCTTTAAAAAAATAAAGTTGAGTATTTTATATGCATTCTTCTAAATTATGGAGGAGTTGATTTTAACTGRAAAAGCAAAACAACTTGAAGATATAACGCCTTGCAGAGAAAAAAATCCCCCAATTTCTGCTAGGGAACTTTAATGACAGAAGTTCATGCAGTGAAAGAAAGCTTTGGCCGATATGCTGGAAATTACCAAAAGAGATATAAGGACTACTGAAAAAAGTCATCTTGACAAGAGTTCAGCACTATTCACACTTATGTGCATGTTCTTTCAGGAGACAAGGTGTCCTGAAGCAGTAATAGCCGTGCTGAAAAGCCCAGCAGAAGAGACTACAGGGCTTCCACACCAATTTAGCACTRAAGTGGCAATACAGAATATTTCACAATATGTCTTGTAAGTATTAGTTTGTAGTATGACACACAAGATTTCCATAATCTGTGAAAGCTATAAGTGCCACAGGGAAAATGATGAAAAATTTTTACCCAGAAAAAAATTTCACTGTGATAATTGGCAAGATGAGAGAAACTGAAGTGGTATAATAGAAAAGAAGAGCAGCTACAGTCATAAATCTCATTTATACACCAGCCTTTTCTTAGCTAGAACAGAAATGAAGAATGCCTCCCAACTGAGTTAGAAAATACAAAACCAATCGGTAAGAGAACATTGCACAGTTGGTTTTGAAATAGAGCGATAGCATTGGAAAGAAAATGAGAGAGATGATGACATGAGTAGTCACAAGTAAATGTTAGAGAAGTATGAGATACAGGCTGGAAAAGTTGCTAGAAAAGCATGCTTTCGAATTTCTTCTGAGGAAGGAATCTGGAAGGATAGCAGCTTACATGGCCAGTGGTGGGAAAGTAAGTCAGGCTTGTAAGTTAGTTCTCAAAATTTACCATTTCATTGACTGATAAATGAAAGAGGAGAGGGCAGAAAGGAAAGCATGCACAAAAGTGTTCCCAGCAGGCAGCCTCTCCCCAGACTTTCTCACCCCTAATAATTACCCTCTTTCCACCAGAAACGTGTCACGCCAAATTTTAGTCTTCTTGTTTGTTCGAAACCTAAAAGCAAAATAATAATATTTACTGCTGATGGGTATGTATAACACTGCTAATGCCAACAATTTTTAAAAAAACTCCCCTCTGCTTATGTATACCTGTTATTTTACAGATGTGCTATATAACACAGTCTTCAAAAGCAAAAGCTGTGATTGTTGGTCTGACACAGCTCATTTTCACAGAATCTTTTTTTCCACTTAGTTGTTTGCTTCTGAACGGGCTAAAATAAAAGGTCTGTGACGCACCTGTTTCCTGGTCTCTCTAGGTCCAGAAGTTTTAGGACAGATTTGCCATCCATGTCTGGAGGCGTGTCAAGTCCTGCAATATCCAGAATTGTTGGAGCAAGGTCAATATTCAGAACTATCTGAGGCACTCTGCAAATCAAGAGAAAAGGTCATAGTTGTATTGCATGCTCGACATTCTCTTGGACTTAGAAYGGTAATTAATGTTTATAAGAGCTTTGAAGATGTAAAGCTCTACAAAAGGGCTGAGTTTGGAAATTCTCCTTTGAGAATGACAGGCAGGAGTGCAGAATATCAGCACCACAAAAAGGCTAAGCACAATAAAACCAGCTGGTTCAGAAGCTGCACTGCTCTTCTCATGTTGTTCATGAGGGCATGAAGCCATCCGTTCTGCGGTACCAGAAGGTGAGCGGTAAAGATGGTCACCTGCTTTTTAAAAGCAAAACCAAAAGCCTGACCACAAGGGCTGCACATTATGTGATTTTCTCRTCTACATTATAACTTATTAACAGTACATTAAGTGAAAGATATGCTTTTTTAAAGAATCATTATTCTGCAATAATAGGGCATCCTTTATGAAATGAAGCTGTACAGTGGCAACTACATGAGCTTAGAAACATTTTGCATTAAGTTCAACAGCTGTGCTATGGACACAAGAGAACGTACACTGATCCCGGCTCTACGCTTGGACCACGAATAAAGAAAGGAACTCGAATATCAAAGTCATATGGCATTGACTTCCCCTTGACCAGTCCAAACTGCCCAATATGGTAACCATGGTCAGCAGTGTAAATAACGTAGGTATTCTCCAGTTCTCCCGTCTCCATAAGCATTTGGTATAACTGAAATACAGCATAGGAAAAACTCCGAATTAAATGCAGCAAAGCATGGTTTGTACATAATTATGTATGAATATCATTTYACTGCCTTAGGTATACAGAACCAAACATGACATTGATGAAGTTACAGAAAAAGACATTCTGCAGACAGACATTTTTACATAGTGCTTTAACTGTTTAGCTAAAATCTTCAATCTACAAGTTCAATTTATATTTGACAGAGTGATATTTTCTATGGGGAAAGAGAGAGGGTCCAGAAAAATATGGTACTACTAGTGTAGCTGCGTTACTGTATCTAAAAGTCGGTGTAAATTCAAATATAGCTTGCGAAAAAAAAAAAAAGAGATGGAACTTTAGAGCAAATGGTACTCGGATCCGATTTACTGTGTTAGCCCACAGCTTTCTGATTCCTTACCATTGTGCTTGGGAGAAGATAGTAAATTTTTATTAACGAAATCTCTCTAGGGGAAGATCTTTGCTTATGGAGCTTGATTTTTGAACAAAAAGTCAGGTAAACTGCACCTAATAACTCATGTATCACGTTACCTATAATTAGCTGTACACTGCATCATCTAACTCCCGCAAACACTAGCAGGCAGACACCTGAATTTTYGGTCGGTGTTGCTGTGATTTGCCAGTACCCGACTTTCTGCTGAAAGATGAACTGTGAAGGGAGTGGGGGAAATGAACAGCAGTGAGCACATGTGCCCCTGTGTGCATACATGTGTACAAACACGTGATGCATCTTTTCTTAGCTCCAGATTTATACTAGGCCTAGTGATTCCTCCYCCTATAAAAAAACAGTTTAAAAGAGAACAGCTTATTCACCCAACAGTTGAAAGCAATAAGCTTGGCACAACATTACAGAGAATTWATGTCTACTGGGGCTACTTGGAGTGATTCATCACAGTCAGGGGCATTCCCCAAGCTGAGGTTGGTAAAGGCGAGGAAAAATTTGGTTTCTCAATACCTTAGTTTTGCTACAGACCAATAAAACRTATTCACAGTAGTTACTTGAACCTACTCTTTCCATAGAGTCATCAACTGACATCAGGGTCTGAAGTCTTTTGCGTTGCAAGACATTGGTAAACTCCATGTGGATAGGCAGCATGGGCCCGGTATACTGCATGATCCAATGCTTATCCATGTTTGGTGCATAGTTATAGCTGGGGGTGCTGGGAAGAAAAGAAAGGATCTGAGAAATTGTGCAGTGTCACAGGCATTGGAGGAACAGAGAAATTATTCTAATAATCAGTTAAAGCACATATTCCATGTAATATCTGGTATTGCTAGGGCAAAATATCAATAAACTTCACTTCAATGCCTTCCAGACATCCTTGGTTCATTCAAAACTTCTTCAACCCCACCTGTTTTTTGAGCTTTCCTTCAGGCTCAAAGACCACTTCCAAATCCATGCTATTATTTGGAATATGTCAAAATATATTCCTTAAAAGAATTTATAATCCTAAAACATATTTATCTGAATTAGACAAAAACTCTAATCACTTCATGAAACATTCCATAAATATAACTCAAAAGATAACAGGAACTGGAGATCAAAGATGATTATTTCCATTTAGAATTTATGTGAATCGGCCTGATGCTTCCAGTAGGAACACTATCCCTATATAAACACAAGTATAATAAGATAGACATTTGCCCATGGGATAAAGAAGTGTAGCAGTCAGTACTAAGGTAAGAACAGCTCCAGTTACCAGTTTTTAAGATACCCCAAGGAGTGAAATCAGTGATTTGTTTTCTCTCCCTAGTCTCCRAAGTCAAACACAAGCAGTGTCAAGATCCTGAGCGCAGCCTAAATCCAGGTATTCTTTTAAATGCAGGTATTCTTTTCTTATGTGAATATAAAGCACAGTGTATTACCAGCATAACATGACCTGTGACAAGGCAGTGGAACTAAACCTGTGACCAGCACTAGCACAGAGGAGGAGCACGGCACGGAGCCCTGCTGAATCAGAGAACAGTGGTCTTGTCAAAAGTGTGCACGAACATCAAAGGAAAGACAGAAGAAGATTTAAAGGTGTTCTAACCAGGACTTGTGAATTTTAAAGGGATATAAGAAACAAGAATACCTTCCCAGATATATGCCACTTCTGAAGGAAAAACATTGCAAGAAGTTTGCATGTAAATTTGCCATAGACATATATATGGTACAAAAGCTCTTCATTAATCCATTTTTATACTTGGCATGCATGACAACTAAAAGGTGAGGAGAAACAAAACAAAATTCATATCTTGCATATGCTTCAACAATGTAGGACCACTTTCCTTCCCTATCAGTTGCAGAATCTGATTACAATTATAATGAAGTAATGGAAGTCTGCAATTTAGTTGGAGAACATTATTGAAAATTTAAATAGAATTTGAAAAGCACCTCTCCAGGACATACAGCTCGCTCTGTCTAATCTACTTAACCACCATTATCAAGGGAAAACAGAACTGAGATRAGTATCACAGGATTTTTCAACATTTTCATTGTGTACAGGGACAGAAAATTTATCCTTCTACTAGGTAAAGACAAACTTTAGAGTAGAATTCCTTTTCTGTGGAAATTCTTCTATTTCAGTGTGAAAAGTCAAATTTTTGACATTTCCTATGGTGGAAGAAGTCTGATTTTTTTTTAAAAAAGTAATCTTTATATTGTCTCAAATTTAAGGAAGCTGAACTCAGGGGCAAAAGCCCCCCRGGTTCTTGGCTATCCAGCTGTCCTGGCACATGAAAGACCAGAGCTAGAGACCTGGGAGAAGTAGATCTCAGGAGCTTGGTCATCTATTAGGTATTAAACAGGCAGCTGGAAAACAAGGAAACTTCCAGTGGAAATCTTCCCCTCTTYCTTCAGAGGTGGGTCAGCTAGCTCTCCTCTGACGAGACCGGCRCGTTTTGACGGATCAGGGTGTTCCAGGCAGTGCTGCCTCCCGCTCCGCTCGCCTGCCGCCTCGTGCGYGCCCTGGCCGCAGGGAGGTGAGGTGCCTGCGAGCCCTAACGGATAGGCTTTAAAAGCAGCGCTCCGGGGTCTAGCGGTGCAGCTCAGACCTTTCACAGACACTTTCCAAATGCATTTTGAATTTCTGGGTGAGAAATGCAGCCGTGAGACAGCGAGCAGAATTTTCCTTCCTGACAATTCAAGGGACAATACTTTCTCTGAAATATCTAATGTGAAAGAGGAGGAGAACTAAATGGAGAAGAAAGAGCAATAGCGAAGAAAGAGAGGGATCAGAAAGCCTGTGATCCCTCTATATCCTTGTTTGARTCCTTCACATAAACTTGCGAGTTTGAGGAACTCAGATTCTCTCCGAGTTCCTCACAGCATGGCCCTGCTTGCCAGGCACAAAGCTCCAGAAGGTAGATGTGCTGTTGCCTTCAGATCTGCCTATCCATTTTACATTATTATTATCATGGCTATTTTATATATATTTATATATGCATGAGAACAATATTGCTGAYGTCTTAGCATCTTTCCAAAAGAAAAGACCTTTTCTATGTCAGTGATAACTTGTTACTCCAACACTTTTGTCTTGAAGCAGTAGGAGATATCAAAGAAATGTTCAGCAATTATAAGACTTTGAAAGAAAACACAATCATCTGTCACCGTTTCTAMTCCTAATTTTGGGRGAAAACCTTTTGCTTTGTAGTAAAAAGTATTGTTGCAAAGACTTTTTRAAAACATTTCTATGATTCCTCCGACCATTGCGAATATTGGTTTGTCTTCCCTCCCCTTATCTCTGCCACAGAACCTACCTTGACTATAGCATACTTGTTGATCCATGATTAGCAGTGTCAGGTTTATTTTTTAAATTATTTTTAGATTAATTATTTTTAAATACTTCATATATTTATTTGTAAATACTTAATATTTAATACTTATTTTAAATACTTTAATTTTCAGGTTGCCCATGGCCTCCAAATCTGACAAGGAGTTACAGCTCCGTTGTTCACTGCTCTTTGCTGGGCTGCAGCTGCATGGCTTAGGTGSAGTATCTGAGGAGAGTTTCTCACTTCAGGGTCATTCATGCCACTTGGTCAGCAAATAGCAACGCAAACTAGAAATTGAGTGAGGGTTCAGTTTATATTTTACAAAAGTAGGCAACATGAAAAATACTCTCCTTGATTTAAGTAGGGTCAAAATTATCAGCAATGTGGAAATTAATATGTTCAAAATCTGTGGAGAAGTAAAGGAGCAACAAATGAGTAATCCATTGAGAAGATATACTGTTGGTCATTCATGCAGGCTGCACTTGTTTGGACCAATTTGGACCCCTCAATTGTTCACTTATGTTTGTCCATAACACATTAAATAGAACACGCTGTGAACACRCTGTGTGAAAACCCCATGTTAGATCTATTCTGGCATTGTGTAGGATATCAGAAAATTCCACATTCATAAAATTTCAAATTGATTTCCCAGATTAACCAACAAAAAAATCCCCCAGTTGAACCCAGTCAGGCATGTTTGCATAACTGCTGCTCTGAATGAGGAAAAAAAAAATCACCATGAGATCTTGTAAGCATTTACCCAGTGAATAAATTTACAGACCAGCCATCCCATGCACACATTTGCGAAACCAAGACAATAAATTAGCCTTGTGTATCCTCAGATGACAATTTCCTTAGGAAATGGATGATTTGAGTCTTGTTAGCACTTAGTGTCTTTACATAATTGTATATTGTGTTATTAGCGCTATATCATGGAAACAAAATTCATTGCCTATTCATCACCCATTAGACTGCAAGAGGCAAGCGCAGAATGGTGATAATCAAATGTTCCATAGGTTATGGGATAAGTAAATATTTATAAGCAGAGATGCATTTTTCTATTAAAAAAATCAGCATGAAATCTATTGTTAATTTATCTCTAAACATCAATTTAAATATCTACTTAAAATTATGCCTTTTTAATTTAGAGAGGAATTATACTGGCATTCAGTTTTGTGGCCTGGATACAAAAGGTCTAAGTAACTTTCAGTTACACGAACAATATGCATTTCATATCACACACTATAATTGCTCTCACTGATCCTACTTGTATATTTAATTTTTARGTCAAAATTAGTCATGCATCCTATTTAATTTCTAAGACACCTCACTAGGTGTCTAGGTTAGAGAAGAAATTAAAAACAAAAATTGCTTGTATCTGGGGACATATTAAAATGAGGTCCTCAAACAGCAAATCACTCAGAAATGAACTACACTAACTTCTACTAGTAACTGAATTGCCTCTTGTTCGACAAACTAAACACAATAAAGTCCTTCTTCAAACCATTTTCACAAAAGATATATTACAGTTTCAAGAAGAAAATAGGATTCAACAGGGTTACAATGTGGTGCTGTTTAGAGAGTTGTGGTATATGCATGAAAAAGAAAATGTTTTTAAGAGCTCCCTGAAATTAGTGTTATTAACATTTATTTTCCAGAAGTTTAGCCTAAATATATCTATTTCCATTAAAGAGACATTGATATGGAAAGAAATAAATGCATTTACAAGTAGTTGTTAAAGTGTTCATACTAAAAATCTGCATTTCCTTTGTTTACAACCTACTAATTCCTGTTTTTATTCAASAAAAAACAAAATTATATTCACAAAAAATATTGCCTGAAGTGTTGTCTGTGTATGCTTCCATAGAATTTCCACTGTATTCTTCCAAAAAGTATTTGGCTAATAATCTATTTTGATCGAGAGTCCTCCAGATAGTGAAAATAATACAGTAGTTATTTGACCTGGGACCATCTTCCTTTAATAAAAATAAAAGTCAACAATATTTTAAAATAATACCTTTGATAAAATTCATTATGAAATATCCTTGCCAGTACAAAATTGGCCCCTGTGTTTTTATTTAAAATATGGGTAGCAAATACAGTAKAAGTATTGATGTTTCTTCAGAAAAAGAGTAAATAATAAAAGGAAATGAACCATTTTTTTTCCAGGGAAAGTAGTCTTCCAGATTTAAACACTGTTTGGGAAAGCAGGCAGCCCTGGTTTGGGACCCTTAGAGTCAAGAGTCAAGACCCTTAGAGTCAAGAAAACTAGACCGATGGCATAGCTGGTATAAAGATGAAGTTGACTTTACCCATTCTGTTTCTGGCTCTACTTTGGTTTCATTTCAAGTGCATTCCTTTAAGGCCAAGACTAACTCAGGGTGTGACATATGAAATTTTGATCCACCAWGATAAAATAGCAAAAAAAGTTGTCTGATAAATGCATTGCTGAAGAGATTCCTCTTTAAATGAAAATCTGTTATATCTTTTTTATGACCCTGCTTCTTGTGCTTAAACTAATGGTTTAAGAGGCTTGCGCCTCTAATGGTGTGTGAGATGCATGATTTTGATCATTTCCCTCTTAGTCACCATGCCAAGTAGACCTTGGGCTGGCAGTGAGAAGAGACATAGACATGTCAAGATTTATGACAGATGCAAACATATGATCCTCCTCTAATGGGTAGYTGTCCACATTACAGGAAAGACCGTCATCACTGGTAGAAGTTTGATACTCAGCTTTGGTTACTAGTGGTCATCCCAAATGCACAACTTACATCTCTCATACCCCAAAGACCACTTCCCTTCTATCACATTATGCTGGGAACACTTCTGACCTCTGGTACCATTTCTTACTGCTTCATCTAAGATATTTATCCTGACAGTAGGACTGCTTCTAGGTAAYCATAAAATACAGTTGTCAGTCCTCCTGCTAGCCTGTCTTTTACTCAGTGCAGCAAGAAGTGTTTCAGATTTGCAGTTTTCATGTTCTTCAGTAACCCTGCCTCCTGYGGATTTCTGCTTCTAATGTTTGTTTACTTCACAGCTTATAAACAGTTTAGGCCTGATTCACAGTTCCCCCCAGACTGTTTCACACTGCAAGGTAAAAAGAAGCTAAAGCGCCAGAGGCCATAAGCATAACTGAAAATTCAGGCTTTCATTAGAGCACCCTTACAGTCAAAGCTTTTCCATTGCGTGATGGAACAAGCTTCTACCATAACAACTGCCAGGGACACCTCGAGTGCCATCTCCTGTGTCACAACTTCATATTTAACAACAGCATTTCCAACCCCAACAGACGACATTCATTATCAAAACTCTTCCAGCATTAATGTCCTGCTTTCAGTCAGCACCATCTTCTCCAGACTCAGTGTCTTTCATGGAAATAAGCTTTGGGCATATCCAACTGTATTGGTATGAGTTATTTTCAGAAAAAAAAATGTATCGCTCATTGCGGTGATAGCCAGGGGCAAGCAGCTAAACTTTTGGAAATACTTTTAACTCAAAAACAGGAACCATTCTAGAGAGAGGAGAGTTGAGAAGGGTGSGACAGAGCATGGAAGCTTAGAGAATGTCTATTGCTTCCAGCATAATATAGTTAATGTTAAAGTGAGCYACTGAAAATTAAGAGCAATAATTTAAAATAACTAATTAAACTATGAATACCTCATTATTTTTGCTGTCTTKTAAGCCTTTTCACGCCACTCTAGCAGGCTGTCTGTACTGAAGAGGAAAGCTTTATAGAGTAACAACAGAATGTAAGTATTTTTGTCTTTGATAAGATTTTTTAATGAATTTTATGGACTATCCTGCTGCATTTATATGAAAGTGGGGAAATAAGACAYCCAGGCCCTGATATTTGAGATACTGAGGGCAGAACCCTCTTTGGAGTATTTCSTTCAGTAGCATCTCTCCTTGGCACACATGCAAGTGCAAATATTTTTCTAATCGATTTTGAGCTTTTTGTTKTTGTTTAATTTATAAAGACAGTCTTTCAATCAAATGATAGGCATTTTACCAGCAAAGAATGTGACATAATTTAAGGCTCTGTCTCAGCTGTCTTTCTAAGCAAAACTTCCTCTTGCATGTGGTTGACAGGCTATGTTGATTCTTGGTTTGTAGGTATAACCTTCCATCTCAGTTTGTAAACCAAGCAAGTAGCTTTTGACCTGCCTTCCCTTCTTTGTTGGAGGTAGGCGTTACAGTAACACGATACAGCAACTGCATTTTTAAAAACAAAATCCAAGGTCAGTTGCCTGTCACCYAAGGTCAGAAAAGAGATTCAAATAGTGCTTGACCACCAAGGAAGAAAACCTAAGGGTTAAATGTTCAAGTTACAAAAACTTTGGCAGGAGGGATTTTATTGTTCTCACACTGTTYTCACACAGAGCACCAATATTTATGTGAGAACTTCTTGTATCTTTTAGGCAGAACATATTACTATTTTTTTTGCTAATSAATCAGTTATTTGGTAGTTTCAGCCACCCAGTTTGGCAGTTTGTCTTCAATTTGTCTCATTTCTTAGTCTTCAGGCTGAACACATGCAGTCAAGTCACTGCAACAAGAAACACAAGATTTCCCAAGTCCCTCTCCAGGTAGAAAGAGAAGAAACTCTTTGCAAGAAAGCTGCCAGGAAACCAACAGCTTCAGAAGATGGGAAGAGGCACAGCTGATCCTCATATTCTAGGTTACTAACTTAATCCTAGCAGCACAAGCTGGAGCAAATGGGGCTGAACACAGCAAGTGTCAGGTGCATGATAAATTGAAGTGAGTTCCTACAGGCGCTGTTCTATCAGAATACAGCTAGCACRGAGTCTCAAATGAGTTACATTGGCCTGGGGAGAGGTAGGGCAAGACATGATGATTCAGTGCTTTGCTTCAGACACAGCCCTCACAGCTAAGCTGACACAGCATGAAGTCTACCCTCCCCTCTGATGAATTGTCCCCAGCAAAAAGAAGAGCTTGCCCAAGGCTAGACAATCTGTCCGTTAAATGACAAACAATCTGTTGACCAGAGCCAGAACAAATAGATTAAAACTCTCTTGCTATAGAATGAGGTGATTAAAAGAAGATATGGGAGAGGTCTATTGAATTTGATTTCCTTATTTCTCACAGGACAGGAAGAAGGCATAACTGGTGATAAAGGCAAGCCATGGCTTTAAAGAAAAGTCTGTTCTGAGCACACAGTACAGACTGAAACTGTGATTTGTTACCACAGGGCAATGTGATGGCCAAAAGAAATCAGACCAGTTCAAAGAAGATGGGACACAACAGCCTATCTGCTTCACCTAAACCAATGATTTCCAAAAGCTGGAAGAGCAGGAAGAGAGGAATATCTCTTGACTTTTACTTCAGCATTCCCTGCTGCTTTCTACTAGAGCTCACAACTCAGGGAACTGAATTAGCAAGATACAGCAACCCAGAATGAGAGCTTTCATGTTAAGTCTATCTAACTTAATTTTTGGACAAAAATAAGGCAATATTAATTCTTCAGGATGGTTACATGAGTTGCCTATTCAAGCAAATATTTACAAAAGCAACAATCCCATCACTGCTGCATAAAGTTAGGAATTATTCCAAATACCTAATAACTATGAAACATTGATGATTGGCTTGCATTACTTGCAAAGTCTAGCATCTCAGGAATGTGGGAACGTAGAGAACACAAGATAAGGAAGATAGAGTTAACAAGATAAGGTCAGGGAAAGTAACATATCTTGAAAGTACCAGCCAAGAGACAAAAAAAAAAATAGTAGACTAACAGATATTTAACCATATGCCATGAAGAGTGTATTTCTGGCCTCAAATAGTGATCAGTTTATGCATGACAGCTGCCATTCTTTGAAATTTGAAGCTTGTTAACTACAAATAATGTACAAATGAGTGTGAGCAAGTGCAGAGTGTGCAGAGTGTCCAAAATGCAATTTGTAGCCCACAGAGCTTTTCCAAAGTGTGACAGAGCTGATTTCTTCTAATTTTCAGGCAGAAAATTATTGTAGAATCCAGCTAATATTTATATTTTTTTTTCCTATGCAGTAGGAGGCACAAAGGCCTTGTTCCCTTTTCTATGTGGGAAGATTGTCCACATACCCATGATGGCCATACAACATACAGAGGAAGGTGTAGAATTCAGGACTATCGTCTACTTTTTATCTGAAGCTGGCCTGAATTTTGTAGACAACATGACCAATTTCTGTTATRTCAGGATAATCACCAGCAAACATAAGCATGTTATTTAAAAACACATATTGATAGGYTCTTCAGCAAACTGCTGGTATCTACTCTGTAAACAAATTGGTGCTCTCTGAAGCTACAAAAATGCATTTGCTTAGTTAGAGCTCAGGAAACACATGCCTGGAGGAATGTGAAGGAACTAATATCTTTCTAACAGATCCTGACCTGTAACTATATATTTTCAGGGTGTTGTAAGAAGCTGCCCTCACAAAGCCTAATGCTAACCTTTTAATCTCCCTCAACTTCCCAGGAGACAAAAAGAGCTTCTCTCCACTTTARTAATGGGCAAGGCTGTCACTGTCCCTTCCAAAAGGAAAAAGCACAGCAAAATATACAAGCAAAAATTCACCACTCCATATGGGTTTCTTCTATTAGAATTCTCTGTTCTTTTAATCCCTCTGCAAGCAGGTACCTTACAAAAGGCAAATATAAGGAGCTGTGTGGGCAGTGCGTGGTTTTCACTTACATATGCTGCGAAGCGTTGGGATAGAGCTCGGAGAACTGCGGCGCAGAATCCTCCGGGCCGTGGGGAGCAGCGTGGCTGATGACCATCATTATGGGCCTATGGGGATATATCCTCTTAGACGCTCTGAAGTAATTAATGCTCTCATTAGTGATTAGGTCTGTGAAGTAGTCCTGTAACATACATTTAACACAAAGCAAAAGTTACAAAGCGCATGATTAATTAGATCATGTAGCTATCATGTTATTATGTTATTTTCAAGCCCTCATTAAAGCTCAGATCAGGAAGTAAAAGCAAACCATCAAAGGGATGTACGAGTCTAAAGAGCACAGGGGAGACTGAGCAGTAATTACTTTCTTAAGKAGAGAAGATCACATAAAATGAAAAGGTATTTTGTAAATCAAATACAGCAGACGGTATTAAATAAACACAATTCCCATATTTTACACTATAATATTAAGCAGCAGTTGAAATGATGGATTGCACTGACACAGATATCCCTCTTAAATTTCATTGATAAAATGCTTTCATAAAGTACTGCCTTGTAACTGCAAGAAATCATTCACTCTTAGGATAGCTTTTCATTCACATTTCYACTTATTCTGTGCCTTTTGCTCCAATTACATCCCTATTTTTAGACAAACTGGGTGAAATCTGCAATCAATGTATTACAAAAATCTTTATCAGAGAAATGGCAAACGCAGATACAGGGAGCACTCAGATTCCTGCAGGCTCTGCTCTTTTAATGGTATGACTTTAAACAGGGCAGCTGCTGAGATTAAGGTTGTGACTTGCTAATAAACCAGCTTAACCCACAGCCAAGGTGGCAAGTGGAAGCCTATGAGGGGAAGGGAGGAAACAGAACTCGGGGTGGCGGGGGGGGAAAGATGAAAACTTAAATTAAACCACCTGCCACCTCTGAGCACTCGCTGTTGGCCTGGAGGTCTGCTGTGAGCTTCATTGAGAAAGTGCTGAGACGATGTTTGCAATTTCAAGCACTTCCAGGCATGACTAATCATATGTTGTGGATCCGCGGCCCCGAACAGCTGCACAAGCAGAGCCTGAGGGAGCAGGTCTGCGTGGCACGGCGGGGCCGGGACCGGCCGGCCAGCTGTGACCTTCTCGCCCCCCTGCCCCTYGCCCGCGCTGCCCCTGGGGCAAGCGCCGCAGCCCTGGCTGCTCGAACCTCGGCGAGGATGCAGGGAGGCAGGGAGCGACCCTGGGGCTGCACACACGGTTTTGCTCTCCAGGCACTGGGTTCTGGTAATTTGGGGTTTTGTGGCCTGGAGGACTGCTCTCCCAAAGCATCCGTTCGCCTCCTATTTCCCTCTTTACTCTTGCTCCATAGGCAGGGTGGGTAAGGAATGTATAACTAGCCAATATGCTTTATTTCCTCTTTCTATTTTTTTTCCATTTTATTCTGTATAAATATGTAATCAGTATCGTGTAATTTCTATGGGTGGGGAAATCAGAAACAGGCACTGTGAGCTTCCAATAAAATCTCATTACATGGGTCAGAAACCACAGCTGCAACATCTGTATCATCTTCTGCGAGCTGCACTCTGAGGAAATTCCAGATTGCTTTTTGCAGGCTGGAAAGCCTCAGTCCGTGTTTCTGAGAAACCTCGTGGCAGTGGGCAGGTCACCTTGGCATACTTTCCAAACTTTGTCAGGAGCACAAACAAGCTCTGAAGTTTTCCAAYGGCCGTATTCTTGCACTTATCTATTCTCATAGTCATATCCGGAGGCTGACACCACAGACACGCATTTTTTTTTGCACTGTATAATGGAAAACAGCATTAACTAACTAAGATTTCTTATGTGGATAATAGCTGACAACACTCAGCTAACATCCAGTAGCACAAGGCACCCAGTTATTTTCAAGGAAGGCTCTTATTTATTATTTGCTTCTTCCATGGAACCAAGACTTTCTGGTAGAGAGAAAGAAAACTCTTCTGCATTGAAGAACCCTTGGAAAAATATTTCTATTCCACAGCTAAAATTCTCACACAGAAGTTGATCTGAAAAGCCCTTAAGAGAAAATGACATCTCAATTTCTTGGTTGTAGCTGGTTAATTAATTAATTATCTGTTYAATTAATTATCTGAAAGTGATTTGCATAGGGATTAATGATGCATCATTTATGTGTCTGGAAAAATACCTTTGCATAATCAAATCCATGCTTCTCTTTGTTACCATTGCGAGAAATGGTGTAATTATAGAAGCGGGAGTTCTTCACTAATCCAACCCACTCTCTCCACCCAGGAGGGATGTAGCTGCCATTGTATTCATTGAGGTATTTCCCAAAAAAAGCTGTGAAGGTAAAAAAAGAAACAAAAAGGAAAGAAAAAAAAGAACACACACAGACATGAGGCTTTGCAATCTGAGTCCTTTAGTTTAAGTAAAAGCATGCATGAATGGAGATAAAATTATGTTTAGAATGCGTCGGYGTTGCTTTATCAAAAAAAAAAGTTCTTTTTATGTCTATTAACATAGGTGATTTCCAGATATTTTGTTAGAATTGAAAGCCTTCAATTTACATAGTCTGCAGCTTTTGGAGACAAATGATCACACAAGATTTTTCATGGTTTCCCCTTGACAACGGAATAAAAGTCAACCTGCAGAGGGAAGCCTCTGAGGAACACCTCCTGTTGTTTTAAGCGAATCTGATGATATTTCAAAGTTTGGCCTCCATTTTTGGAAATTTGGGCTTGGCAATAAGKCTACATTTCCTGGTTTGATAGACACCCTGGGAACTCCACATCTCCATCCTGCTGGGCCCCGTTTGGGAAGATAGAGAGGGAATCCCTGTCCTACTTGGTTACCACAACTTCTATAAGGCAAAGCTAAAGAAAAAAACAAAGATTTGGGAGTAAACCACCTCTCTGGTTTAGAAAATAAGTGTGTTTTTTTGGTTAGCTCTGGATGACAGATCGGATCCCATTCAGACTGAAATGTCCAGAASTGGCCACCAGGCCTACGAGGGTCCACAGGTGCTCTTGCTGCTTCTCCTGGAAGGAAGCAGAGAGAGATCTATCTAACCCCACACTGCAGAAAGCTCCCTGGGAGCCGTGGATTACTCACGCCAGAGTCACACAGACCGAAGCCGTCCAACTGGCTGCGGGCGGGCAGATTAGCGCTGCGAGCGCAGCTGTAGYGCTTCCAGAGCCAGCTGGGCTACGGAAGAGGTTTAGTTGCTTATGTGTAGCTTTGGCCTGGGTAATAAAGTCAGTCTGCTTGTCTCAGGGCTGCATTTCCACTCCTTGGACCCTGGGAAATGCGGTGACAAAAGGCCTGCCCAGGTCTGCAGCTTGGGTTATTGGGGTCTCCTCAACTCCAGCGCAGATCCAGTAATGCTGGACACTTGGGTGTCTGAGTTTTGTTTGATTTTTTCAAGGGGGAGTTACAAGCCCCTGGCAAGTCACCAGTGCCAGCRTTTTTGCCACCACTGCCCAGAGCAGTCAGAATGAAGGCATTCCTGGTATTGGCAAAGCAAGACACAGTAGGAGAGGAGCAAGCAGCAGAGAGATYCCTCTGCGGGGATGGGCATCTCTGCCGAGCACCCCTCGGGCCACCCGCTCCTCCTGCACCTCGCTCGCCTGCCCTCGTCAGCGCTCCCTGCATCCCGGGCGACCTCCCAGCCTCAGCTGCCTTCCAGGACCCACGTCAAACAACCTTACTCCCTTCCGACTCGGAAATGAAGTCACTTTGGAAAACCTCACATTTGACCTAGAYGCATTCTGTCTTACCAAAAAAGCACATTTGTGGAAAGGCTTAAATACTTTGGATCTGACTGATGTGGGTATGGGGAACTCCTTCCTGGGAAAACTGTTGGAAAAACCAAAATGTTCATAGTTTGAACTTGTTTGAGGCAACATAAATATGGTGCAACCCATCTATCTAACTGCCAAGTGTCACTAACCAGAGGTTACAATCATATATGAGGTTACTTTTCTATACCACGTGGAATGTGACTTAAAAACAAGYCCTACAGACACTAGGCAAGACTTTCAGCTCTTCTTCCCACATCCACTAAGAAAGAAACTTGGTCCCTCTCCTCTTTTCTCCTGAGGCCAAGTGGAAGTCAAGGAGCTTGAGGTGAAGATGGTGACCSTGGGGAGTGAGCGTGTGCCCAACACGGTTGTCTTACGGACAGTAAACTGTATCTCACCTCTGCAAAGCAGCCAAAGCATGTGAAACTCTCAGGGTATCAGATGTGCAAGAAAAGTGTAAGGRTAAAGGCTGCAATACTGTGGTAATAGAAACCATAGAGTGGAAAGGCAGGAAAGCCAGAAGAAGTCAGTGAAGGAGAGGAGAGCATGTGGCCAAGAAAGCATTTCTGAGCCAAGCAAGTACAGGGCTGTCCTCCGKCTGTGGGGAAGATCTGATGTCAGGTCTGCTGAAGGCCACCCCTGCTTCACCAGTAACTACTGTGTGACCATGAGGAACCTTCATTTGCTCCTGTAAAAGACTCAAGTGCCAACCTGCCACCGCCAATGATCACAGAATTGCAAGCTCTAAAATAGAAAGTTATGGCAATTTATCATGTAGACTGGTTTGATAGTCCCACCTATAATTAGATTGACTAATGCAGAGACCTGAACTCTCCTATTTACAGTTTTGCCAAACTTAAAGCATTAGTGATAATACTTTCCATTTTGAGTATGTGACTCAGATTGAATTTTGCTCTATGGAACRTTTTAGCCAAACGGTTCAGCAATTTCCAAGAAAAGGGCTAGGGAAAAATAAATGGATTTGCCCATTTAAAAAATCATTGGCAAGCTTCTATATAAGAAGCCCTAGTGTCTCTGGGTTTTGATGTAGTGCCTCTGTAAATAACAGAGGTAGCTGTGTAAATCCATCCCAAAATGGCCAAGCTRTAAACCTCAGAAAAACTGCAGTACACAGATGCTCAGGAAAGACTTGCTAAAGCTTCTCAGTTTAATGCCACCATAGGGTGTTATTCCATGGGCCTGACAAAATCCTTACAATTTCAATTTTGGCAATAAAACAAAGAGCAATCAGCCTCTCTGTATCCTGCTCTTCTGCTGTTATTCTGGCATTACCTGAGAGAAAACCACCAGCATAAAAAGCAGAGATGAAAAGACCTGGAGCTTAGGGACAGAAAGAGATAAATGGAATTTAAAAAGAGGAAAGGGAGGCTTGGAGCTGGTGGGGGCCAATTCATTCTGGAATTTCCTTGCTGTAGATTACTCAATTTTGCAACTTTAATAATGTTTTCTTAGCTCCCCCTTACTCCCATATTTTGGTGCATTATTAGAATTTGGATTGACAGCCTGAACCATTCACCTTTGTGCTGCCAAAGATTTAGTGTTTTATCACAAATATAATCTCAAAACTGTCAAGTTTTAAGCAGCTCCTTGAGTGATGTTTTGCAGAAAATAGATGTTTCACCCTGTTGTGGCTTAAAATCATTCCCATGTCAAAGGTATGGTAACTCCCCGAATCCTCGGAGAAGCAGCAGTAGCCCTGATAATGGATCATGTTTGCGAGATTGCTTTAACCAAAGGTGGTTTATTGGTCAAAAGCTCAAGAGGAAGATAGAAATAGACATATGAGGTGAAAAGCCAGGCTTTTACTAAAACAGAGGACTTCTCCCTAGCATTTTCTGAGTGTTGGGTATGGGATGCAGCAAGGGAGTCAGAGCTGGAGCACAGTGCCAGCATCTGCTTCCTCACCTTCTGTGTGAGGACAAGTGCTAGAGTCAAAAGAAAGCACAGTAGTACCCACAGGGTAAAATCCCAGTCAGCAAGTCCACACTATGTGTCTTCTGTGTGTTTTCTGCTAGCCAAAGGATTGTAAATAATTAAAGTAATATGGTATATGTCACAGAGCTGCCCAGGAACTGACACCACAACATGCAAATGTTCTCCCTGGACCCTCACGTACTTGGCTCATAGAGCCAACCCACATCCTCAACTTGGCTGTGGCTTGATGCTTGCTGAATTGCCCGCATATCAGTGCTGGTTGACTGAGATATAGCCCCTGGCAGGATGCAAGTGACTTTAGAGGCCATTTGTGCTCAGCAGTTATGGAGTTTAGGAAGTCATTTATGTTTGTGATTAATAAAACAGAGATCATGATTCAATGGGTAAAAGACTAATTAAAAAGCTATGCCATTTCAAGGGACATCTTTTCATTATTGTGTGTAATGGCCCCCACAGGGATAACAGGAAAGATAAATGCCGAATTTTGCATTTTAATAAGACAGTTTTTATCTGCATGCTGGCACTTTTGCTAACTGTTCCCAGGACACATTGTTATTTTTAATCACATRTAGACTAGCTTAGTATAGCAGGGTAATAGCAACCCGTGTAGGTTCAATTAAGTTTATGCAAACAATAACACATGGCATGGTGAACAGTTACACAGACATCCATGTGTCAAAGGAATGGCTGCAGAATATGCATGTCTGGTACCTCATTTAAATAGATTCCTTAATACAGGTTGCTATTTTCCCTTTTGCAATTAGCTAGTGAGTCCTGAACTGGGCTGAGGGATCCAGGGAGCTGCATATGGTACAAAGTGAGGAGAATTTAACCCAGGGTATCCATGAGGTTTGAAGGGAGCATTTCTATAACACAATGTGATTCAATTTCTTGCCATTTGCAGCACATTTTTCTCAGCCTATTCCATGAGTGTTTATGACTAAGTGTTACACAGTAGACTAGGCCCCTTCCATGCTGCATTAGTGGATCAGCATACAGGTGAACTGTGCTGCATCCACTGGAGGGACATCTCTGCGCAGCGATGGGTCAAAGGACCTTTCATATTCTATACCCTAGCTGTTTGTTGAAGCTTATGGGAATGTTTCTCATTTAAAACAAAACCAAACCTTTAAAAAGGCAGGCTGCAATGAGGTTTAGTCACTGTGACCCAGACAAGAGCTTTAAGTAGACAGACCACTTCCTCTAACAAAATCAGGAAACCATTTACAGGAGTTGCAAAGCACTGTTTATATGACATTTCAGTGCTGACACACGGTGATTCAGTGCTTTTGGGGACAGAGCCTAACAAAACTGCAACTCCAGGATTATTCCAGTAAATTTCTCCCTGCTTTCCTCCCATTATGCAGGCGATAGATTCAAAACTGGGAAATTTGATTTTTACCTTCTGTTGAAAGATTACCAAGCATTAGGATATCACTTCATTAAACTGCAAATAGCCACTTTTAGTGTTCCAGCAGTCCCTTGGAAATTAAATAAGCACTGTCCCAGAAATGTTTCGAGGAAACTGAGGCACCCAGAGATTAACCTTCGACTAGGCAAAATCGCAGAGGAAATCTGTGGCATTGCCAAGAATAGTATTCAGATTTCTTAGTTCCCAGTCTTGTAACTTAACCACAGCAGAAAACCTCAGGTTTTCTACTTTTTTTTTTCTTCTGCAGCTTTGTGGGTCTTTCCCAGTTGCTGTCAGTGTTACCATTGTAACCAAAAAGAGCATTAAAGATTTTATAACTCAGCAGTTGCAAAAGGCATTAGCCTATAACTTGATACACCAATCATTAGCCTGGGTGATGCCTTTAACAAAGCTTGTATTATGGGCCAGGCTGGTAGCACTTTCCATTATGGATGTTGTCTGACAATTCTCATTATAAGACCCTGTTTTCAGTTGCTTATAACTTTCTCATACTTGGACCGAAATTTTCCACGCTGAATGTCTGCCTCAGGCAAAATTTTTTTGAAACTTCTTAGCCCTAACGGTAGCCATCCTTGAGAACTGTACTAATGGAAAAAGAATTACATTGAGCATCTGAAAAAAATTATGTGAGCTTTCATTTGAAAGTGCTCCCATGCTTTGCAATGAGAGCATGAACTCTGTCAAAGACATGATGGACTCTCTGTCTAGGAGGCATCTTTTATTACGCTTGTGAAAACCCATCCAAATTTTGCTCAGCTTTGAAAAAACAAAAGACCCACCCTGCAGTTTGTGTATGCTGGAGATCTGGGCTCTTGATTCCCTTTTGCCACCAACTCCTTTGCTCCACCTGTGTGTGTGTAAGGGGAAGGTCAATGGCAATGTGGAAAGGATGAGGTGGGTATGGGTGAGTAGACAGGGACTGCACAAGAGGAGAGAAGGGATGAAAGCAGCATCGGCCTGGACACCCCAAGTGGAAAACTTCCACCAAGGATTGAGCTGACAGAGTACAGGAAGGGGAAAGAAGGTGATGGAGCAGACAAGGGGGTGGGCAAAGCAGATCTGATGGACTGGCTGGGAAAGGAGTTTGCTGATGTCAACCAGTGGGAACAGGATGTGGCTGCTAGGTCTGAGCAGCTGCGGGCGGCGAAGGAGGCTGGGAATGGCTCAATGGCAGACAGAGATAGACACTGGGGCCGAGACTCATAGCAGTGGCRGAGATGTGGTCCCGCAGGGCGAGAAAACAGGGGAGCGGAGCGCTCCTCCTGATGGAGTAGCATGAAAGGAGCCAGATGTGTAGAAGAAAAGACACTGTGGGACAGTGATATGGACAGGACAGTACCTGGGAAGAGTTCTCAGCCTCATAAGTTCCTTCCTTGCAGCAAATAGATGCAAATATATCTGATAAACTCCGATATACTAGTGATAAATAATTGAGTGTTCTGGTTGACTATTGAATGAGAAAGTAGTAGGGTTTTATAGAGGCTGTCTGTGACCCCAGCCTTGCTGCTGACCTGTGTGGATACTAATGCTATTCCATTTGACAGAGTGGACCTAAGCCTCTCTTTTTAATTTAAGAAATTTCACCCCTAAGAAARTGGTTTCTGATCATGTAGTGAAGCACAATTAGTAGGCCATAAGAAGCAGAGGGAAGAAATAATTTYACAGGCAATGTTCTACCCAGATTTTCCTAAATGGGCTGCTTGAATGTGTAGCCTAAGTAATATTCTTTTAGTGTAAGGTTTTCTGTGTGTATTTAAAAGCACAGATTTTGGCTTTAAGCATAAGTAGACAAACATGCTGTGGTTTTTGATGAGGTTCTGGACAGAATCCAAAAAAAAGTTTAACTTAAATGATACCATAGAGCTAGCAAATCCCTTCTCCTTTCTGGCCTTTCCCTCTTTCACATTTCAATTTTTCGGGGCTATTCATATATTTGAATATATTCAGCATATTTCATTCTTATTTATAAGTTCCTCATTTTGCCTGAAAGTGCAATTTTACTATGAAAAGAGAGATGTACAGGTATATCTTGTAATTATTTAAATTTTTTATAAGTTAAATTGTTTGGTGCCCCTCTTTCAGATCAATAAAGAACTTCAAAGCCTGGGGGTTCTCTATTTATTTTTGCTTTAGAAATCTTCTAAAAAACAGGGCTCTTTCCTTGCCTACTCATTCCCACCCTTATATCATATTCTGCCACCATCTCAGTTTTGCAAAGGAGTGTGAGGCAGGCTACAAATCAAGTCGCTGAAACAATCCAGAGTAAAAACAGTGTGTGCTGGCAGCGAATTCTACTGTAAGGCTGTGAACAGGAAACACTGAAGGCTTTGCCTCTGAGGAAATGTATTGTCGAACCACACCTTCGAAAGGGGGACATTTTGCACTCTTTATGAAAGATTAGCTGGCCCAAATGCCAAAAAGGAATGGTGTACAATTTACAGACCCCTTCCCCAAAAGCCTGTCTGTCAGTCTCTTGCCTCTTGCTGTCTTGTCATATTATGAGTTCTCTGTTCATTATGTTAAGAAAAACAGCCATAATTGACAGATGTTGACCAGCATGCATCCGAAGCCAACACGAACGGTTATTAGCTAGATGTCCAGGAAGTGACCAGCTTTGTGTATCGCCGTGCAGAAGTCTGTGCATGATGTCAAAACATGCCATATGGTGACATCTAGATGTCTAGTCTCTTCTTGCATTTTGAGTTTTATAAGAGCTAGTATTTATAAATTAACATTCATGTTGTTTAGCAGTGCTATCTTTGATATTTCCTGCCCCATGAAAGCCTGAGAATGACATCAGCTTTGCAAGAATGTTATTCTAACTGATTGATCCTTTGGAGCAAGGAATAAAATATTGCAAAATATGCCTTCCTGAAGAACAATTTTAAAAATTCTAAGCAAATATTGAACTAATCTGGAGATCTTTGTTCTTTTAAGCAATATTCCATAGYGGGAGAATCTGGTCCTAACTTTGTCATGTCCTGCCAGTCTGTCAATGGCTGCCAAGACACAGCAGACTCCTGCTCTCTCCTCCATGGGTTTCCTGCCTGTGAAGGGCTAAAAAAAGCGAGGATTAGAAGATAATTATTTTATAAAGTAGCACTAAGCAGCAAGGGCTCTTGAATGCTAAGTCAGGGTCAGAATTTTAGACTTATGTTCCTGGTCACACATGCAAAGGGATAAAACTTCAGCTGGTGAGAATGTAAAATACTATAGCATAGGAAGTGTGATGTGCTACTGATCAAAAAAGTGATTGTTATGTTTATGTTTGCTATATTCTGACTGTTCTCTCGCCATGGCTGTTTTCTAAAATAATAAAAAATTGTTCAGTTACTACTCAGTTATTAAGATGTAGCACAATCCTCCTTTCCTATGGGGATGCCAAGGTTCATGTAGTTCAGTCCTGGATATTTCATTTTTTTTAATTTGTGAAGCTGAGTGTCAGTGGGAACTGACAATACGAAAGGGCAGATCTGAGAGGAGAGACTACGTATTGAAGGGCTGGGACAGAAAGGAGAAGGCAAAAAAAGAAGCTACAGTGCTACAGGCAATATTGAAAGAACAGCAAATCACTAGCCAAAACATTGGAAAGCGCTAAGCAAATCTCCTAACTCCTGCATCTAACGAATATGAATAAAAGATTCACATAAAAGTTGCTGAAGGGTTGTCTATCGGCATTAGAAACCATAAGGCAAAAAACAACATCCCAGGTTTTTCTCACAATTTCCACAAAATTTGGAAGTAATTATAGACTGTCCCTCTCTCCTCCCAACATGAGCAGATGGAGCCTATGTAAGGAAAACAAATGTCTCATTTTTCTGAGGCTCTCCAAAGTGGKTTTTTTTTTACCTATTTTGTGTATCTTCCCTTGGTATTTCATACTATTAAGCTGGAAGTCTACAAATTCTAGTTTMATGGTCCTAATTCTGTGGACTTTTGAAATCATGAGGGTCTGCATTTGACTCACTGTGGCATTAACTTAGTATTTACAAGTAAAGGAAATTATAAATATTGCAACATCCTTAATTGCCTTGTTTCTTTGTAGATTTTTTTTCCTTTTTGAATTAGAAGCAAAAGTGACTTGGGTTTGGCAGGATGGTTTTTGAATGTTATCTGCCTCTTCCCACCCAGCATAGTTCCTGCCTATGATTTAGCACTGGTATATGGTTAAAAAAAAAAAAAAAAAAAAGAAGTGGGGGATATTTCCATGAAATGTAATGTCTCCTGCAGTTAACTTAAGGATAGAACAGGAAAAAAATATTCTATTTTTTTTTTGGGTTTTCCCATTGAGTTCTAGTTATGACTGCAGTGTATTGCAGCACATTTCAGAGCTCTCTTTGAAAGGACTGCTGTGCTTGAGTGGAGTCCTGGCGACTTTAGCAGGACCCTCCTCGTAAGCAATCTGCCCACATGTGATCGACTGCAGTACAGAGGATTTAGTTATGACTGCAGCAGGTTTAGACAGCAGATACTTTATAGATGTTGGAAACTATCTGGAGTCAACAGAATTAAGTCCATTATATAAACACCTTTCTCTTCCTCCACCTTATTTCCACTAACTTACAGAATAATTTGGCCCTATGCAAAAAAGCAAGAGTTAAATCCTTCTTGCTAAGAACAAAGAACCAGRTTCAAGGTGTTCAAGACACATGGGTCTCGACTAATATATGAGACTGATGTGCTTGTGATTAGTCCCTTATCAGGACTGCCACCAAGCTATTGAGTGGCCTTGGTCACTGGCTTGCTCTTTTTATGCATTCGTGTCACATTGAAGAGGATATTGATTTCCTTCCAAAACATAAAAGAAATCACAGCACCAGCACAAGAAAGAAGCACCATAAGAGGCGGTACTTTGTGCACAATGTCAGCAGAGTAACAACTAGCCTGCGTAACACAGTCTTCCTCTCTCCCAGTTCTCCCTCTACTGCTTCCAGGTATTCTTTGAGTCATTAAATTTTACTAAACCTTCTTTGAAATGTAGACTATTAGTCCCTTAGTAGACTTCAGATGACTTTTTAATGAGGAAACAGTATCTTTGAAAAATGTGTTATATGCTMTGGTGGTAATTAAGCTACCACTTCAAAAAGTAATTGTGGGATAAGGCTTATCTCAGAAAGAATAAACGGAAAAATTCTTTACGACTATCTTATTATAAGGTTAAACACTGTACAGAAATGAAGAAACAAAGTTTCAGACAAGGACTTCCATTTGTTTCCGTTTCCTTTTCCTCCTTTCTGCTCTTTGCTAAATCGTAGCCACCCTGGTAGTTTCAAGACTAATGATCCCTCAAACTGCCTTTGAAAAGGCATTTTTCATTTTCTTTTTCTTTTCACTCTTTTCCCTTGACATTTAATGAGGAAGTCCACATTTAGTAGRTAGCCCCGTGTGCCTTCATGATACATGGCAGAGCAGAAAAGYATATCCAGATCAGTGTGTGCCCCCAGGAGGGCAGAGGGCTAGTGACTGAAAGTCCACCACAGCTACCTAGTTTTCACAGGAGGTAATCAGCTGTGCAAGTTCTAGGTTATAACAAGAAAGGATCCCACATGAAACACTCATAAAACAAGCAGAAAGGATTTCTGAGACATAAGCCAAGGAATGAAGCTTATATTTTAGAGGAACTTCAGCATCTTCACTAGCCATGAAATCAGCTTAATAGAGGCTGAAGTACTGTTCAGTGCATGTGACAGTGCCAATACCAGGGCCAAAGAGGGTAAATATTTGCTTGTTTTAATTTTTAAAATAGGATGTGTAAGCTCTCCAGAGCTACAGATGCAGAGAGACAGAAGAAAACTGAGTTATTTGAGTGATAAAGAAAAGATGAACAGGAGGGTAGATTTAAGGYGTTGCATGTAGCAGCATTAAGAGAATTAGGACAAGCAGACAGCATGGAGACATTCCCCWATGTGTTTTGAAAGCAATCTGTTCTTGTGCCTAAGCTGCTCGTAGAGACAAATTTCTTTGCTGCCAATTACATTGTAAGGAACGTAGTTGGCAACGAGATCTGTAAAAGGATCCCCGTAAAGGAGAGCCTTTGTGGACAAATGACGTTTCTGAACAAATTGCCCCCTGATGACCTTGCACAACTCCTGCACCTTMAGGAAGGGGAGTCAGGCTGGAGCCTAATGTGTCTACAGATTGAGTCTTAAGGGATGGGTGATGCATGAATGAATCGGGTTTTACATCGAGCTGAAGCACAGACGAGAGGAATAAGAAGAGTTCTTTGTAGACAGGAAAGGGATCTCCTGACTGCGGAAAACCACCAGGAATTCACAAGGAAACTATTGGATCTTAGTAGCGCTCAGCAGAACAATCCTTCTTAAAGGCATGTTTCTATTCATTTTCAGAAAATGCAAATGAAATATCACCCCGTGGCCAAGTTTAAATTATAGCATTCACCTTGTTTCACTTCCATGATGCGCACTTCACTCCTGTGAGGTCTTTGGCACCAGTCTCCAACCTGGCCCTGACATCTTTTCCCWTAACTGTTAGTGACTGACCTCAAGCAGGCCATAATCCTGACCATAATCACGGCTGGGCCTGCTGGTTTGGACCCACAATGCTGCGAAAATGCACCTCTTTCTCACTAGGAGTAACTGCCCAGCAGTTTATTTCCCACCTGGGATATCCAAGCATGAAAATATGTACATCTGGAGCAGCGGGCGGTACATCCCTCCCACACGAAAACCCTAAACCTCTGCTCTGTGACCCCAACCTGGGATGAAAGGACCTTCATTTTAGGCAGAGATTCAAGACCCATTTCTTGAATCTTCTGAATGCTCAACAATGGCCATYGAATACCCATCACCTTCATCTTAAACAGAGGAGTGTTGACTCGTCTCCTACCTGTCCGGTACCCCGTGTTATTGAGATACACGGCAAAGGTCCGTGGCTCGTGGGTAGCCTGCCATGAGGGGGACGAGCAGTTCTCATTGTTGGTGTACACATTGTGGTTGTGCACATACTTCCCGGTGAGCATGGAGGAGCGCGAGGGGCAGCACATCGGTGTGGTCACAAACGCRTTGATAAAAGAGGCCCCTCCATTCTCCATGATCCGCCTGGTCTTATTCATCACCTGCAAGGACCCTGAAACAAGAGGAACCGATCATCCCAGGGCTGCAAAAGACAGTGGTAATTTATTGGCTGCTATTATACTGTAGAAGTATCAGTGTTTAGCTTGTCCTYAGACATCAGCCTGGGTAATTCTAGGAAAAAAAGGAAACTTTCTATGTTATATTGCCAAAAGTCTTTTCCAGGATTCCAGCAAAACTGGCTTCTTTCTTTTCTTGGGCTTCAGTACAAAGTTGAAGTGCAAGCTAGTCTAGAAATGCAACGTAAAAGCTTTAGAGCCATATCARATTTATAGGTCAGTAGCTCTTCAAACACTGCTGTAGAAAAATAATACGTTATATAGACTGCATCATTAGTCAATGTACCAGTAAAATATGTGCCATTCTGAGATTACTAATGAAGTCTGTTACAATTCCTTCTCTTTTATCAGATAACAAGCTTTAATATTTACTCCATTTCTGACAGATGAATTCTTACAGTCCTTTACTCATGTGAGTAACCCTAAATTATGTAAGCTGATCCCCACTGATGCTGGAACTTCTCACAGGTGGACTATTTATAAAGATTTTTAAAAGCATTGCTTTCCAGTGATACATAATCTCTTACAGTAATTAGTAGCATATTAGGTTTCCACATTAGATGTACAAGCAAGAAGTAGGCAGTGATGTAAGTATATACTTACCTGAGGCCAAGAGAGAGTCTTGGGGCACAAAAAAAAAGGAAAAGAAAAAAAGAAAGAAGGAGAAAAAGAGACAGACAACATTCTGTAATGATTTTCCTAGAGGAAAGTTTCTCTGGATACAGGAGTAGCACATCCGACTCTAGCACAGCATTCAGAATCAGCTTTGGGCTGTATACAAAAATATTGCCAAAATACGTCTTCCTTCTCAAGAATCTCTTCAAGAACTTCTTGCATTTCTCCTAAGCATTTATTCATTTTAGAGAAGAAAAAGGTTTGGGTTTTTTTTCCTCATCCATTAAGACATCACAACAGGTGAGACAGGTAGGGCTGTAGAGTTCTGACTGCACAAAGACACAGCAGATCCTGATGGGCTCTGTCAGTACCTGCTGCCAGCCGCCAAATTTTGTGCTTTCTGTCATACAGAGCAATGACAGAGGGGTGAATGCAAACTGTGGACATGCGAGTATGCAGGAAACAAGTCTGCGAATTCAAATGCTTGCACAATTTTGACTGTAAAAAGATGTTTCTGGAATTCCACTTTCAGTTTTTACTTTGGCTTTACAATTCACTTTGCTCAGCTAATAAATTCAAAAAAGAAATTTCAAAATTGTGAAAAAAGTAGCTGTAGGCCCCCTTCCTCTCCACCCCTCAAATTGCCAAGAAGTTTCAAGGATAGATGCAAACATTTAAAAACTTACAAATTATGCTCCTAGTTCAAGTTAAGCATGCACTGYTCTGTTTTGGGGCTAATTAGTCTGTGCTGAATGTGAGGTTTTTTTCATTAATTTATTTGCTAGAGTATCAAAAAACACATTTAGTATCTTTACAGATGCACCTAACGCCATGAAGTCATGGTCATTTTGGTCTCTTCTCCTTCACAGTTCCTCATTCCTCTTTTCTAAATGCAGAGCACCAGCACAGAGGTCAGCAGAGCCAAATGTAGTCGGGAAGACACTTTGTGGGACACAGCATAGCCCGAAAGCGTGTGCTCAGAGCTGCAGTGAAGCAGCAGGGGAAYTGTTTTCTTTGCCACAGCAGCCCCGTTGTTGAAATGTCACACACGGTTTATCACACTGCGAGCTCAGCTGCAACGCGCTCGCAGGTCCTCAGGTGGAAGGTGCACGCTAGCGGTACACTGATGCACAGCAGCAGAGCTGATGTTTCATGCCTCCCTGCATTATAAATGAGTAGCTGTTCAAGCACTTCTCCACTCCCATGCTTGGTCAGCCCTCTGTTCTTGCAAACCYGCTGTTTATGACTAAGTTTTTCCTCCAGGTATGCACTTACTGACACTGATAATAGATTTACTCCCTCTGGAAATCCTGGAATAGACACTTCAAAGCAGGTGAGACTTCCTCATTTTGAATATGAAACACAAGCAGGAGATAAAACCTGCTGATATAAGTTATGATCTGCTGTCTCTGTGGCTCTCCTTGCAGCTTGTGTGCTTTACCATCTGGCACACAGTCTTCAGGGCACTGCCTGACAGCAGGACACTCACGTTMTGCATGAGCCATCAGGGGGCACCTGAGGGGAACCAAATAACCCGGAACGGCAAATACAGCCACAGTAAGCAGTAAGTTTCCCTGGACAAGAAATTCAGCGTGACCTCTCACTTCATTCTCCTCTTACATTGAGAAATATGTTTGGTAACCAAGGCTTCATAAATTCTTGCAATTGCTGTGGATTTTCAACCAGCTGCATCTTAGCTGTACATCTCTGTAGTGGAATGGTCACTGTGAAGATATCACCTTTACTTAGRGTCTGTGCAAAATCCCAGTGAGACGATGGATTCTCAGTTCTTGGACCATATTCCTGTTTTTCCATGCTGTCTTTTTTTAGTACTTTTGAAAGTTTTACTGAACATGAAAAGGAAACCAGGCAAATGATGCCTAATATGGGGCTAGATGATGCTGTGAACTCATCCCCTGCTATTGTACCCTGTGAACACTTCACATGATTTCATTGTCTGGTGCATTAGGCTGCAAACATAAAYGCACATTTCATTTACTTATTTATTTTGGATTTTTTTAACCTTTTCCCACCACTTCAAGTCTCAAAGGATAGCTTAGAAAAACTGGAAATACCAACATATTTATTAGTTGTGACTCATTWCCAACATTGCACAAGTTATTACTCACAGCGCGGATTATGAGAATGACTGAATGGCCAATGGCTGAGGAGACTGATTTGTGCAAGTACAGGGGATGAAGAAGTAACAGAGAATGCAGAGGACAGAAAAGTGAATAAAAGTCATCAAAAAGTTGTAAGTATCTGTATGCATCATTGCAGTTTCGGTGGTCATCCCCCTGGTCTCTGGAGCCACTGCTCCAGAATCGAGCAGAAGCACAATAGTGTCTCAGAGATGACAAAGAGAGCATTATTTCTTCACGTACATCCTGGCCTGTGYGGGAACTGAAATGGAGCTGTGGAGCAGTGTGTGGGTTTCATCTGATGAGTTGTATGAGGGAGCAACTCCTGCCAAACTTCTACCTGCAGTCAGAATGCATAATGCTGGTGGGATGGTGCAGATCCATACAAAGATGTGCATTCCTCCATGCTCTGAGCTCTGATTGAACACTTCTTTCAGAAAATTTACTTTGGATATCTCCCCCATAGGTCATTTGCACTCATGGCAGCCTACCATTTTGGCTCAATACTTCTACATGCTCTGGAGACAAATCTTTCCTGACTGAAGTCTACAGTGTGCCTTGTACACTTTTACATTGAAGTATTCACTTAGAACAGCTTTTAGAAAGGCTCAGGCTGGGAATACAATACCAAATAATCTATATTAAGAGACWTTCAGTTTTGTGATTTTTGGATAACAAAGCCTGAACTTTATTCTGTTCGTGGTACAAAGTGTCACTTCCCACTGACCTTTGGGAAACCTTTTTCCTCAGAATTGACTCAAGGATGAGGTGATAATCTGCTTGTGGAAAGAATAATACGGCTTTGCATTTCAAGGAGCAGAATGATTTACTAGTAAGAGTGTGAATAATCCGATACAGTAAGTCTGGGATTGAATTATGTTTCCTGAGAAATCATCTATGAGAAAGGGAAACCAGGATCTTCTCCTTCAATGCAGCCGGAGCCCATACACACCCAGGCTGTTGCTCAGATGGTTACTAATAGCAGCTACATCCTTCCTGCCCTCTCGCCATSATCTTTCCTGCCCCCTCAGCTCTCACCAGCTCCTCACAAGCCCCGCTTGCAGGGTGGAGAGGGGCAGTCACGAGCACCGCGCGGGGATGCGCACTGCTGACCCACCTTCCGCGCTGCCCTGGAGAACGCAGGCGCTTTCTGGCCACACAAAAAATAATAATAATAGAGAAGAAGACATGGCTYGACCCTTTTAAAGGCATTTTCAAACTGGCTGCATGGAGGAGAGGCACGTTCCTATTGTAATGGCTGTRTTTTAGGCCAAAAATAGAAGCAGGGCGGCCTTTCGTTATGCAGCGTGGCTAAATGGAGCAGACGTTTGAAAGAACAAGAAGTAAAATAGATAAGATGTGCTTGGATCCAAAGCCCTGCCCTGGGAGCTCACTGCAAAAACTGCCACATAGGCGGATTAACCCTCAAACTGGCGGCACGGTTTATTAACCATGTTTTCTCATTGGGGTGCCTAACCCCTAACCCTCACAGGGGTGCATAAACTATTATCATATCCTTCCAAAGGCAAAAATGAATTGCTGGAGTGAATTGCTATGAGATCTGGGCCATGTTTTTTCCTACACCTTTTTAGGCCAAAAATATGTGTTTTTTAAAGTAAATAAATGATTTTGCTGCAACTTCTTTGGAATGAAGGATTTTGATTTTTGAATTTCGTATGGCATTTTGGCTAGACATTCACACTACTTCTTTAAAATTATACCTGTCACGAAAAACACTAAGAATTGATYTGCTGTTTTTTCACCTTTTTGGTCTACTTTTCCCTACCCCCACTTCTAATTGAAATATTTGCTTGGGGGTAACCTAAAATGATCCTCTTCCTCTTCTTAATTTTTCACATTGGGCAGTAAACCAGAAAAAACAATTATATGCATAAACATCATTAATATCTTTCTACCTTACTTAATGAAAAACATTCAAAGGCCTGGAACATCACTCAAGTGTTTCAACTTTTTCCACCCTTAGAAAAATATGTGAAAATCACTTCTGGCTTCTATGYCCAGGCTGTGCTCACTTCTTTAATATATTTGTGAAAACAAAATTGTTTTAGTTATGTTTATCATAATATTAAAACAGATATAGCTTTTAAACAGTTCAGCAATTGATAGAAATGTTAAGTTTATATCCTGCAGGCCAGTTTGTCTGTGCGTGTAAACATGTCAGATGACACACATGCATATGACAACTATGTGCAGAATACAGACACTCATCTATACAGCATCAAGGCAAAGGTTAGCTCATAAGGATCAAATTTTTAAGTGCTACAGAGAATCACAGTGTTGGAAAACATAAATAAGAGGATTTGATGCAAAATTTTTAACTTTATATGCTCTTACATGTGCTAGTAAACCATTTTATGGTGATATTAGAGCCTTTGGTGGTGAATTTTGATAAGTATATATTTCCTAAAACCTGTAATTAAATCACATGAATGCCATTAAACAATTTCCATACATTTATTTTCCATACCTGTCCCATATGCTGATACTGTTTCAGGACATACATGTTCTCTGCAAGTAAAACACTGTTGGCAYAGCAGAAATTACTGAAAGACACAAGTGAGGAAAGGAAGTAGCAAATAACAWTTATTTCTCACCAAGCTCCACATCTTGATCGTCTGTGAGGACAAGTATAATATTTGGTCTGATATTTTTGCGCTCCTGCTGCACGCGTCCTCTGAACCTCGGGGATTTGGCAGTGGAACCGTGGCTTGTGAGCAGGTCGGTACTGAGCACTGCCCAAAGGAGAGCAAAGCAAGCAGGCTTCATAGTACTTCCAATATTGCAGTGAAAAGACTGCTCCAGAAGCGCCTGAACTCTAGTTTTTCAAGACCTGCAGGGAGGAAAAGAAAATCTATTCAAACAGCGAATGAGCTTTCACTCACACAGGGAAAGGATGATATTTAGGGAAGTCAACCCTGACATGTGACACTGAACATGACTACAAGCCCTATGGCTAAAAAAGAGCTTTATACGGTCATTTGCTAAGAACGAGTTAACCTGTTCATTCTGCAGCTCTCCTCCCCGGGTTAATTTTGGCTCGAGATCACGCCAGTGCCTGCACTTGGCGTAGACGGGATGTCTCCTGGCAGCTCCGCACCTYGCAGGGCTCTTTGCCCACCTCCCTGCTCAGGCTGCGTGTCCCTTAYGCTCAGTACCTGGGCGCAGCGTGGGACTGCAGCGGTGCTGAGGATGAGAYGGGCAGGAGGAGCCCCACGGGCAGGAGAAGGCAGAAGACTTGTCAGTCAAGGACCTCAGAATGGCGACAGGGCTTCAAAGTGCCCAGAACTGCTCATTACAGCTTCCAGCTCTGCCCTGAAAGAGAAGAGCAGAAAAAAACCCCTTTGCATTCACCCCAGCTCACCTGCTCGATTTAACACCAGATCTATGCAGTGGTTAGCTGGCATCTTGGCTGCTGGAGAAAAAGGACACGTATGTTGTGCCATCAAACACAGGTGCTTTTCCATCCTTTCTGGACACTCTGAATCCTGAGGAGTTAATTCCAGTGTGTGGCACCTGGCGTAGTCCCTGCTATTTTCAGTTAACTCTCCTGCATGAGCAGCTGAGCCCTTACGGCGCAGCAAGGCGAGCGTGGCTGCCGTTTGCAAACCGCGCTGGAGCACGACGTGAAAAGTCATGTTCCCCCCGACAAGAGAGCTCATACTAAGTGACAGTCCGGAGGWTCTTACCCGGCGCTGTGAAAGAGCACAACGGTCCCTCCATCAATCAGCGGCGGCACGGAGCRCCTCATCCATAATGCACGGTACCCCGGCAAAGCCTCGTCCTCGATGCTCCGCAGCGTGTTATCGGAGCGTGCCGGCGCCTGTCAGTCAGGCTGCCTTGCTCCTGCAAGCCCCGATGCAAGCGCAGAGGCTTTGCCTCACTGCAGCATGCTGCAATCTGCAGCCGAAGACTACGGACTGGCCTGGGGAGGATGGGGCCCCCCACTTACTTACACCTCTAATGTTTTTCACTTTATTGGCTGCATTGCCATCGTGTTGCACAAGGGGAGAGTGGGGATCTTTGGGGCAAAAAGCAAGCGTAGGAAAGAAACCAGTCATGCCTGTGACCTCTAGGATATTAACCTGCCAAGCACATTCCTTCAGATTTTATTTTGAGGCTATGGATAAAGCAMAGAGACCCTGATCAGTTTAAAAACAAAAACACACCACAAAGCAACCCAAAACCTAGACCCACCTAGCTCAAGATGCCTGCATCTAGGAAAGTCTGCCTGGGCACTGTGGTGCACACTTCAAATTTACACTGGTGCGTAATTCACTAGAAGACCTGAGTTCCCACACCTGTGACTTCATATTCAGACATGCAACATTAGCTAGTAACAGACAAATAAGAAAAATATTTTAATGAGAGCAACACAGAAGGAAAAATAGGGCCCATCACTCACCTGAAAGTACTTCAACAGGAAGGTGCTCTAAATTGAAGGGCAAAGGAAGGATAGGAGAGAGAGGGGAAGGGACTTGGTGCTGGACTGCTAGGAGAAGGATCTTGTTCTTGTTTTCACATACACCTTTTATTTTAAGCTTCACAAGCTATACAGTTTCATGCTCCTTGCTTTGGCAGGCTGTAATTACAGAAGAAGTGTGAATGTCTTCTAAGCAAAAATCCCAGGGTCTGYTGCAGAGAAATCCTGTCTTGTGTTGTCTCTGCACCAACAAGCGCCCCAGTCCCCGACCAGCGCCATCGCAGTGCCAACACAGGGCATCAGCAGGTAATGCCAAATGCCATTTCAGRGACTACACGACACTTGGGTTAAGTAGACTGGACATCTGTAATTAGTCTGGACTAACTTTTAAAAATACTTCAATTTCCATCTATTTGTTCTAACTCACAAAAGCCAGCAAAAGCACCGAGGAGCAGGATTTCTTGAAGAAGTCAAGCGTTCTTCAGACATACACCAGACACCACATGCTTTTGGTGCAAAAGCAGAAGATGCAATTTCTCTCAATGTCTGATCTTTAAATAGCAAAACTTTGACTCACCTCACAAAGCATGAAAGGATACATGAAGTGAGACTCAATGTTTAGTTTCTTACATCAGCTGTACTGTACAGCAAACATTTTCAGACAGTGTTGACCCAGAAAGTGCAGTCATCCTGACTGCACTGAGCAAACATTGGCATCAATGTGTTTGAATATTCCCCCACAATATGAAGTTGCAAGTTCCTGACAATTCCATTTCAGTACAAAAGAAAAAAAATCACTAATCCAAGCTAGTATTAAATATTCTTCATTTCATCCTCTTTGGGCTATGTTAGTTTGTAAAAAATACTTTTGATTTAACTTTCCCTTAGCAGGTCACATTCACCTCAGCCAGTCCTTTCCTAAGGAAATTGCTTTACCTGTTTTTTTTCCCTTGATAGAGAAAGGAAAATATTAGAACTAATCTAATTATTTAAAATAATGTACCAACTTTTATTCAACAGTTCTTGCGCAAAAATTCAATTACGCTGACTTTCACTGCTCATAACAATTTCATTTTGCATAAGATTGACTTTTATTCCAAAATGATCCTTGTGAACTTGTACCCTTAAAACATGTTTCCCAATTCTAGAAGGAAATGAAGAAAAGAAGAAAATTGTCAGAATACAGGCTCAACAGGGAAGGCAAGGCTGCAGTGTATGTGTAGTGGTAGGTAACCTACAGGTATCAGAGACACTGTAGTTTTGTTTAGAGAAATAAGATAAAAATAGGAGAAATTTTAAAAAGACACCTTTCTTAAAATCACATAGAGAAGTAAACTCAGATTTTTTTTGTGCAGTGTTCAGAAATTAAGGTTGTACTACAAAGTGTGTGTCTCTCTAGAAGAGTAAACAAATAATGAGCAAAACTGCTCTTGATACCATTTGGAAAATTTGAGAGATTTTTCCTATAGAACATACCTATGACAACTGAAATGTTGTCAGTAAATATACGATACCATAGSAGTAGGAAATCCAAAGAGACTACTTTTCCTCATCTGGATGTAATTTTTCTTCTCTTTTATAGCATTTTTTTTTCCATAGGAACACAAATTCATAGTTTGTACTCACCCCTCATAGGACAAAAACTGAAAATTTGGTTGTTTGGCTGGTTCTATGCTGCAAGTAGTTTAACAGGCAGTTCAAGGTCTCGTCGGCATGGAGAATTAATTACCCATGAAACTCGAATTACAATGGCAGGGTACTGCAAAGAAGGGCTACAGTGCCACTTCTTGTGATATGGAATAAAATCCTCAGGGACCTTATTGCTGGGTCTCCTTATAGAATATCTTTCAGTGACCAGAAAGGAAAGGGAAAGCTAGAATAATATATTTTGAAATTTCCTTTAAAAAATACATTGTTTTAGTCAGGAAGGGTTTTATGATTCTTTTCACGCTTTGGCTTTGAGTGTTTAATTAGGAAAACAAGAAAGGGTGATCAGTTTTCAAAAAGAGCATTTCCCTTGGAAAATCCACATTGGTTTTGCATCTCCATTCTCTAAGCATGTGCCCTCAAAATGTCATTTTGTGTATGGCCAATAAAAATCTGTCCAGAATCATACACTTTGTATATCAAACTTGACCACTGAGTATCCCTAAGCATATTTCTTCCTTATAAACTTTAAAGACAAATGTACTTCTTCATATTTATTATTCTATAAATAACATGACTGTGAGGTAATCCTGCAAAGGCCTCTGCAACTAGAGGCCTCTAGYTGGAGGCCTGTGGCCAGTGGTGTCCCCCCACCAAACTGGGTGGAGTGGCTGACACTCCAGAGGCTGTGCTGCCATCCAGAGGGACCTGGACAGGTTGCAGAGTTGGGTGGAGAGGAACCTCATGAGGTTCAACAAGGACAAGTGCAGGGTCCTGCACCTGGGCAGGAATAACCCCAGGCACCAGAAAAGATGAGGGGCTGACCTGCTGGAAAGGAGCTCCGCGGAGAGAGATTTGGGAGTCCTGGTTGACAGCAAGTTACCCATGAGGCAGCAATGTGCCCTCGTGGCCAAGAAGGCCCATGGGATCCTGGCTGCATCAGGAGAAGTGTTGCCAGAAGGTCGAAGGAGGGGATTCTGCCCCTCTCCTCAGCTCTGGTGAGGCCGCACCTGGAGTATTGGGTGCAGTTCTGGGCTCCCCAGTACAAGAGGGATGTGGAGCTGCTAGAGAGAGTCCAGTGTAGAGCAACAAATATGACTGGATGGACTTGGAGGGATTGGAGGGACTGGAGTATCTGCCATATGAGGAAAGTCTAAGCGAGCTGGGCCTGTTCAGTCTAGATCAGACTGAGAGGAGATCTGATCAATATATGTAAGTACCCAAGAGGAGAACATAGGGAGGAGGAGGTCAAACTCTTCTCAGAGGTGGCCAGGTACAAATTGAAACMCAGGCAGTTCCATCTCCATGTGAGGAAGAACTTCTTTCCTGTGAGGGTGACAGAGCCCTGGAACAGGCTGCCCAGAGAGGCTGTGGAGTCTCCTTCTCTGGAGATCTTCCAAACCCGCCTGGATGCCACCCTGTGCCMCRTGCTCTGGGTGTCCCTGCTGGAKCTGGGGGGTTGGACTAGATGATCTCTAAAAGTTCCTTTCAACCTTAATCATTCCATGATTCCGTAAATCTGTGATTCAAAGGGAAGTGGGCTTACTTGCATGGATTCTTACTTGCTTCTAAATCTGAAATAAAATGCAAGGATAATGAGTAAACATGTTGGACAAATGTCTGCTCCAATACTATGGACTATACAATACCCCAGTTCAGTAACTCTCAACCAAAGTGCTCATATTTCATTGGGAGCACAAAACAGTGAGAGCAGCATGTTAGATGAACCTGGGGGTTATGACTTGCAGTACTAGTGGCCTTTCCATACAGATAAGAATGGATCTGGTCTGATCAGTCAAGGAAGAAAATAACAACATCATTGACTGTGGTTGTGAGCTTTAGAACCAGTATTCAGCTTCCATTTCCTTCTGGGTTATCAATAACTGTGCCTGACAAAGTCACACTGGGAGTAAGGTTCAACAGGAATCCTAAACCAAGAWACTACTAATGCATTGGAAATTGGGCGTTCAGATGTTTTCTTCCTTATTACAGTCAGTAGGGTGGTATCAAATAGATCATTTCACTGGACTATAAAAATTGGCACAGTTTTATGCAGCTCAGATGTATACAACAAMTGAAGGACATTTCTGAGATTTGCTGACACTGCTATGAATTTGCACATAAATTACCAAAAGCACAGAAAACATGCAGCAGGCCTTGTCATTGTGGGTGACAAGTTGCTTTATTTCTTTTCATAGGATTCTCTCATAAATAAGCAAAGCACCTCACACAAACCAAACCCCAAATATCAGTCGTCATCAGAAAATGGACACTCAACTCTGACCCCAAGCACGAGGACTCTAAGCACTATCACTATAGGTATTTTGCCTGTGACTASGTGAGGTACCACATATAGCTTCGATGAACATTTTTGATAGGAATAGGACACCTGTGTTCTTTGCTTCCTTAAAATCAGAATGTCCATAAGAAAATCAGAATAGGAGGGGACAAAAGTCTGGCTATTCTTAAAAGCAGTGTAAGGCATCAATCCTATTGACAGTGTCTCATAATTATGACCTTGTGGTGGATACTTAGCTGAGTTTCAAAAATCTGACAGTCTGCCTAGAGGGACAGAAATTGCTCATTGGCATCATGTTGTTTGGCACTGGCTTCACTCATTCATGTGCCAAAGAAGGCCAGAATCAGAATTGTTATGCCAGCTATTTTCAGTTCTTTGCTTTAAAGTGAAATGTATCCATCTAGCAATGCTGTTGCACTCAGAACATTTTGCATACAAAGAAATGCAAGGTGAAAGGGGTTGACTTTTTTTGTCAAGAACATATGTACAACTTCTGTGAATCTTTGATGTTTTTGTGAAAGGGTGGACGGACCCCTTAAAGTCTCACATAACCTGAATCCTAACAGCTGTGCAGTTAGAGATCCAAGTAAAATTATGAAATTAGTTATTCCATGACAAATTGTATAAACAGCTTGAAATTAAATAATCAAAGATCTAGAAGGCTAGAGGTTCATTTGCACCAAAGCGAGTCAGGAGTTCAGAAGTCTTAAATCTCTCCTTAAATCATCTGGCCTTGACAACTAGAGGGTTGTAACACACCACAACAACAATAACAACTCTCAGCTTCACTAATATAGGAAAGCACTTAAGTGAAAAGAGCTGTTGACAGATCACTGTTTTGAGCTTAGTGATGTTAATTCTTTTCTCACGTCTTCTACTTCTATCTTTTCTTTAAAGAAGAAACACAGAACTCTCAGAATACGAGGCACAACAGTGTAAATGTGCAGATTACTTTCCTGTGGGAATATTAAGCCTGCAGCCATGGGAAATACATTTACAGTACAGCAGAAGTCAGGAAAAAGTAAGATCTACTGTCTCTTCTTAAAGGTTAATCCACTAATCTTAGCAGTAAGTATAGGATTTATAGTGAACACAAGGAATGTAGTTCCTATCTAGGTTTAATCTAATCATTATCTATTGGATTTTCAATGTACTTTACAAATCAATTAGTTATCTACTCACCTTCCAAATACAATCTGGATATTATAGTGATAGATCATCACTGCCTCAGGCTAGATTAATTTAAAGTAACTATAATTTAAAGTAATTGCAGGCAGGGAGAATCATAACCTTATATTAAGCTTTTACATTGTAATTTCACAAACAGCTACAGACAGGAAAGGAAAAAGCCTGCAGTGACTTGAAAGGATAATGCACACTTTTTAACCTACTTTTATAAATTTAAGCAGGTTAAGGGATATTCTTAGCAGGTAAAAGTTTCCAGCACTTCTTGGTCAGAGTAAAACAACAAAATCCAATAYAATTTTAAAAGAAACTCTGTAGAAGAAATTATCTGCCTTGCAAAAATGAAACTGTTTCTCTTAACATCCATATAGTTGAACCAAACATTAAAGAAAATCAAACATAATATTTTTATATCAACTTCAAGTCAGTGAAGCATTTTAAAAGAAAATTCTAGCATATTTATCAGCAAGTTAAGTTACATCTTCTAATAATATACTGTTTCCTGAATTTAATTCCCTCTCCTCTTATTTACCTTGCTTTAAAATTTCATATTTCAGCACAACCAAGTGCACTTGTCATACAAAGGAGACTGGTATAATTGAGCCAGATGACGTGCCCCACAAGTAAAATCAGCCATTCATGAAAGCTGGTCACCAGAGGCCATTTCAAACAATGCACATTTCAAAGTAATCTAAAGTAATCCCTTTTCTCTACTGATTTGGTTTCCAGGCAGTCTTAAGCACATGTGTGCAGCAAACAGGAGGCTTATTAAAACCTGATGTTATATTGGAAGTTATAATGCCATTGGCTSGTGATTGAATTCCATGTCTGAGAGTCTTCAAAGAGAGGGGAGAAAAATCAATTAAATTTATATGCTTATTAAACATGAGTGTCATGATACGTGCAGTTTATTAGCACTTGCTAAATAATTAAGACCAAGGCAGATAATTAGATGTGCACTAGGCTCCAAAAAGGCTTCTGATATCTTTTTTTTTTTTTTTAAGAAAGTGTGCTTTCCAGCTACCAGGTAGTATAATTGGCAAAACACTCAGAGTATTTTTCAACGATAAAGAGCAGCCTTTGTGTATGAAGGAATTTAACATAATTTTCAAATTCCTTCTTAAAACCACATATCTTTGCTATACTCCTGCTCACTTCAACAGTGTGGGGCATTATTAAAACATACTGTACAACACATACTGARGGTTCAGTGATCCGGTAAGGAGCCTTGAGCTGGGAGATCATATCACAGTGGTGAACAGCAGTGACACAGTTTGTGCATTTCTATAATTCTTTTTTTGASTTTGCAGTATGGAGACACTGCGCAAGAGCACCCCTCTTCACATCTCCTTTAGCTAACAAAATAAAGAAATTTAATGTTTTTTTCATTAAGTACACTCATTCATTCTCAAAAAATGTAACTCTGCTCAAAAGAGATTTATTTGCCTTTTTCTTTTTGGTAAACAGCCTGTTTTTCTAAATAAATGGACATGACTAACTTGAATATGAATATATCATCTGTAGACCAGATTATTTATAGATCTGCATATGTATAGACAGAAAACAGGGAACAAACCAAGCTCTTTATCATATCGTGCTCCTCCCCATTATCATAGGGGCAGTTCTGGTAGGTGGTGACACCAGGTAGACGGGAAGGCAGATGGATGTCAGAGTGATGTCAGAGGGATGTCAGAGTGCACATCCAGGGCCCTGGTCTGGCAGGGACCCGGCTAATGCAGTGACTATCACTGCTCCCCTCACAGGCAGGAGAGTGGGGAAGTGTCAGAACTGAAGGACTAAAGCACAAGGAACTGATGCTGAGAAGAGGCACAACTCTAAATAACCATCTGTGTATGCATATGTGTTTGAACAGATAGTTTGCACTTTTATCCCAGGGAAAGGCTCTCAGAGGGAATCTTAGCTATAGCAGAGGAGGATGGACGTTTCAAAGCCCCCATGGGCAGCTGCCACGCATTGGTTAAGCAGGAGAGCTGGGCAGCTTCTGTGAGAGCTTGCTCTGTCGTGAAGAGAGGGGATTTGGTTGGAGCATCAGTACAAGACGTGCTTATGTGCACAGGGAGTGTGCTCCTGGGCACGTATGTACACTATGGGCTGCATATGGTATCTGTTGACTTTCCCCTTCACTTGCAGTTTAGAGACCAAGTCTAATAAATTTTGTTTTTGGAGTAGTCTCATTATATTCAGATGAATCCTACTCTCAATAAATTCAAACTGAGTTTTACGGGAGTACTAAGACGCTTTCAGTGGATCAAACGCTCAGAGTACTTTCCTTTAGGCAAGGTTTCCTGACCAGGTTGCTTCTCTTCATCAAGCAGCTTTTCCAGTCCTGACACAGCATAAATTTTGCCTCCATTGATATACATATCAGAGCTCCTTGGCAGATCAAGAAATGTATTTTAAAATAATTATTCTCCCTGAGAAACCTATAGGATAGAGAAATCAGCCTACTAATAATAGTAAACAGACAGACAGCCCAAACAAAACAATCTGTTACAAAAACCAGATGCTTCCAATCTTTTTCCATAAAGGCTAGTCAGCCAGGAAGCTGCACTGACTTGAGGCACTGTGGAACAGTCCATCACCCTGGTATCAATCCTATTCTGAATAGATTTGCAGTCCGGAGGCCCTTGGCATTACGTGGGACAACCAGGTGTAGCCCAAGCCCTGGAAAGCAGGGGGCTCGTGCCTGCTGTCACATAACCCTTCCGATCCCCCTCCTCCTGCCATCCTGCGGTCCCACACCAGCACACACCTGCAAGTGCTTAGGGGGGATTCCTGCAGTGACCGGCTGCTGACCTGCCACGAGAACACTCGCAATGGYGTCTCCACGTGGCCTTCAACCCACGCCAGGAAAAAGAAGAGCATCATCCCACCTGCCACGTCCTACCGGCTGAAAAAGTCTGTGCTCGGGGGTGACCAGAAATACAATCAAGGAACATGACAGATGAATTTGAACGCCAGTTTTCTCAAGGCTCTCAAGACAGGCATCCAAATCCGTATTTAGCCCTGATATTTAGGTCTTTGTGTGTCCTGCTGTGCAAAATAAACATGTCTGCTGGATTCAGCATGACTTCTCAACCCTTCGAATGAACTTCCTGCATGTTCTACAACAAATCCCTGGCACAGAGATGCTTTAAGATCTTTTCTGAACATTTTAAAATAAGCTAAACATCGTTGGCACAYGAGAGAAAGACAAAATGTATGAAGCATCTGGATGCTGAATTTCATCTGAAAATTAATATTCTTCCCCCAAAAGCCTGAAATTAAACAGTCAAACTTCCATGTTCAAGGACTGAATGTAGCATATACAGCTTATCTGTCTAAAGAACACCGATTCAGCCCGACTCCTGGAAATCTGTTCTCAAAGAGCTGTTTGAAAATAATCTTCCGTCTGAGATCTAAGAGACTCAAGAATGACTTATTGAAATCACTCTGTGAACAGCTTTATCTCAGAAAACATTTTAGAAGGCTAGCAGGTATACAAGCRTCTACATTTCCCCGCAGAAAGACTTTCCATATCTTTCAAGTGCACGTACAAGTACTTCCAATTTCACAGTCCTGGGCTCTGTAGATGAGAAAGCAGTTTTAAAGCATGAAAGCCAAACACATTCAAGAACATTTTTTTTTCCCCAATGCACTTCTCATTGCTGAGATGCCTGACACAGCACCAGCATGAATTATTTTTTACAGCAGTGATGGAGCACATAGACAAGTTTGTGTCCCAGCATCTAATTGCATCATGTTTGGAGAAACAAGACAAGAATGGAAATTGATAACCATTAGGTAGAAGCTTCTAAATAATGCAGAATCCATCAGGAAAAGGAAGGATCGGGCTGCATCAAAAATCTCTCCAGATAGTGGAAAGGAGATAGAAAGTCAAGGATCTGTACTTATTTAGYTAGTTTAGGAAGGAATTTGGGACATTTACAGTGATTATTGGGATATCATCAGTGTGTGCTTTATTGGATATTTTTTCATAAATGTAAGGCATTCGTACTTGAAAAGYGTCTCACAAATTGCATTTCTCGCCTACGTCAATGGCCCGATTCAAGACTGCTTGAACCAGCAGAGAGAGAACTTGATCCTTTGTCCTTAGCAGGCTCAGCTGGGAGGTCASACCAGGTTGCTCAGGGCTTTGGGTATTGAAATCCCTTGAGCTGGGAGACCACACAACTTCTCTCACTTTTTCACTGCTTGACTGTCCCCAGGGTGAAAAATAGACATCCTTACGTTTCATCTGAACCTCTCTGTTCCCATTTRTTTCTGTTATCTCTTGCGTTCCTGTCAGGCACTAATTCAGAAACTGGGCTGTCTTCTCAATGTACCAGGCGGCTGCTGTTGTCTGCCCAGGAAACCAGTGTTGTACCCCTGAACAACATCCATGTCTCTCGTTATCCCACAAGCCTGAGACTCTTTGGCTTCTGGGATTCCCATTCCATTTATCCCATCAGTGTACAGAGCTTCTAAAAAATCTCTGAAATTACTTCTTACATTCAAAACTCCCAAATGTTAAAGGCTAAATTTTACTCCTCAGTCATGGGAATTATGCAAGATTTCAGGCCTGATGCAAAGTTATTTGAATTAGACAGAAGTTTTCCAATTATTCCAAGGGCCATTGCTTCAGAAGAAATGAAATGCAACTTAGACTTAATCACTTTCCATTTGTTGATAGTAAAAACTGAGTGACTAAAGCAATCAGGATTTGAAGAAGAARTGTAATTTTATATATAAGAAAAAAAAAAGATTTTGAAATCCTCCCCCTTCATATCCTCATGTAAAAGTAAAGAGCACAGCTGGAATAAAACAAATGATCTGACTCGTTTTTGATGAGTTGGGTGGTGTAAAGGTTTCACACTAACCACACTGCACACTCATAATATAGGAGCTAATTCATGTGCAATGAATACATTTCTGTGTATGTTGTCCTTTAAAGTAAACAAGCAAAATGAGTAATTTATCAGGAGTTAAATGAATGTTTTTCCAATGGGAACTCTTCTGTCCCAAATGGCTGGTTTTAAAGTCTAAATGTAGGCAGCTTAAATCCAGTATCCCCTGTTTCACTATGTGAAACTGTTGCTGCTTTAAAATATGTTTTTTTAGCATTGTCAGCAAGTTCCATTTCTTCCTGGAAATAATATTCAGGTTGATTATTGGTTTCTTAGAAGGTTGATACTCCTTCAGATACTCCTGTGCTCCAGAGAAAGAACAATGACAATTTTGCAAGGATTTTTCAATGCCTGAGAAAAGTTAGAMGTTAAACACTCAGAGGTCTATAATTAAATATTCCTTTTTTTTTTTCTCTCTTATGTTATTAAGTTTTTCTCCAGTCCCCAAATTAAAAGGTACTGAGGTGCATGACCACATTCTTTTTCTCTATTGTTTTCCCGGATGATCTACAAGTGTTTCACCCCCTCCCTTCAGTTTTCCCATCAATAACATGAGGAGTGTAACACTTGCAACCGATATCGTTTCTTGAACTCCAGATAAGAAGTGCTGCTAGAGGCATCCAGCATTATCAACCTCTATTCACAATGGCACTGCATTTGCAAAATGTATTTATTTGTAGATTTTASTCTGGGAATTTTGACAAAAGGTTTATAACCACTGCAAAAGTAGTTTTCCAGGAAAAGTCTCTTGGAAATAAAGTCTAATCATAATGAGTTCTACATATGATAAGTTTTAAAGATTTGTATTATTTCTTRCCACATTAAAATTTATCATAAAAACAGATTATTCTTCAAGATCTCATTATGATCTATTAACACCGTGATGAGTTCCTYGAGTTTTCTCAGAGATTTCTGTAGTAGGAATAGTTTGCATTTCTTCCTGCAGAACCTCTTCCAAAKTATTGTTTGTGTAGGCAGCTCTGATCACAAGATCTTAATAACAGACACCCTTTGAGACTGAGCACCACAAGTCTCATAGACTAGTAGAGGCTCCAGATTCCTCCTGTGGCATCCTCCAAGAGAAAAGAATGCTTTTCAGGGCTTTTCACTGAAAAACACACACTATCCGTTGGACAGAATATTCAGAAAGACCCAAGAAAGAAGGTCATGGCACATTTCTTCCTTATTTTTGGCCCCCCCAAAATTTTTTTTTTTTTTTGCACTGGGGTAAAGGAGGGTAACACTGAGTATTTAGCATACAAAAGCCTTCAGATTGCAAGTGCCCTATTATTCATGTGTAGCATCATGATGCATGTCAGGAAATTGTAACTTACTCCAGAAAATGAAAAAAAAGGGCAAATGGTGTTTGAAAAAAATCACATACTCTGTTTCGCTGTTTTTGGTTTTAAAYGGAGAAATCTTGCAGAGGCATTCTAAGATACAGAAAGGAGGATACCCTGAAAGTAAAATAACATGTTGCTGTCTCTGATCCATTTTGTAATTTGCTTTTGTAAAACTCCTAACTCTCCATAGCATTTTCTTTAATGGCACAGTGTTTTTCAAACAGATTATGTACCCTAAATCCACTCGGTAGTCCTGCAGGCCAGGGATGGCAGAACCAGTACAGCACATATCGTAATCCGCTGCTCAGTCATTTGCTTCTGTTTCCCCGCTGTCTTATTTCTCTGTTTTACTGCTGGCTTACAGAAACTTGCCTCTTCCCTAATGGGTAAAGTATCTTTGCGATTAAGATTCAGACAAAAATATACCAAGCATGGCAAGATGTAAAGACAAAGAAAGGATTTGAAATGAAAAATGCATTATGTTAACATATCATATAGCACCAGATTATGTTTCCATTATCTCCTACATTTAAAACTGTTGACCTCTGGTCAACAGGCATTTGTCTTAACATTGCAACTATTAGCAAGACCCTTTCACAATTCATTGCATGATTTTCGCTCTTAAAACTAGGTTATATTTTCAGCTTTTCACAGAACAGAGCTGGGAAGCAGATACAGCAAAATGTCTGAGCACTGGCATGTGTTTCTTATGTTCTCTAATGTAATTTTTATGTATCTGCAAATGAAATCCTACCATGCTTCAAGTAACACTTACAACCACATTGCCAGGGCTGGGGGCTCTGCGGTGCCGGGGGAGCTGCTGGCGGTGGAGGAGACCAGGGGTGGGCAGGGACAGGGCCCCCAGGGCCTGACTGATAGGAAACAGCAGCATCAGTTGCAAATGATATACTCAGGACTTGCATGAAAATATGTATGCATATCTGAATAAAAGTCAAAACCCCTTAAACTATAAATGCAAAAGAGTGGCCCTAAACACACACAGGCAATCTCTGTTATGTTGGGTCCATATGTTCCACCTGGAAATCTCCTTCTCTGTGGAATCTCTTTCTCTGGAGATCTTCAAAACCCGCCTGGACACAATCCTATGCCACGTGCTCCACGTGACCCTGCGTGTGCAGGGGGGTTGGACTAGATGATCTCTAGAGGTCCCTTCCAACCTTAAGCATTCTATGATTCTATGAAATTGCTCCTGCTAAATGAACAGAATGGGCTCTTCTATGGGGAAGGATGCAAACACGACAAACACACAAAAAATGGAGAGAAAGGAGAGTAGAATGTCACGAGTCATCACGTCTATCAGTAAGATAATGAGAGGTCTAGTTATTATATGGTTTAATATGCAGTTTGGCAGTCTAGACAAAATGTGCTTCAATTGTAACAGACAAAACACACAGGTTTTAGCTTAAGGTGAAGATACAGAGGGAAGGCAATGTCAGGAAGCAAAGAGCACAAAGCTTTTGCAAATACATTTTCTTTTTAGTGTGAAATTTCTTAAAACCAAGGCAACTGACTGACTGGTRTGAATCATATGCTTCTCCTAGACAGGGTGATAAATGTCACAAGTTAGCATCTKAATACCTGCCTAAGGCTTATTGTTGAAGACTATTCCTTATGTTACAGAAATATCCCACAGAACAGGACTATAGAATTTTTGGAAAAATTTTCAATGTGTCTTTGTTTGTAAGGTTGGCTATAACAATCTCAGTATTTTTATATTCTCTTACATAATGTCTTTCATCTAAGCTTTTCAATTCACTATGAAAACAATTAGCTGATTAAATATCATGGATATCAAAGAGATAGTATTGGAACTAAAACAAAGAAAGTGCAGCTCAGGACAGGATAGGCTTACTTCCAGGCAGAGGATCTGACCAAAACACTTAATTTTTTCAATCTCACAATGAATTTCAACATGATTTCATGTGGTGGCAGAAAAGCCCAAAACCACTGGAAAGGTTTTGTATTCATTACAGTGTGAAATGAAAATACAATCTGAAGCCTCTGACTCTGGATTGTCACCCTGTGGCCAGCTCTATCCTTAATGGAAGTTGTGTCTTGGATACAGATCCCTGCAATATTAAATGACCACAGCTATAAGTACAAGGCCGTACTTAAAATGCTGTGTATTATAGCTGCAGATGCTATGCCAGAAGAACTTTTAAAAAAAAATACTATTCTGTAACTTATTAAGGATGATCAYTTGTCATGTTAGGCTGGACCAGGAGCCTGGGTCCTTAATGATTCAGCCTCCACAAAGATGTATTCCTGACTTGCTTCCAGCCTCACATCTGAGCTATGGCTGCCCTAAAGTTAATATATCTATTTATTTGTAAAAGGAGCACACGCTATTTGGAAATTAAGAGTGATGATAAGCCTTGTGCTATGTCTGGGTCACTGTTCAAAGCAGAACCATGCTTTCATTTRTTCTATTCTGCAGTAATATAAGATGGAGTGTATTTCTTTAGTTAAACTATGCCTTAGGAACTAAATTAGGGAACTGGCAAAGCTTTACTAACATTTACTTATTTACTAATAAAAATTCTTCAGATGAGTTCATGTTACAGAAATTATCTGAATTATGACTCTTTGCCAAATATAAATATTCTAAACACTCCTCAGTGCTGAGCTGTCTATCTCTTTGAAGTTAGGTAGCACTTAAATTGCATAATCTGTGAGGCATTCAGGTTTGAGCAATGACAATATCAGTGGGGATTCGAGTATGCCATATCACTTGCTTCTACACATACACATAGACGAGAGCGGCAGACAAATCACCTCTTAGTTGGGCAGGTCATCCATTGCGACAAGTGCAGCACGTCTCAAATGACTGTGAAGTTAGCGTAGTGGTGCCAACAGATCAGCTTGCTGATCCCATATTCAGCCTACTACTCGGRTTATTATGTTGATACCTTGTTACCTAGGTCATCTCTAGATTACATGTTTTCAGAAATAYACAACCTGCTCACGCCATAAAGAACAGCACTTGCTGGCATCCAAAAGATTTAACAGTAATCACCATCTGTTGATGTTTCTTCAGTTCATTACTGGCATAGGCTAGAAACAGGTAGAATGCTCTCCTCTCTCAGTCGTCAATAGAATAGTTTTTGAATSAAACAACAATCTGCCCCTCTATCAGCAGAAAAGCACTAACAGTGGCTAGCAACATAGGAGCAAGAGTAGAAGTGTCTTCATGGAGCGAAACCAGGTACTACTAGTATGGTGAGAAAATATTGCTAGGTGTCACTTGAAGTCTTTTCTGTACAAAAAGACTGAAATGGAAACTTTTACAATCTAGTAAATCAAGGTGTTCTCTACTTCCATACCCAACTGTTACTGACAATGAAGTGCCTCCCCACCGTTACTGGAAATCATTCTGTACTCAGTAACCAATTATTAGGATTACCATGTTTTTACTAAATAGCCTTTAGGAAAGCTGAAGATGCAATACAGCCCTTAATAAGCATGTAGCCTTCCTTACTTACAAATGAGGGAGTTCCCTGAATTTCCTGATGCTCAGTGATAATACAAGCTGCAAATATTTTCTGTTTTTTTTCTTCCTCCAAGAAAATTATATAATGTAAGCAAAYGAAAGCTGTTAGTTATAAGGAATTAGTAAGAGATTCCCCTGTGGAGGGTCTCTCCATTTATGAATGCTGCTAATAAGCCAAAAAGTAGAAGAGTTTCCTCAGTGTGTAATTACTCACTCCGTGTCTCAGCATTTTTTATCTTTGTTTTTACACAGTCATCAGCAAAATAACCTATGTAAATCACTAAGTAGTCTAGTTGTTTGATTACTCCTTTCTTTGTGCTAGTCCTCTGAAATTCAACTCTCATTTCAGTCGGCTTTAAGAAGATATTTTTGAGAGAAATGATATATCTCACTTGATACTATATTTGCCATTAGAAGAAAACATGTAGAGTATGTTGCTAGGTTGGCAGTAAGTGTATGCCCATGAAAGTGGGCCCAGCCTTGGGCCATCACGAGTTTCTCATGCAAGAGACCAAGAGCCCTTCTGGCGTGTTGACCTAGGGAGTAGGTCAGATACGACGGCCCTTTGACAAAGATGTTTCTTGACTACAACAATGCCTTTGCAGTCACACCATCTAATCAGCCTGAAAACTGCAAGTTTACTTGGCTTTAAAATACTTCAAGRTAGCAGTACAACACAGCTGACATGCTAGACGAAAGGCTAATACTTAATCTTTCTGAAGTCATGCACAGACATGCAAATTAACATGTGATTGGAGCTAGTAAGCCTTTTGGCTCTAAGTGTCTTTTCACTTGCTAACTAAAGCAACCACTAAGTCCATCAGAAAAAACTTCACCACCAGGTAAGAAAAACACTTTTTTTTTTTTAAAGTCTCTATGGTCAGCTGTGGGCCAAGTTTTGCTGCTTGTGTGCAGCYCTGGGGATTGTTCTGGACAGTTGCAGAAAGCTCCTTTCATGCAGCTTGTGAGTGAGCATGGGAAGTGCATACTACCTGTTGCACATTCACCTGTTATTTTCTATAATCAAGTAGACGGTGAAGTGTGTGTAAGATCATCTCTAAAAGTATTAACTTAGGATCAATCCAGGTTCTGGTAAAGGGTAAAAAAGACATTCAGCCTTCACATGGATCACACCAAAAGGAGGATAATATTTTCCCCTTTCAGTCTGACACTTCTAAGGCTGCCATAATGCAGAATTAAAGCTCTTAGATATATAACACATATATATATATGTGTGTGTTACACTGAGGGTAAATACCRCAAGTATCTTAAGCCAACTTTTTAAACACACAGTTTCAATAGAAGGAAAGCTTAACAAAATGAATACACTTTCCAAAATCAGAATAAGCACTCTTCCCTACAGAAATGCATAGCACTCTATAAAAACTGCTAAGAGATTACGGTATGTAGAATATGTGGCAAATATTACAAGGATCTGAGTTTTCATCCTGCTTCATGGGATGAAAAAGAGTGTTTAACTGCTTGGCTCCTGCTGCTCTTGAATGAAAATCCAATGCTTCATTAATATTTATCCGTTTTTCTTCTGAACCCACTATACATACTCTCTTTTGGAGTTCCAGGAAAGCCAGCAATTATCACTTCAAAGGTCATCAGTCCACCAGGGAAACTTCAGTCTTTAACTGGCGCAGAATTGCCGCTGCTTTTGCAAACATCTCAGATCAGGCGAGCAAGTGTTTTCCCTCCTCCCTTCCCTCCTGTGACTCTTGTTGGTTTTATTTAATCAGCTTAGGAGACCTCCTTAGTTTCTCTGTGATGCCATACACRTCCTAGACATCAAAAAGATTTTTATACCACAGTTATGTTTATACAGGGGGAATAAAAGCATAACAATGGTTTAATCGTGCTGCATAATAGCATGCTGGTCCAGTCTGAAATACTATGAAGAACTAATTCTTTTGCTTAAATTTCCCAAAAGATATTTTTGTTAAGCTCTGTTCTTAAGTTACTGGCAAAACTCCCACGTATTGCAATAGTTGCAGTAGCATTAAAGAAAGAAGGCAAATGGTGCAGATGAAAATGGTAGAGGTGTTAAAGTTACTGAAAAGCACAAATAAGCAGAACCATTGAAAAAAARGAAAGAAATTCTACCCCTCCAAACACCAATCATTAAATAAAATGTATGAGTCAAGCCCCAAGACAAATGAAGAAATTGGTTTCAAAATAATGATGTTAAAAATGCTATGTTCACGTTATTTATCTTTTGGCTTCTTGGCCTTTATGGTTGGACATTTTGAAAGTTGTTTTGGCAGTCTTAAGTCCTAAAGAACATTTATTTTTCCTTCCAAATAAGAGATAAGTTTTTCCAGAATCATACAATGCCAAAAGTGAGACGCCTGATAAAGCAGAGAGAGTTGGCAATGTTAGAAATGTCTRTTCTTCAGGGTTGAAGACAGAGTTTGGATGACACACAATGGGAAGAGCACCCCACTCCTCTGTTTATAGCCTTGCTAGAGAAGAGATGACCAAACATGAGTAATTCTGACAGTATTAATGTTATTACTGTTTGGCTTTTGCACCTTTGCACAATTAATTAATTTAGAATATTGATGCTTAGCGAAACATAACTTCATCAACACATAGGCTGCTAGTTTGRGCAGGTTATCACCACTAAAACAAARTATCATTTAGGGCTTAAAAAGTAATTAAAATAACAAATTTGGCAGAATTGTCAAGGAATACTACTGCACTTTGTCTGAAGTATCATTTCTTTCTGACTGCTATTTCTGGCACTGATCCTCTGCTCAACTCCTGTGGCCAAGTCCTATTAAGTAAGAGTCTTTCCTACTTAATGTGTGAAACTGTACAGGGAATTTGCCTTCACAATACCGTAAAGCAAAACCCAATAATTTTATCCAACTTACTGTTTTAATGTAATTAGTTAGCTGATTTGATTTAATCATCTAATCCACACTCCCCAGTGCCTCCTTAAAATATAGAGGGCAGGAGTAGGGAACACTGCTATGTACTGAGCCAAGCCAGCTATACGTTTCGTGAACACGGTTTTCATTTTGATAGAATTACCAGTTCTCAGTTCTATGTTTCTCTTTTCTCTCTTTTTTTTTTTTTTTTTCTCCTCATAAACTTATCCCATGTATGCAAGGGTGGGAACCTATCTGAAAAGCCACAGAATCATGAAATTTCAGCCTTTCTCACCAGCTCCCCTTTTTCTGCCCTCCTCACCAAGGAAGCTGGTATGTGCCTCCRGCACAAGAGGATCTCCTCAGTTCCCACTGCCTCTGGCAAGTGTTTTGGTGAGCCTACTGTTCACGTTCCCATTTTGACAGGGCAGAAGAGGAGAAGAGAGAGACAAGTAGAATTGTTTCTTCAAGACAACCTGCTATTCTCTTGCTGTTTGCTGCAACAAAACACTATTGCCACATTGCCACCACAGTTTTGCATCACATAATGGCCTAAAGTGCCTTAGCAGACCCTTTTAATGCAGGGCCTCCTATGCATTTAATTTACTTAATGTAAATACAGCCATGTGTTTCTAATGTACTTTCATAACACTGCACCTATTCCYGGGTTGTTCAAGAGTTCAGCCCGGTTGGCCTAGCAAAGTAAACTTAAGAATTAACTAGGAGTGTTTTTGTTTAGAAGTGGACTCTTTGTTAAGAGTCTCTTGAAAAGTTAAACAATTGATTTCTTCAAATAGCCAAAGTGTCTGATCATCTGAGCTTGGCTTCAGAACACAAATATTCTCACAGAAAATACAGTGATGCTGAGGAATTTTGCCTAAGGCTCTGGCATGAAAGAACTGAATCGTCCTCCGAGAAAGAGAAATTTCTTCAGTCTTGAACTGAGCACATAAGTGAATAGAGTGGAACAAACAAACTGCCAATAGAGCAGTGAAATGAAATTTTATTATTTTGTTTTATGATTAGTACATTTGACCATGCTGACATTATCACCATCTTAATTCCTAGTTATTGCCCTGCTTTTGGCCCCGCAAATTCTGGTACAATTGAATTAGAGTTGACAAGCACAGCAGAAAGCAGCTACAGAAGTAGCAGGGTAGGTCACATTCAGTTGCACAGGAGCAGACAAGGGTTAGGGAGTCATGGATCTGCTGTGTGAAAGCCAGGTATGCTGAACTGCCCTTGAGTTAAATATTTAGAGGTGAAAATAACAGCAGAGGCCACAAAGATCATTTTTAAGGTTTGTGCTATAAAAATAGTAACACCATTCCTCATGGATTAAAAAAACCTCTCAATATCAAAGACTTTCTCACGTTAACACTCAACTACAGTAATACAGCAAGCATGGTGATGAGTTCTTAGAAACGTGATGATACATCCAAGCTGYTCTAAAATGCTGTAACCTATACAAAGAACAGAAATTATGGTGCAACTGAGGTTGCTCTGGTGAGTTGCTTCTAGGTCGAGTCACAATCACAGATTTCCACTCACAAAGAGCCAGTTGTGCGCATTGCACTCAACAGAGCATCTCTTTTCCTCAACTGTAATTCTGATATGAGGATGCCTTGAAGACGCCTTGAAAGTGAATGTAAGCTGGAAAAGACCTAGYTTTACCTCTTGGTCTCTCAGACAACTGTTTGTGAAGACAAAYATTTATCTGTCAGGCACATTTAGAAGTTTCTGAAGCTTTTGGTAAAGATGCAAATGTATAAAACGGAATGGGCAGTTTGTGTGGTAGAGGGACTTCTGCAGGCTGCTTTTTTGKTTTTTTTTTTCTACAAACTGAGGAAATTCAGTTGACCAATACAGTATCTGAGAAGCTGGACTGCACTACTTACAGAAAAGAGGTTGTAAATAATTGATTTTTTTTCATTTTAATGAATTTATAATATACCTATAGGCTAGCATAAGTGAGATTAAAAAGAAATACTTTCAATGCTTCATGTGAGATACAGTATTCTCTACTTATCGCCCAGAGGCACTGCAGATTGCAAGGCTTGTGCTTGTCTAGATACAAGCCCACGATTAACTGATGATTAATTAGCTTAACTAATATACTCATCAAATTCACTCYTTTCATAAGTAATTCCTTAAATGACTTAAATCATGTAGACAAACTTGGGCAATTATTGACAYAGCTCAAATAATTCAACACTTAGCAGAAAGAAAAGGCTCAAAGAAATAAAAGCAWCTGAAGTCTTACCAAATGTCCTGACTGCAGTTTTCTCTGGGGTCACAAGTGACAGATTTTTTGGCTCCATGATCTTTCAGAATCTATTTCTCATAGCATGTTTTTGGTCCTTGTTTTGATAAGAAAAGATTAAGGGACTTGTCCAGGCAAATAGCTAGACATGGTTAGAACCACCTGTATTTATGGGAGTTCCCAGTGCARTTAATAGACAATACCTAGGGTAGTTTCTTTTTAATCTTAGGAAGTGCCTTAATTTTGTCACTGTACTTACACAAGATTCAAACCAAAATGTCCCAGACATTTAGTGTATAATAACAGTCCCAAAATACTTTCCATATGTGCATGTCTCCATAAGTGGGCTATATGCTGTCAAATGTCAATCACAAATGGATCAAGCTGTATTCCAATGATACAGAAAATGATCTCAGTACAGCTCTTATCTACTTTCCAAATTGTGAGGTTTAATTAGTTTATATTTTATGCAGAAATTCTTTGATGATAAGTTTCTAGAGAAATGAAAAATATTTGCAACCATGGAGACTTTTGTTTTAGCACAATAGAGATGCTTTTCGTGTTATGCTTTTTCTAATTATGTTTCAGCCTGTCCATAGACCTTAGTTTTCCATTGTCTAACAGCATGCTTGAGGTTTCTGGACTTCATTTCTACATGAGTTAACTTCATAGTTTCAGAATCTACGTGCTTTGAAATCAGACTTTTGAAAGTAAATTAAAAATAAAGAAATGAATATAMAATCATAAAGAATCTGGGGGATACCCCTGAAGTTTACTGTCCCAATTCTTGGCAGGAAGGCAAAAATCAAGGCCAGCCAGTTACTGTATGTAAGCACAACATTATTCAGAAGTGGTTCTGTCATGCACGGAAACAGCATCCCGAAACTATGGCAGCTTTCACAACTATCATAAACCACTATGATATTAATAAGTCTGAGGCTAGCCTTTCAAAATTAGTCTAGCAAAAATGTGTYTAACCATTATGTGAGAAAAGTGCATATGCAAGAATACCAGTAACTGAGAGAAATAATCAGAGCTAGAGAATTAATTCATTTTGTAAGCTGCAAGCTTACAAGAGCTATCCATTCCATGGTGCCAGTGTCCATCTAGGATCAAAAGTCCAGTTTAGAAATGAATACACATCCTTAAAGCTGGCCCTTATGACAGCTGAAAAATATTTCTCCTCTAAACCAAACAAAGCATTAAAAAAACCTCAAACTCAAAGCTCAAAAACACAAAACTTGGTTTTGTAATACATAGACTGCTCTGAGATCAAAAGGACGGCAAAGACAGTCCACAGTTGTGTGTMGAATCAACACAATTCTCTCGCTTCCACCTGAAATGCAGAAACCATCTCAGGAGATACTTAGTGGCTGTGGTACCTGAGTTGTGACACGGACTGAAGGGACAAGTACCCCCCCACACCCCCCACTAGCACTCATACTCAAGGCAAGGACACTTGGGTGGCTCCATGCTGCTCCTGCTAGAGCTTCAGAAAGACTTGTTTGTTAATATACAAAACTGAATGAGCTGTCTTGTGACATTGTGCCTCCAGTAGTAAATCCCAAATTCCTCTTCTAGCAAAAGGGCTCATGGTGTAGAGGCAACTGCTTTGCTCCCCTGCTTTCCACCTGCCAGCCACGGGATTGCCACCAATGCCAGCTCCTCTATGAGCTTGGCAGACCTAGCTTTGAGCCCAAATTAATAAAGCCCAGCTGGATACAGGCTGATAGCATCAAGTGTTCCTGTGTGTTTCCCAGGGAACCAGCTTACCATGGAGCCAGATAAGATTCATATGGGCTTATTAACTCCAGCTCTGTGTAATGCAAAAGCAGCTGTACTGATTATGGAGTTGAGATGCTCCTGGAAGTAGCATAGCCACATTCATATGGCTCCGAGCTTCAGTTAATATCTGTGGCATGAATAATCTGCAACACATGGATAACCAAGTGCTGACTGTATTTGCTTCTGAATGGATGCACAACCAACACATCTAGTGAGGCAGTGCTGAGACTAAAGAATTTGGAAGCTCTAAATCTAGAAATTCAAACTCCTATTTCTAAGCTGTCAGCAACTAGTTTTGCACACACACACAMAMAMAMAAMAMGACTRAAAGTCTTACATAGAATAAGGAAYTTTATTACTTAAGAGTCAAAYTCACTTTCATGCACAGGATCAAGCACAAAAATCTATGAATCATTTCAAGTCCATTTGGAAGACTCACCAATGCTTTTAAGATGTTAGGTTGAACCTCTTTGAAAAGTATGAACATAATCTTGAGGTCTTCACTCTATGTGTTGCTAAACAACTTCTGAAGGTGATGGGTGCTCTTACTTTATGGTAATAATTATCTTTTGTAGTTGTTCAGGATGTATCAGACCAACTCTCTAACTCCTGRGTTTAATATTTTCATTGGACATGAATAAGTGTAATTAACTTACATAACAGTTAATGGACGTTAGCATTACTAAATGGTTACTGAGCACCCTGAATATCTTAATACTGCAAAAGACACTGTAGAAAGATTTACTGACCTCATGAGTCCAGGCAYATATATTCCTTTTGTTGTGGGTAAATACGTGTAAAAGTAGCTTAATCATATATTRTATTTAAATTATATCTGGAGGTCACCTAATGGAATAGGTTAGAATTTATTTGTGTTAAGATCAGAGAATTTTTTATCCAGTCACAGTGTGTATTTCACACATACATMTCCATCTACTTAAATAACTATCCTGGGTGGGATTCACCTCATGATTGTAGATTTAAGTGTCATAAAGTAGGTGTCACCACATGAGGTAGGCATCTAAGCTCTCACTGCAGTCAGAGGAGTCTACTCTATACAGTCTGTGCMATTTAGAAAGCTCTTTGGCTGACCAGGTGCAGATGCCTGCCCAGCTTTTCAGGCCCCATTGGCTGTACGGATGAGAACACGACTGTTATAATGGCAGCTCAGATATTCACAMACCGCCACCTAAATCTCAGTCTCTGAATCCCACCTAGTTGATCATGTAATTGATGTAATTTACAATATATTACCTCACACCTCACTTCATACATTGAAAAGGTATTGAAAAGCAGAAAAAAAAGTCAGACTTTTCAGAAGTAATCCAAATACTGTACATGCACAGACTATAATCTCCCTGGAGATGCTCCCCTATCTCAAAGAGTTACAGTGCAGCTGCAAAAAGTACAGAGAAAGGCAAAGAGGATGAAAGCTCAGTCACATTTGGGAGTCTTTCTTAAATTCTTATCATTTACCCTCTTTTGTCTGGGGGCATCAACAATCACCACAACAAAACTAATGTAGAGATCTCTGTCTATACTCCTATATAGCTGTATCTGTCTATTCTTAGACCTAAATATGCACATACACACCTGTGTTATTTTCCTTTCTTACATAAGTATATACAACTCTGTTTGCTTATTTCCTCACAAAGAAAGAGAAAGCATATAATTGTTCTATAACCTGCAGTTCGAAGGAAAAAAATATATATACTTGTGTTCAGAAGCACCAATCATAATCCTGAATTTTTAACAGCATAAGCCAGTGTAATACTGCTGCTGCTCTTGGAAGAATGACATTGACATAAGATATCGCTTGCCACCCAAAATRTTCCTGTATTTCTTTTCCTTATGCTTTGGACAGGCTGTGACTGAATAGCCAGTGTTGTTATAAGGAAACGACGGGCACGGTTTGCTGCTCATTGGCTTTCTCCTGAAGCCTAATACGCCAGCATGCTCTACAGTGCCCTCTTTTCCCCTCCTGCTCAGCTGTGCTAAGGAAGCTGCCCAGATCCCGGACTTYGCTGTGAAGAGCTTGTCAGGGCAAACTCAGTAGAGTTGCTGCTCTGGAACTTTCTTCACACTTCTGCGCACAAGTCTGTGCTGATTAAGCTAATCAGGTTCAGCTAAACCCCTGCATGGACACCTCTGGGAGCCGTGACACATATGCGAGCAAATGAACAAACTCTGCAATATTCAGGTCACCGTAGTGTGAAGCGATGTGCTCTTCAGCAAACATGCAGCAAATCACACCGGTGCCTTTCCCGAGAAACTTAGGAGTTTAACTTTAGAAAAGCAATTAAAATAGTCCATACCTATCGTGCTCATTAGCCTGAGATACCTGCATTTTCTTGGACACTAAGGGTTTGGAGGCTGCTCAGTGTCTAYCCTGTCTTTGTCACAGTAATATCCTAAGATCCTGTCTTTTAGCTAAAGATGTTTGGAAGATGCAAAACAGGTCTAAGTCTCCAATTGCCCAGTTTGCAAGGGGCGCCCCTAGCCATGGAAACCTGACCTGTTTCCTAGCCATGGAAGCCTGGGGACCTGTTACAGGAGCAGAGATCTGAGCTTCAAACCTTCCTCCTGCTGACGTTTGGAGCTACAGCTCGTGTCCCAGGAGCACCTCAGTCACCAGGCAATGCTGGCAAAACCTCCAGCCTGCTTCCCCTGGAGAACCTGCCCTAGGCAAGCTCCACATGCTCAGGAGGAGGGGAAGGACCACATTCTGCAGGTCAGATCACCTGATGGGACCACATCATCTGATGGGAGGACATGGGAGGTATTCTTAAGACCTTCCAGCTTTTTGTCAAATGACAATATTGGGCTAAGAGCATAAACAGTCTGGGAAAAAGCACTGAAAATGAGGGCATGACTCCAGGCTTGGAGTGTCTGTTGCACTTTGTGCAAGAGGCCTAGGGTAGCCATGCTTTTGTCATCCTCTGGAAGCTGCCTCCATTTCTCTTTTCTCAGATCCCACAGAATCTCCCACCATTTTTGGTGTCAAAATCTGTTCCAATCCCATGACAATGTTTAACTATCTTTGTTGCCTTCTGCTACGAGCACAAAACTTTCTTCATTACCACCAAAACTAGAGGAGAAACCATATTTACTTGGARAAATGTCAAGCTCCCACACAAGCAGCTTAATGCTCTTTCATATCACCTGCTAAAGATGACTCACAACATTGTGTAAAACTTGATATTGTTACCTGACTTGCTTGTGTGACTCAACAACCTATGAAGCMCTCGTCGAAAAAGTGCACTCGAGCTCCATTCCTGAGTTTGAGCTGCTTGATCAGGTCTTAGGAAACATGCTCGCAAAGTTTCACGGAGGAGATATATATATTTTTTTTTCCCCCTAACTGCAGCACTGAACTAGTTTGACCTACTGTATCGAAACGTAATCAAAACACATATTAAAAACAAACAAACAAAAATATATAAATGAACTTTTCCATTTCTTTTATCATCCATAAGAAATCTACTGCCTTGGTAGTGAGCTTTGAAATTGTTTACTATTTAGCTAAAGGCATAAAAATTCCTCTGGGAGGCCTGAACTAAATGCAGCTATAGATTTCGGAGCCAGAAGTTTAATAATTCCCTGTGCTGTATGCTCAAAGGCACAGAGCCCTCTCAGGCAGAGGCTGTAAGCTTGCCAGATTCATTGGACAAATGCTAAAAAGACCCTGATCCACTCAAAAACAGAAGCAACTTSTCATTACTTGCACTGTCAGTACCTGAAAACATGTGACCTTTGCTGCTGGCAAAGTAACATCTTATAGCCCAAAGGCATATTAAATGAGCTTAACGTAGAATCAGTTTGACACTAACATTAATCTAGGGCATGTGGACTTAGGAGAATCACAAATCTTCTTTTATAGCTTCTAGCAGGTCAAACATGTCCCTTTACAGAAACAGCATTTGTGTTCATACACCTTAARAAAATACCCATTATTTAAAATAAACACCTCTAAGATATGTACCAGAAATGATCGTCAGGTAGTTGCATGCAGTCCTGCTTACCTTTTCCCTCAGATTTTAACAGTGCAAATTATTGYACTTCTCACTCAAGTCTTGTTTAGTTTGCTATCACCAATAAAGTCCCATGTCCCTGAAATGTCTGCCTTAAATGATAGGTGAAAAGATCCTTCTTAATTTCTTTATATAGTTAAGTATATTGCTAATTTAAAATATATTTCTCTATTTGTATTTATGTGTAAGTGCTGCAAAAAGAAGGAAAAAAAGCAAATACGTGACATAATTGCTAGAATTCTTATATGGTCACTCAAACAGAATGCACACACATTTTAACTTTAAATTTTAAAATCAATACATAACAATATGCTGTTGCTATCAAACATGCTTATCAAGGATGCAAAAAACCTTCTGTCTTACATTTAAAAGTCAGTTTGCAAAGCAATACCTCCTTATTCAACAGATTTTTTCTTAAAAGAAATAGAAATAATAAACTTCAGAACTACTTCAACAACAAAACAGACCATTTTAGTCCCTTTTGTTTTCTGTTAATGTTTTCTGAACAATTATGCAAAAAATATTAAACAGGATTTTATGTCACCTTGTGTAATAACCCAACAGCTAATGTAATTCTAGTGAGACACATTATGGTAAATCTTCCAGAGCTGTTCAGTGCATTGTTCAGATGTTATAGTAGTGATAATCTAAAGACTAGTTACTATTTATATTGATATACATATACCTATATAAACAACGTATGTGTATGTATGTATGTATAAAGTTCCTAGCCTGTAAATCTTTCCTAAAGATCAATGCCTCAGGTAGCCTGTATATCTTTAGTACTTTAATGATTTATAARCTGGAAGCTAAGTTTGCAACATTTCCTGCTGGACAACACACCAACATGCTTGTACCTTCAATACATTCACCGTAAAAACCATCAAATCCTAGAAGACATGGCTACCTCATGATTTTAATCTTAAAATGGGGCTGAATTTGAATACACATCACCAGAACCTTCTCAGAAATCTGAAACCCAATAGGAACAGCTCAACCTACAAAATATTTCTGGAATGAAATAGACCCACCCATCTCTCTCCCATCAGCTTTTCTTCTAACAAACACCTACTAATCATCCCTTAGGATGTGCTAACCTCCTTGGAGTTTGTTGTTATGTCTTTGCACTGTTGTATTTCAGCATTATGCTAGATCTTCAGCGCTCTATCACCTTCCTTTATTTTTTCCCAGCTTTTGCTGGCTGTGATACAATATTTAGACTAGGAGAAAATTCTCTCAGCAGAGGGATGGCAGAAAATTCAAGTGCACTCTCAATCCAAATTTTTTTTTATGTATTCAGAAAGGTGATACAGCACCAATTTGTAACTATGAGAAGGGAAATTATGGGCATTTGTCTCTTTCGAAAAAGACAAAAATAACCCTTCCCAAAACCTACCAAACTTCTCATGTCTCACAAGATTAAGAATTCATCATAATACATCCGGGTACCTTGAAGTGTGAAGATTTGTGTTTCTTCTCAGCATAACAAAAAATATAACCCTTTGAGAATATTAAATATACRTTAGCATGAAGATCTGCAGACATTCTTCACTGCTTCTGTGCCACTAGTTGGGGTATTTATGTATTCACCTAAATCAAAACCCAAATCCAAGGTCTGTGTTTCCATAGAAAAACTGTATTCAGTCATAGTTTTCTGTTTTTGTGTATGATAGCCATACCTATGCATAGCTTGAAATCTTCAGGAATGCAAAGTGCAAGTAATTTCTTAATCTGATACTATTTGAGCTGTGAAATGTTATAAAGAAGACCTATTACCCAAGAGAGAAAGTTAATGTGTATGTGTAAGAATCTAGAAATGCTGGCAAAGAATGTTTTCATTTCAGTTACAATTACTGTGTCATCATATCTCTATTTGCTTTCAATTTGTTGCATGGTTGAACACTGTCACTCAGTCATGTCTGGCTACCTATAAATATAGAATTGATGGCTGTAAGGTCTTGCTTTGTTAATCAGTGTTTCTACTTTACTGCCTTAACTGTCTTAATTTACATCTCAAAGGATTTCAAAATCCCACAGAAGCTCTAGACCTGATAGATGAAGGGTCTGAAGGTGCTGTTAGTGTGAAGTGCGATGGCCTGCAGGCTCCAGGATCTGCTCCTGAAGATAAACATGACCACTGTGGGACAGGCAGCTTCTGGGGCGTGAAGCCTGGGATTTCTCAATGGCATTTATGAGCCTCCTGTGCTGCATTATTCAAACACTCCACAATCTTAAATACATTTTTCTCTGCAATTGGCCTGTGAGCTGGCATTGCAATCCCTTCCCTGTGGACTTTAGCACTGTTGCACGGGAAGCCTTGACTGCACTAAGGAGCTGAGACTAAATACTTCTAAATATTAGGTTAATAAACGAAGCAGCTTTCTCACTGCAGAGTAACACCACAGGGGCTGAGGGTGGAGTGATGGCTTACTTAGGGAATCTTTCCCATACACTTCATCTCTCATCTATGCACACTCTAATATATCAATAAAATTGGCTGGAAACCCATCCATTTTTCTGACTAATGAGAAATTAACTTATACATATAGCTTATAAAACATGGCTGATATTTTCCGCAGGAGTCATACTGCCTTCACTTCCAACATTTCTTTAGGCGATAGCCTACACTCAACTGGAACATAATTTGATTGCTTTTCAAAATCAAAAGTTAYCAGGCACAACGTGATACAGAATAATAGGCCATTTCCTTATTCCTTCTGGGAAGAGATCAAGGAGGAAACAGGGGTAAAAAACAGCAAAGAAATGTTGTCCAAGATCTGTAAATCTGCACAACAGGAACAACAAATGCTCAAATATTGTCTTATTAATGTTTCTTGGCCCCAATTCAATAAACTGTTTCATCCTTATGTCAATAACACATAAATGTATGTAAACATTGTGTAAGTATTTTTCTCACTGGAAGCAGACTTAAGCAGTTGCAGATCCTGTTCTCTTATGATGCCCAAAAATTCCGCTATGAAGAAATGTTAATATTATCCATACACTTCACTCAAAAAGCATTTACAGTTTTAATATTATTGTATCTCCATCACCATTGATGTCCCATTGGGGAGTTCTGTCTGTATGGTTTTGGTTTAGCTGTTTTGCTTTTGTCATTATGATCACAATACATTAAGACAGGGTGAAGCTGTCCTTTTAGATTTTTTTTCCGTCCCCTGACTAAAAAAAAATATATATATATATATATATATATATATATATATATATAAAAAATGACAATCTGAATAATGCTATAGGTCTGCTTCATAAGAAGCATTCATAAGAAGCATTTTTGCTGGAAAATCAGTAAGATACTTCTGGATCAAGTTACTGCTGGTAGAGGCATGTGGCTAAAAACAATCTGCATTATTCTTAAACAGCCATTTGAATGGAAATACTTGGAAGAGATAGAGGAAATAATTTCACACATGATTCTCTTACAAAATCCACTTTAGAAACATTCCTTACAAGCAATATTAAAAGTATTTTTATTGGACTAAATTTGCCCTTGAATAGCACCAATTCTGAATTTTGATGCCCTTGAATAGCACCAATTCTCTAGTAAGGCAAGTTAATACAACTGATATTGGTTAGGAAGGAAATGTCTTGGCTCTTACAGGAAAAAGAAATAACCACCTGAAGGTGGGAGAAGGTTCGTAAATATTTCCGAAGATCAGCATTTTGAAAGCTTGACCTTGAAACCCTAAGGGGATAGTTAGTCAAAAGTTCATACCTTCAGTTTGCTGCAGTCCAGAAGAAAAGTTTTTAGGATCTATTTTTCTCTTTCCCTGGGTAYGCTGTCAGCATGCTGAGCACCTCACTTGTGACTGTGAGTTCCTCATTAAGGTCTGCAGTGCAGGCAAACGTGCCAGYAAGGAAAGAACCAAAACAACCTGATCAGCGGTTGAAAACGCCTTCTACTAAGCAGTAAGAGGAAACTAATGGTGAAAAAACATGCTTCTCCTTTGAAGCTCTAGTGGAGTTAACTGATATAATACAGGTGATTAGCAACAAAGTAAACCAGCTGGCTATTGCTTCATATAAATGACCTATGGTAGGTTATGGAAATACAAAAAGTGTTCACCCTGATCTTCTAAAGGAAAAAAACAAATTCACAGAATCTTTACTGTGTTGATATGCTGTAAAAAAATCCCCTCTGGACCTTAATTAGTGCTATATAGAGGGAAACACAGAAACAGTTTGTGTGTGAGATGCTGATGGCTGAAGGAAAACAAAGCAGGAAGCCTTTCTCCCAGGCCAGGCCAGGCCAGACCAGGCCAGACCAGGCCAGAGGTTAGATATGGACAAGACAATCAAGGAATACAGAGGGAGTAAAGAGGCAAAGTTCAGTGTCTGTCTCATCTGCTATATCTGCTGTAACTAAGAAGACATTTCCCTATAGTATTTAAGGGGAGAAGATGTATCTTACAGCTCAATAATCTCCTTGCTTATAATCCTCTTTCCCGAATTTGACAGTATGAGGAGAAGAAAAGAGTTGAAAATGAATGAAATTTGTTTCAAAAAATGACATATTTTAATAGGGTAAGACCTGACTGCAGAGTTCACTTGTGAGAGGCGCACAAAAGAGTTCAACGTGTCTCTCAGCAGAAAATGGGTGCATGGCTGAGTGTGTTTTTGTGTGCAACACAAGGATATACCTCTATGTTAGAGGATTTTTCCCATAGGATTTGCCTATTTTTGGTGGGTATTTCCTTACAGCCTTTTAGAGGGAGAGAAGGAAAAAAAAGTCCAGACAAGGAGATGAAAAYCCTGACAAGATCCTGGCTACAGAAAGGCTGTCGATTACACATGCAGCATGACTTGGCTGTATCCCATCTAGGCAACTAATAACAACAAAATATCACAGCACAGAAGGAGGAACCATGCAAAATATGGTATTTTGGTTGTTGGCCTCCTAACAGGAAATTCAGCAATAGCTGCAATTGGCAGACCAATCACAGTGGCCTCAGTGTGCATTAATGAACAGTCATGTAGCAAACTCTAAAACATCATCATTTACATTTGCAATATCTCCATGCTCCCTGGCTTCCTAGCCTCTTCTAACAAATTTATGCCCATGGGGATTCAAGTTATTCTGAGAGACCTAGATGGTCATCTACCATCTAAACCATCTATTAGCTTTCTTGGTTGCAAACACCACTGATCACATCAGAACTCTTGACTTACTTACCGATCCTTCACATAGATTTTCTCACACAGATTCATCTAATCTCCATAACTCAGGGTGAAATGCCTTAATTCAAACCTCTTCAGTTCTTTTTTCAAGATAATGTCCCTTTCAGCTCTAGAGAAATGGGGTTTCAAGACCTTACATGTCTCCAAATCAGCTGGAACCTTAAAGTCTGTTTGGAGCTGGGCCTGGGATATGTGTGTGTGCACTAATGAAATTACATTTCTAAAAAAAAAAAACTGACTCCAAGGGTTAAGTTATGTTTGACTTAATTAGCTGAAGTKGGCTTTTGGAATGTCAGTGGATAATGTGCCAGGAAAGTCTTTGCACTGCAAGTGTCGTTAATAGATTATATACATAAGAGACATGATTTTTAAGCTTTAGGTCAAAAGGCTGCCTTTTCATTTTTCTTGGCACTTTCCAACTATTTTATCCATGGTGAAAGCGATAACACTTTATTTCATAAATATTCTGAAGGCATTCCTAATGTCGACAAATRGAAATTACAGTTATGCATACCTCACAGTGAGTATATATGATAGTTTCATTGCATGAGCTATCATGACCCTAAATCTGCAGAGAAAAAAAGATAATTATATTTTTTTTAAAAAAATTTCTCTCAACAACCTAGAATGTAGTCAATGAAGAGTGAACTTCAAGTCTCGGGTTAGATAAACAATGTCCAAGGCACTTAAAAAAAAAAAAAAAAAAAAGAAAAAAAGGAAAAAGACCTTCAGAACTACAAAAATTGCTTGGAAATCTTCCAGTATAAAGTCCTTGATAAGATTATTTGTTCTTCCTGCCTTTGCTAGACTGGCAACACCATCATCACTTTTCATTACATTGACTAGAACTGGAAGGCATTTCAAATACTGRTCTAACTCATCTTCGCCAATCAGAGCAAGATCAGTAGTCTAATAGCTGTTATTTTGCAACTTGCAGTTCTGAGAGAATCTAAAACATGCATTTTCTTGGTCTTGTTCTAGTTAATATCTTTGACAGCAACCCACAAAAAAAATATATTTCATGAAAAATTTGGCAGATAACATAGAACTGGAATGAGAGGTAATAACTACATCAGTGACATCAGACAGCCTGGATCTCCTGTTAAGCTGGACATGAGCAAAAAATACATGCTTTGTACAAGTTCAATATACAGTCACACAGATGGAGGGGCAATAAAGCAGGCAGACCTACAGGAATATACTGTTACTCTGGAAGCAATGGTCCCAAGCAGGCTTTAGCAAAGATGAGGACAGTTAATGACCACAAACTCCTAACACCTTATTAAGATCATGCTGAGGCCCAACACAGCCTCTTGGACAATAGGGAGTCCATAAGGAAGGGAGTGAGAGGAAATGATACGAGCTCTTTAATATCTTGGCCATACTTTAAAACCACTACTTGATATTTTGATTACTTGGACTGGGTGCAGAGAAGAATTAGGAGAATGGACTAAAAGGCATGTTTTTTAGGCACTGACTTTACGACTCAGGCTGTTCATTAAGGGCTGGCTTAGTCTAACTCTATAAGCACATATCCAGGGAAATGGCGAAAGAGACAGATTTTCAATCTCATMAGGAAAAGGTCAAACAATATCAAAGGACTAGAAATCATAGTTAGACTCATTCAAACTACACTTTAAATAGCAATTCAGATTAAACCCTGCACAATTACCTGTGATGATATTCATCAATGGGAATTTTAAAATTAAAATTCTTTTTGTTCCCAAAGATATGTCATATTTCAAACAGGAGCATAGTTTGACATGTGCTATGCAAGACAGCTAACTAGATCATTGCATAAATCCCTCTGGCCATATAATTTTAAAATACTGCTACTTATATTTCTAAAATACAAAATAAAATYGCGAACTCTCTCCTAATGGAAAAAGTTGTAAAATATTCATTATAAAGGTATAACCTTTTTTAAAAAGAATGAGAAACCTAGAGAATACTCTAATTGGTTGAAAAATCTTATATTYTTTCTGAAGATCCGGTAATTTAAATTTTCTAAAATTAAAATATACCAGGAGCTATCAAATATTAACTGGTTCCAAACAGAATTCCATACAGACTATTCTATACTATGTGAAATAAACTGTGAGTACACCAGCTGTCTTTCATTTCTAGCAATGAAATTTTAAATCCAAATTGCCTTCTGACACACATACACCTGCGATTAAATGACATAGTGTTACAAATTATTTAGCCAGAAATATTTTATGTGCATAAGGTGAAAGAAAATACCGTGGATGAGGGAAAAGCAAATCTCAGGACATTTTAAGTTTCCTCATCTGTGATCTATCATGTGGCTTTCAATTTTTATCTGTTGGGACATATGATTTGATACTCTTAGGCTAGTGCCGTAATTCCCACAACACAAGACCACCACACAACTTTCTGTGACTGCCTAATTCCACCTACAAGTCAGCCAGGACTTGGACTAAACTAGTGCAGATCATTTTGGAATTGAGACAGCTTGCAAGCATGAATTGCAAGCATAAGACAGCTTGCATAGTGATTTTCTCTGCCTTTACAAACTGTGTGCAGTCAGATTAGCTTCTTAAACAAAAGAAAATTCCAGACCTTTATATTTTGCTCAATGTATATCTTTCTCTACAGGAAAAGTGTGCTTTTCATCTTTACATAACTCAAGCCTATAAAATACTACTTTTCATAGGCTCCAGAAAGAGACACATTTTTTTCCCAGGATATTATTCAACAGCCATAACTTAGACTAATTCTGGTTGTCTTGAAAAATAGAAAGTTAATGCTAGTAAAATTCAGATGGAGCAGATTTCTGTATAATCATTTACTGGATCATTGAAGTGTTAAGGGTCCTTGCATAAGATTTGGCAGGATGGAACCTCTGGAAGATTTACTACAGCTTAATTATTGACCTAACATAATACTTAGGCTATGTAGCACATGCTGATGACTTGTTTGGTTTAACTTATTACTGAGTACGCATTTTATTTTTGTACCTTTGAAGAGTTCCTGTAGTTAATGAGCCTTGGTCAATTTTCATAGCATTGGACAGAGGTCTGTATTTCTTGCTCAGTGAACTTATTATAAGCAAAACCTGCAAAAAGAGGAAAACATGTTAACACTTATAGCTGGATGGAATCAAAGACCTCAGCTGCAACAAAAGCTCTGTTCACACTGAATTTAGAATCTGCTTGCAAACTAAACTCATCCCTTCCTTTTTAGTCAGCGGGGGCTGACTCATCTTGCAAAACCAAGTTAATCCATTTCTGATTATCTTGCTTACAAATCAGCAAGTTACTGTAGTTAAAGAAATGAAAACTTAGAGAGTGCACATTAATTTTTAAAGCTCCTGATTGCCTTGTGTTCTGTTCATTACTAAAGTACCGACCAATGGCTATCTCCTTTTCCACCTGAGAAGACTTATGGTAAGCCTTGTAGTACATTAGCAAAAACATTTGTTGTTAAGAGGAAATTAAGCCTAAGTTTGAAATAAATAACATGTTGCTGCTGCTTATATTTTAATATACAGTATACTTTTCTATTCTACAGATTGCAGGATTCATAAAGGAATAGCACTCCCCTTCAGCAAAAACTCTACGTGACACCCCAACTCAGTATATAATCTCTAGTAAGATGCATCCTTCCTCCTGATCATCGTGCAATAACGTATAAACTGATAAGCTGTACTTAGATGTCAAAATKAAATTCATGTGAACCTTTTGTATTCCCTGTAAGAGAATCTATGGAATTTAACAGACTTGTCCCCCTTCAAGTAAAACATAGTTTAGTCTTACTGTTCAGCTAAGAAGTTTTTACTCCTAGCTTAAATTATAGTGGGCAGCTCAGATAGCAAGATATCTATCTCCACTAAGTTCTGTAAGTTGTCAGGATATTTTCTGAGAATACTGGAGAATACTGGTAATATTTTCATAGACTTGTCAGTTTGGGAGTTAATTGTCGTAGTTTTTTTTTTTTTTTAACAAAACGAGGTAACATTCAAATGACTTAGAAGTTAGCATAAACAGGTCCATTTTGTCTTTKGGCAACTAAAATGTAACCAGCAGTATCTGCAGTGTCAATCTAAACTTCTCATTTGTCTTCKTCCTCTGACAGGGATCAGTTCGTATCTGCTTCCCCTCTTCCGACCCGGGCAGCTAATTAAGACGCGGGATCTCACAGGCGACTCCAGCCAGGAGAAAGTTGTGTTTATTTTTGCAGGCACAGGAAATACCGCTGGCCTAGGCTGTCGTGTCACCTTCCCTTAACCTGGATTAAAGGCCGGCTGCTCACTGGAGGGACATGTCCTCCTCTCCCGCCTGCGCCTTCCTGCCCCTTGCCCTTGCCCTCTTGTTGAGGGACCCATCCAAGCAGGTATTAATCCCAGCACCCTTCCTGCCCAGGCCAGCATGTCAACCCAAAGGACTTCTCCCTGGGCCTTTGTGCTCTTGGGCTCCAGTTCGCTTGCTCCCTGCTGCTGATCTCGGTCCACCTGGCACAGCACCATGCTGGAAAGGACCCTGCTGCCTGCGAGCTCTCGCACATTCAATTTGTGCTTGGAGCAAGCTTTTTTGTTGCTGTTTTTACAGCTGTTTTACTACAACAGTGGCAACTAAACATATCTGCACCAAGGATAAATTTGGAAAGGTCAAAAACACTCTTATTAGGAAAACTTGGGTAACTTGCACAGGTAACAGTACTATGAACTTCAGATATGTATGAGGAGCATTATTTTATGCACAGCTAGGCACCTGAGTCCCAAAGGCTGAAATCTCAGTGAAAACTGGGGCACTTACAGGCTCCAGGGAAGGGAGTGGAAGAAAAGAAACTGAAAGAATCCTCCCTCCAACAAGTCCAWAATGGAGTCAGGAACTTGAAAAACTTATATCTCCAATATCTGCTACAAAACAAAACATGTCCTTGCTTCTCTAATGCAGAACAGGTCAGCACAGTGGCACACACAGTCTCTGGCTGATTACTCAACTGCGTCAGCTAATCAGAAAGGACTGTGAATTTAAAGCACTGGCTTTGAGGCTGCCAAGAATGGGAAGGTCTGGATAAGTTTAAATACAAAGTTGCCAGTATTTGAGAATTTAACAAATTACCTCATAGTTATTATYATGCTATAAATAAGTACTTGCAATATTACAGTCTTATTAATTCTTACCTTTCTCTGATGCAGGAAAGAAATGTTGTCATTATTTTTCCACTCTTCCAGAGTTCAGTCTTTTTTTACTGTAAAAAGTAAAACAATTAAAGTATTAACAATTTCTAAGAAATAAACTCAGTGATATCTTTAAAAGGAAAGATCAAATAGTTTTCTTTTATATATATATTATTTCTAGGAATATAACCCAATGCAATAAGAAAGATATTGCATAAAATAATGTATTTAGACCTTTCCTGTAAGTCTTACTGGGAGCATTGCTTCTATTTCCATCAGGGAAGTGTTACATCAAAGTATATTGCTAATAAAGTGTTATTAGTTTAACAACTATCTTTTCTTAACTTCTTTCTGCAGGAGGTTATATTGATAGTGTTCACTATCTACAAATGGCAGTAGCTTTCTAAGCCCCTTTCTTCAATTGCAAAGCAAAAATTCAGTAAGACTTCCACTTCTGAATAAATAAAACCGAASAAAACAATACCAACATTGTGCTCTAAAGTTTTCAGGTTGGTATTGGCTGTAAAAACACAACATATCTTCTGAGATTTTGTCTTGAAAATTTAAGTTCACAATCTGGACTAATTCACTGCTAATGTGCAATGGAAGTACACAGGTAATGAAATAATTGGAAAAGTGAAAAATATTATTACTATTGTTACTACTTAATAGGTATTTTGGCTCTCCTTTAAAAGATTGGTTCTTCTCGGCCCACCAGCCTTTAATAATGTTCTGATCAGTTTTCGATTTCTTAGCTGTGATGTTAATGTAATTGGATTGAAGAGTTTTTTTGATTCCTGCTAGCTACCATTGAACCATTTTCTCCCCAATAACATTACACAAAGTTACAGATAGCTGATAAAGGAGTAGACCTTCTCTGTGGGTACTTTCTATACTCTCTTCTCAACCGTGCACCTTTGTTTGGTTCAAGAGACTTAAGAACACACACTCTCAAACCCACCCATGTGGCCCATGGCCACATAAGCCTGCCTTTGACCACAATATAGGGGACAGATACACTCTGCTGACCTTTCGAGAGAAATGTGTCCTGGGTGCCCAGCACTAGCTACCRCTCCAAGGGTGGAGTGTATGTCTCTACCCTCAGGCCTCTATCCACAGGAGTTGTCTGAATGCACAGTAGTGTTACAAGCAACTTTCCCYCCAGGAAAATCTGTGATATAATGAAAGGGCTAAAAGTCACAAGTGTGACTTCTGTTCACTTGTGATGCTGTTTTTCACTTACTGACTTAGCCAGACCAAGTCTCAAACACATAACACAAGGAATGATTAGTCTTCAGCTAAAATCAGAGAGGATCTGGAGAAAGGATAGCTATACTAAAAGATTTGTAATAAAGTTATTMTCTCAGTTTTGAAACATGAATAAGGTCTTACATGTTTTGTGACGGTTAGTTGTTGTAGTTACACTGAGGGGAGGATCATAATGCAAAGGCCAGATTTTTATCCTTGGGAATGTGAGTGCAAATCCCAATGAAAGAGTGACGGCATATAACTACCAAAGGACAGATTTTGGCCCTGAACTTGGTAGAAAAAGGATTATTTTTTTATTCTATTATTGTTGTTGTTATGGGAAACAATTTGGGCAAGGAAAGTATTGTGTAATGGCCACAAAATGTAATAGCAAAGAAAATAATGAAAATGAATTATCAGGATGAAAATAAGCTTATGAAGAAAAAAATGGTTAGAATAGCAAAAGAAAAAGAAGATATATATAAAAAAGACAAAAACAGTCCTTACCTGCTCACAATCAATAGGTTTACTACACATGTACAACAAAAACTTTTTATCTTGTTTTGTTTAAAATATCACTGAGGGATACATTCACTCTTTAGCTTTTCTTTCTCGTTCAGCACTGCCATAAGATGCTAGTTTCACATCTACTTGGCAGAAATCACCTACAGCAGCACCAAATGCTATGGTTTCCCAGGTGCTSTTGGCCTTGCAAGAGTCTGTTCTCTGAAATGTCCCCCATGCTCCCGTCCAACTGTGTGTATGGTTGTGCCATTTCACATGTGTGTCCCCCTTGAGCACCAGTGACACCCAGTCATGCCTCACAGCCATTTTGTTAACTTCTTTTTTCAGTTTCTTGCACTGCTCTCTATCATGGGCTGGAGTTATCAGTTAGCTTAACCTCTAGCCACGGTCTGTCAGTGACCTAGTCRTTTGTCTGCAGCCCTAACGCTTTGATTTTCATGTTAGGTTTATGTACCTAAACTTGCATGAACTCAGACAGCTGCATTCATATCATATGAACAGACTGCGTACTGGCTGTCTTGATCATAGCAACACCTAGGTTTGCCCAGGAAGCAGTCTGTATTTCGAAAGCACAGTTACTTATCAGATGAAGAACACCTCTCCATGCCTGCCTGGATGCCACCCTGTGCCCCGTGCTCTGAGTGTCCCTGCTGGAGCAGGAGGGTTGGACTAGATSATCTCTAAAGGTCCCTTCCAACCTCAGCCATTCTGTGATGCTGTGAATGGACTGAAACATCGAAGTATTGTAGGTCCCTAAGGCCTACTGAAATCTGCACATCCAAAACAGTAAAAATAATGGGCTAGTTCAGCATARTGATGGTGAAATAAGTCATTGGACAATATAAAGAATGATTCCAGTACCATGGGAATCAATGGGAATCTTTCTGTTTACTTCAGCAGGCATTGAACCAGCTATTACAAAGCAGAAAAATATAAATGGAAATGGTAGCTACTATTGTCAGAGCTTCCAGCTCTGTTTTCCACATCCATGAGAAGAGGAAAATACTATGATTTCCAGTAGGTGTACAAAGGACTCCATTTATAACTTAACATTAGAAAGGATGCTACTCCATAATCTTGTTCTACTGGAAACTGATSCATTATTTTCTCTAAATGCTTCTATGTTCAAAGAAATGGTGGAAGTGTTTTCTTTTTCTTYTCTYTCATTTTTCTTCTTGAGGTTTCTGTGCACCACATGTACCACTTACTATCTAGATTCTGCATGCAACCTCATCGAGGAGCCTTGTCATGATGCATTTCCAACCTGTCATACAGACTGAGACTTAACAGTGTCACACAGTGAGAATAGTTTATATCATACCATAATGCAAGTCTAATAAAGTTACAGTACTTTAAACAACAGATATTTAGATACTGATGGACTAAGGCTTGTTTTAGGGGAAGCTGTGGGGATGTAGATGTGTGTGTAAGAGCAAGAGAAATCCCAGTTTTCGATACCCAGTAAGACATAGGARAACATACTATGTGCAGGGATATTTCCACAGCTGGGATATATTGGCAATAGAGAATCATTCYAGAAGTGGCGATATCTGGCTGTCCTGGGGCTGCAATGATCTTCTCTGAGTTCACAGAAGAAATACTGTTGCAAAACCTCAAAGATGGAGAGAACTGCAGGGAGAGTGGTGTGTGAATCATTGGAGAGGCAGAACTGGATCCCTGGGTCAGACCTGAACTTACACACTCAGTTTGATGCCAGAAGGGAGGTCTTTCAGATGAGATGAAAATCCTACACACACATCCTTCTGTGGATTCAGCCAGGGACACTGCYCATGACTTTCTCAAACAAGCCCCATATAAAGGCTGTTGATAAACAGTGGCGTTCCCAGCACTCAGAAATAACTTAATTCTGCTGGAGAATGTAGTGCTTCCTGTGCATAAAATGCTCTTGCRTTTCTGTGGGTTAGACATTGTATACATAGAATTTGCAAAAAGAAGACTGTTTGCAATTCAAATTCACTGAAGACAGAACAGTCTGGAAAATAATCTAGTGCTTAACTTCACAAATGGCAACACATGGACAGAACAATCCAGTTCCAGTTATTTATCTATACTGATGATTGCAGAGCAGACTGAGCAGTGACACTTTATATCACCCTTCTCAGTTTTCCTATGACCTTACATTTTTCATTGCTCTTAGTAGGCACTGTATGGAGCAAGTATTTCTGACTAAGGAGATGTTCTAATATACCTCAGAACTACAACTCCATTATTGACACAGAAGAGAGCTTCAGCACTGTCTGGCACTGCCGTCCTACTCTTGTTCATAATAATTCAGAGGATGAGTAGTAAAAGRGCACCAGATGCCAGCAACTTATGAATTTTGGTGACTTCACCACCCATGTGGCAGCACTGGCCTCAGAATTTGAAATGGCTGTTGTCTAAAAATCCAGTGTGCCTCTAGATCAGAAAAACATCTATTTGAAAGAAACTGATAATGGATAAAATTGATCTCACATGTTTCTATATTTTCATTATGCAGTAGGGTTATCTCTGAAGGTCAATTTCCAGAGGATTTGTTTCACATGCTGCTAAAGACTCCTGGTTAAAAGAACTTTCTTCTCCAATATGCTGTACAAAGTAATTCAGYATCAGGGGCTTAAAATGTTAGTACTCCTTACTCCCTTGTTTCTGGGGGAATGGTACAGAAGAAAACTTTTTGACGTCATCTTTTTGAAAGGCGTGAAATACTCCTTTTACCCATCATGAATMAAAACCTTAAATTAAACTTAGTTTAGTTATAAGTTTAATTTAATCTCTCTTTTCCTTATATATAGTGTATATCCCTAGACAATAGGCTCATTGAATTTTTCGTCATGAGTTTGGTGGAGATGACTGAAATATTGCCATATTATTTGATCATTCATTTCGAAAAATATGTTGGCTGGACACTTTATTTTGCTACATTGTAAAAACATACTGGTTATAGAATTAAAGTCTGCGCCCAAGTGTTTTAGCTAGTTAGCTAGTGACAAAACTGGACACAACTCTTACACTTGAAAAGAACAAAGGGCAAGTTCTACTTTCTAGATTACAGATAGAAACCTGAACTAAAAATTTAGCTCTTAAGTGAGGCAAAATAAARCAAAGCCTAGGTGGTGGAAAATAAAAAAGACAGAAAGTCACAAAGGCAGAAAGAAAGAAAAAAAAAAGAAGAAAAAGCAAAAAAATCCAATTCATCTCTGACACAGCAATCTACATTCAGATTGCAATTATTCCCACTTTGACTTCACCAAAAGATTTGTTTTTGTAAGTGTACTAATACGGAATAGAACTTTGCTTTGGGGATATTGCCATTATTATTCCAATAGAATTAGTCTCTTGGGAAATTGGAAGTAAATATAATGGTTTGAGAAATTGCAAAAAAAGTGACAGAATCTTCTTGAAATATATTGAACCTGACAGGCACTTATTCCTCAAAAATGCCTCTTTATACGAACTATTATAGCTCCAATGACTGCAAAGTAGTCTTAACTGTGATCTGCTATGTAATTATAGGAGAATAAAAAAACCTCTGCATTTATAAGCACATTTATTTCAGTGTATTTGAGGCACACCAGCAGGACCATGATAGTCTTAAGATGTAAGGTGATCCTTGAAATATATGAAGGGAGGAGATGGAGCAGGAAATTTCTTTAAATGTGACTTGAGCCTCCAGTTTTGTGTGTGCTTTCTTAGTTGATAAAATACCAGCATCTCTCTTTGCCTCGCTGTTCTGGCAGATTTGCTTTTTCAGCAATCAGATAAAGTCTGTTCATTGAGAAACACAAACTATAGACAAGGTTGCTTGAGCCAGAAAAATATCCCGGTGGTTTAATAAAGCAGACTTTTCCTATATTTTARCACTTAAAATAACAAAGTCACTATAACTTGAAAACTGACTATTGCTTATCACTCTCCAAACACTTGAAAAGTGACATTGAAAGAACAAAGTCATTACAATTAATGAACTAAAAAGCTAGATGGCCTTAATTGAAATACTCAAGAGAGGAGTTCGGAAGCTGAAGCATTTAAAAGGCAAGACTACTTGTGTGCCTCTGTTTTGGAGAACGCACAATTTTATTTGAAGATGACAGAAAAATTATAATAAGCAGTGTCTTCTGCTGTGTTATCAAACTGCTGGGGCTGTTTTTTTTCTGGAGAAATGTGGAACCCCTCCATTGGCACAGCTGAGCTCTGCCTTCTGTTAAGGGTTGCAGGACCCTTAACAGTTTGAACTCGCTCAGGCAGATCTGCAGGCTTTCACATCCCCCTACCTTTGCTTTTCTCTTGCAGTGGATTGAAATGTGACCAAACAGCAGCATGACTGTGAATGGAAAAGATAATTCTCACATGACATTTGGCTCAGTGCTTTGGGGAAAACACATATGCACAAATACGTTTGCCTATGTCTGAATTAAAATCACACAATCATAGAAGGGAAAAAAACCTGGCAAATTCACAAGGAGTTTTTTATGAAATTGAAAGCATACTTAAAGCCTCTCCTATGTATTTGTTTTGTTTAGGCTAATTAAGACTTTTGCTTTATGTACCACAATAGACACTAAACATTTGCAACATGTTTCTTGAGGTTAAGGAAATTATGGTCTGAATGTGTATTTATTACACCACTCTCCTTAAGTAACACTGTGGCACGGTTTGCAGTTGGGATTTTTTTCTTCATCAGACAAAAGGTGACTTGTCAGTCTAACCATAGACATTTTACATCTTCAAGACATTATAAAAATACAGAATAGGAAAAAGTTACGTTCACCGGGAAAAAGGGAAAAAAAACCTTTTTTTGAAATCTTATATTACCATGTTGTGCAACAGGATTAAAGATGGAGGCAAAAGTATTCATGCATTGGCTGTTGTTCTATAGGTTGCATAGCCTCTCTCATATCTCTCTCATATCTCTCACATATCTCATATGTGCTTTATTATATATGAGAGGTTTTCCTTATCATGAACTTAAAAAAAATACACTATTTCTGAACTGAAATATTGCCAAAAATATGAAAACTAACTTAAATATTTTTACACTAAGGATACAGGGGTTAACTTCTCTTGTCACCCCTTCCCCTTCAGAACATACATAGAACAAGAATTCACTTCCTTGTTAAAACACGACAGTGGAACTATTTTATTACTAACACAGTACTTTACCATGTCCTTCTCACAAAGTCTAAACTATATTAGAGCCAAGCTTTGGCTGTATTAACTCTCCTCTTCCAAGGAGAGTTTTTTCAATATATTTTTTTCAATATAGGTTTTCTGAGTTACTCCAGCAACATGGAGAACTATGAAAGCTCATAACTGAAAAAGCAACTTTAGATCTTAAAGAACTTTTAAAAACTCAACTATTGTACTGTTTATTTTCCTATAACCTCAAGGCTGGAAGATTGCTATCAGCACTCTTCCCTTAATATTATGTCTTACAGGATAGCTCAGTATCAAGATGACARTAGAACTTAAGGCCTAGATTCATGATTTTGGGCATTGTATACAGTGCTAATAGAAGTAGTTCTTCCAGCTGTTCAATCTTCTGAGGTCCAAACGTCTGCCTAAGGTTACTGTCCCTCTAATAGAGAAAGCAGATAGGAGGTATGACCCAGTTGGAGAGCTCTCCACTGTCTCTCATTCATATTAACTACCATTTTAAACTGGCTACTTCTATKTAGATCTACATGCAAAGCTAGGGATTGAAATAGCCATGAGGAATTGCTATAGAGCACATTTCACATGTGTTTTTCCAATGGAGCCTCTAATCTCCAGGAGTAGAGCTGAGGCAACAGCTGGAAGAAGCAGTTCTGAATTCATCCTGTTCAGGAGCATAGAACTCTTTCTCTTGTGGAGGTATTAGGACACATTCAGTTGTTACATGGTCAAAGCTCTCATGGCCAAAAGAGCACCACACACACAAAAAAAGACTTTCTTGCTAAGGGAGGTTACTCATGCATCTCTTTTAGGGGARTAGAGTAACTGCAAAGCTACAAGTTTATGTGAATGCAATTTTGCAATTACTTAAGGAATGCTGAGCCAGTTTTAATGCATGTATATAAGCAGGTTTGCAATGATTTAAAAAGTCAGTAAATGCTTTTGTAGACAAGGCCTTTCTAGGGACAGAAAGTGTAGTATCCTCACATCWGATAACTAAGCAGGTTTGTGGTGACTGCTGTTATCATGTATTGGTTACCAATGCAAGAATACAAGATGATGACTTTGTGAAGGAGGATAAATAAAAACTGTACCAGGCCTGGCTTCATGGCAACTCAATTCAGTGAGTCAGAAACAGCAGGATAGCAGACAGGTTTTAGATGTAAAAGTTATTGAAATGTGGGTTACTATTAGTACTCTCAATGCTAAACCTTAAAACAAGCACCAGAAATACTTCTTTTATTTTGCCTCATCCCTCTAAAAACCCATTAAAATTTCTTTCTGCTTAATTCCTGACTTTGCACAGCTCTCACAAAGACAGCTCAGATGTGGACCAAACTTCAGCACCTATTCTGAAGGACTATTCAAAATAGTCCAAAAGTGGTTGAGCAGTGCAGGAGGCCATATCACTTAAAATTGCTCACATAATATGTTAGATAGCAGCCGACATCAGAGCGAAACCCAGGGGGTTTGTAGTTCCACTCCTTAACCTCTTTCAAACAACCTTTTCACTAAAATGATTGGTTCAGATGAAGTTAAAATTTTGTCTTCCAATAACCAGAAGTGATGTGTTCCTAATTAAATGTTAAATGACTGGTGCTGTCCACAAAGTTCTTAACTATAGGCAGCAAAAATCATTTTAAGAGAGTAAGTATAAGTAAACTCARCTACATGGAAATCACACAGGTTGCCTGGAGTAGAAGCACCTAGAATAATCACTTAACTAGGGTTGCTTTGGATTTGGTTTGTTTTAAGTTCATATATTTTCTCTGGCTTTTATCTTGAGAGAGAAAAKAATTTAAAAATAGCTTTATAAGGACAATACATGCATCAACAAGACATGCACACTGAACTGAAATTGGATTGTTTTAATTAGGAGTTCTTAAATTACAGAGACATACAAGAACCACCACTGCTGAGAACCAAAAATGAACTTACAGCAGGAGCTTCAAGCCACATGAAGATGAGGAAAGGAAACACTGCCAGTACTGCTGAAGAGCAGTAAGGACCTCAGGGGAAACAACACTGCTGACCAGAAGACCTGAAAAGCCCTAAGGTGCTTTGTGGCTCCAGACTATGAGCCATAGAAATGGCTCGTTAGAAATAGATAAATTTCTCGAGTCATGAAGTTCAGTTAAAGCGGTCTTTCTGAGAAGGCAATAAATAAAAATAATGCCTAAACTAAAAAAAAGACAAAAAAAAAGCACATGGTTTTAGCTAATATAGAATAGTAGTCTTCAACACTATGTTTAGTTGGGCTGCACAGAAACCACTGAAATTGAAAGAGGTTTCTTAAATATGTCCGGTGCAAGAGACCTAGACTGGCCAATAACAGGAAGGAGACCATCACATGTGAATATATTTTTGAGAAATATTTGTCCTGTTTGTCCTGGATGAACTATTTAAAGGTGAGTTAGGAATGGATTACTAGCTGGAATGGAGGATTGCTTTCATATTCTGTTCTTCATAAATGCTTAAACACTAAGAATTTGACTTATAACAAATATCAAGAATAAAATACAATTAAACTTAATTCAAAGAAAAAAAAAACCCTAAAGATCAGCTTGAGTTCACTAACTCTTTCAGGCAAAAAACCCCACTGTCTTTAAACACAGGAAATATGTAAGCACTCATTAAGTGGCAGCTAGACTACTGTGTCCAGTTTGGGGTCTCACAGGACCAGAAAGACTGTGATAAACTGGAACAAGTTCAACAGAGAGGTACAAAGATGGTTGGGGGTTGGAGAATGAGGCATTTGAAAAGAGGCTGAGGGACCTGGGTTTGTTCACCCWGGAGGAGAGAGAGGAGAGATGGTTTCAGGGGCGACCTAACAGCCACCTGCCAGGGCCTTACAAAGAGGCCCTGTCCTGTCCAGGAGACAGAGACAAACTCTTATCAGTGAAAAGGCAAGTGATAAGGAAAGTAAGATGTAACATCAACAACAAAAAAAGTCAAAATATCCGTAAGGAGAAACTTCTTTCCTGTGAAAACAGTCAAGTACTGAAGAGGTTTCCCCAAAGCTGTGCAGCCTGTGTCCTTGGGGGTCTTTGAGATTTGGCTGGATAACCTGAGTAACCTCATCTGGTCTCACCGCTGAGCCTCCTTTGACCAGAAGTTTGGACAAGAGACCTCCTGAAGTAATTTCCAACCTGAGTTTTTTTTTTTGTTTGTAATCGTTCTGTGACTATAGTAAATAAATTTAATTCATTTGTGAAGAGTCTGGTTCAAAGCACACAGAACTGAAGTCTTCTCTCCACAGGAATTCTGTGACAAAGGGAACAGATGGGCAAATTTCTTTATTCTTGACTGAGGGATAAAGAAGTGACTTGAGCATTCCTATTGAGATTATTTATGAGAGAACATAATGTTAATCATGTGATGATCTATTGTGGGGGGAAGAAGTGGCTTGATTAAAATGAAAACTAAACTAAAGTGAAATCTGAGGGTAAAGAATGGCTGGTTCTTCCTCTGCACAGCACAATCAGCTCTTTCCACTGTCACTGCGTGTTTTGGTRCCTCTCATAGTAAAGCTCCATCCAATACAATTTGCTGTGGAATATCAAATGGAGACATCCCAAAGTAAAATGGATACTTCTGTCACTGAGAGCACGAGAAAGTGGCATACCTAGGTCTTCTCCTCTCAAGAGTGTGACAGTTGAAGACCACAATAGCCTTTCCTTTAAAGGTAGCAGTGTCTTGCTGTCATAGATCATTCTCTGAACCTCTTTCATAGAGAGACTGCCCAAGTGTTTTGAAGAGCATACTCCAAGGATGGAGAATAGCACCCTCACAAGCAGGAGAATAGACCTGAAGATACAAGAGGGCAAGGATTCCTACTTGATCCTTGCCACTGGCTATCCATTTCATTCTAAAAATACAGTTTGATAATTTTAATTTAAGAAAGAAAGGTGAATGTTCGTAGCTGGGGAAGTAAACATGGACTATGGGAAATGTTCTTGGTTAAACTGAAAAGTCTGCAGCCAAGATATTTCCCACTTAACCTTCTTCAAGGAGAAGGTCAAAAAAGGCCAATGTTTTTAAGCAGGGCACAGAGCAGAACAGAACAAAACTTCCTATGAAAAAGATTAAGCTTGCATTCTTTYGGCTTTCATTAGAACTTTGGAACATTACTTTACACTTGCATTTAAAATGGTTTCCTGACAGCATTTAACACAAGGTCTTAAAGCAGGAAGACTAAAATGTAAGAGCAGATATGAAAAACAGTTCAGGTGCTGCATACAAAACAGGGAAGAATAGGAGGGATGCAYGAGATACAGCAAAGCAGAAATAATACTTAACCAATTATGTAATACATGGTACCCAAGGCAATCTACTATTCCAGGTACTTATACCACATATACTTCTATGTACACATACTTTAAACTGAACCATTCCCAGGGCACGTGTGGCTTTAACCACAGTAAAAAATTTTCCTTTACATGAGGCTTCTAAGCAAGTGAGAATTTTCTTCCAGATCTATAAAGAAAGTAAGCCAGATAAAGCTCTCCAGCTATGTCAGTTCCAAACTGCTGAGCACACAGATTAACCTGCTCTTTTACATCASTCTCTCTCCCTGTGTCCATTACAGCAAATAAAAGGTAGATATTGGGCAGTATATATATACGTGTGTGTATATATTTTTATGGTAAATGCCATGATTCTTGGAAGAATTTGATTATGCCACAATATGCTCAGGATTTTTCCTATGAGAAGAGAGAAGTACATCTCTGAGCAGGCTGATATGTGAATGGATCAACAGATAAGCGTAAGAAGCACACCGACATGCTACTTTTTGAGATAAAGCATTTGCTTTCTGTCCTCCATCTGGTCTACATTCCTTAAGTAGCTCTATCAGGCATGATTCAGACTCCTACTTTGTTTCTTTTAGAAGTTCCTTATCCACCCTGGTTCAGTTTTCATGCTTGTATCTATAGCGTGAAAATAGCAGCTTACTGCCTACCTGAATTTTCATCCTCAGCTGTACAGTAAAGTTGCTCCTGTAGAGGATAGTGTTGATGATTCATGATGAAGAAAGGCAAAGAACTTCTTCAAACAAAGAGCATGGCCCACACAGAGCTTTGAAGATAAGGGCAGAGTGCTGGGCTCCCCATTTGGCACCAGCTGTGACTCAGCAAGGAGGAGCGAGGCGCTCCAGGAGATCTGTGCTGCCCTGTGCTATGCTCCCATCCAAACTCACTGCAATACTTCTTCTAGAGATGAGTCATTTCCCAGTAAGGTATGACTTTAATAAAAATTTTTAAAAAAATGCTCCAGACCCATAAATATATGAGTTATTGAGTCAGTTCCAAACTGAAAAGCCCAGCATATTCACTTACCGCAACAGGGGAAAAAAAAAGTGGCATTTTTGGCCAGCTGTAGTTTGCTGGCTATTGGAGAAGAAAAAAAAAAAAAAAAAAAAATATATGAGTTATTGAGTCAGTTCCAAACTGAAAAGCCCAGCATATTCACTTACCGCAACAGGGGAAAAAAAAAGTGGCATTTTTGGCCAGCTGTAGTTTGCTGGCTATTGGAGAAGAAAAAAAAAAAAAAAGAAGAATAGTTCAAAGGGGTACCAGATTCAACATACTGGTGCTACATATGCCTATATGTCATTTCCACTATCATGTCAGCACTAGTGTCACAGTTAAGGCTTTGATATAGAGGTGTAATAGTGTAGTAATGCAAGAACTGCTGAATCACACTGCTCATCACCTGAACTGCCTCTGCCTGACAGAGGGCAAATATTCCTGTGGCAATGTAAAAAGTTTCTCCAACATGTCAGACACTGGAGCTCCTGAGGTGTGAGCATGCATTGCCATTAGTAATCTCCAGCAGAAGAAGGAATCAGGTAGGTCCAACCAGCAGCAGCTTAACCCATTCCACCTGGARCAGCTGATGTTCTTGTGTCCATGCCCTCTGCAAACAGCACAGAATATGTAATAACTAGCTTTATTCAAAGGAAACTTGAAGCAGTGCCCAAAGGGAGAACCAGCAGGAAGCCAGCAGTGTCCTAGATTTACTTCTGAGTATGGTTGCTGAGCTCACTCAGCACACAGGAACTCATTCAAGCTCCTCAGCACATCCTGTGGGTTTCTGACAGGTTTCTGACTGTACACAAGGGGAGMGACACCCAAAACACACACGATCTTCTCGCATTGTTCATGCCATAGGGCTGCCAGGAAGAAGAGAGAAGTCTCCAGTCTTAGACACAGGTGAGAGAAGAGTCCTAAAAATAGACAGTGTCAGGATATGGCCACATAGCACCCCTTGCCCAAGACAGTAGAGCTTAGTGCAAGCTACACATGCCTTCTTTCCAGCTTTCCAGCCCATGGTAGCATATTCTCCATTTCAGAGGAGTCGTAGGATTTGATGGGCATCATTTTCATCTTTCTTCCAAGATAAAAAAAAAAAAAAAAAAAAAAAAGAAAAAAAAAAAAGACCATTTGTGACACAAATCTATCTCTTTTAAGATACAGTTATACAGGTAAAAAGGTACAGTGCACCTCAGAGCCCTCACAAGCTGCTGAGCTGCAAAGTAAAAAGCCCTGCATTCACAGACAGGAAAAGCTTTTAGACAAAGTTAATGAAAGGGGAAAATAGGATGTGAACTAGAAGGAATGGAGAAGAGCTAAAAAAGGGACACACCTGTTTCAACACTTCCTTGTGGTTACTCATCTTCCTATGTTGAATTAATTTGTTATTTTTTGAGGAGTCTAGAAATCCTTGACTACACATCTCCCACCTTCTCTTCCTTTTACCCTCCCTCACTTCAGAAGATCAGTGCTTGTGAAAAGTTCTCCACATGTAGGAGAAAAAAGAGATTATAAAACTAACTCAGCAGCCTTCTGAGCCAAGTTTGCAGAGCAGTAGACCACAGGAAGCCTTCTTCTACGAGTCTATGTGCCTGCAGTGGGCTCAAGTTTACCGTGAGATAAGAAATGCTGTCCCTTGYCTCATAGGGAGAGCATGCCTGACAGGTAAGCTTGTGTTGACTTTAGAACACTTTTATTGCTTTATGGTAATGGTTCCCCTAAATCTTCCACAATGGCAACCAGAGCGATATGATCTCAAATCATAAATTTGCTCTAGCTGTTAAATAGATCATAACAATCCAGGATAAATCCACATGTGTCATATTAGGGACACATTCTGGAATTCAGGTATTAAGAGCTATTATTTTCAATAAAACAGTGAATGACACCAAGAGAATCGCTGCTAAAATGACTGCAAAGGTAGACTCAATGCCTCCTACTTTATTGGTAATAAGTTACCAAAACCAAAGTATTAATCTGAAATCTACTATCACTTTTTTTTTTTTTTTTTAGTTCCTGAAAAAAAGCAATAGCTAAAAGGTATCCTCTGCTGACAATTTACGGCATGTTCAGTTTATTATTGCACTACTGTTCTCTAATTTGTGACTGGCATGCCCTGAGGCAGCCAAGTCAGTGGGAGGTAATCCTCAAAAGCTTCAGCATAGCTAAATCCAGAAACATATGGGTATTGAACCTTCCAAAATTTTCTTTCTCCTTCCTCCAATTGTAGTCCAATTTCTCACGCCTGTACAATCCTCCCTTATTTCTCATTACCCCTTCTTGCTTTTAAGTSCAACCAGCAGCCCTGTCTCCCTAAATTTCACCCACCCCTCAGCCTTTGGAGATATTAATTCAGGTGATAACAGCATGCATTTTCAAAGCCTCTTGCTACAACTCAAATGATTTTGAATGAATGGGCTAGGCATTTCTCTTGTCTCTGTAGCCCAGTAGTGAAGCCGATGGTGCTTTAAGTCAGCACCTCAATTACACTTAAAATAAAACAAGACACTGGCCTCTTTGGGTGAACTGCAGCACCTACTGTTTGAATGGAAGACCTTCCTCATGCTTTCTTCTRTGGAAAGTGTAGGAGATACCTTAAAGATGCGCAAGAATAAGATCAAAGCTATTCAAATCAAGACAATGTTTATCCATGGCATCGCTCATCTGTAGGCAAACCAAGAAACTCAAGTCCCTCCACCATAAGCACTTTAACAATCCCTAAAAAGTAAGTGGATAAGCTCCATCCCCTATGTGTTCAGCTGAAAGAGGCAAGTGCCTTTGAAGGCTTCTAAAAGGAAATCCTGTCTGCCTAACTAAAATGCCTGGAGGCTTTCAGAGGGACGCCCTTCATTGATTAGATAGAGAACACGGGTACTACCTTTAGGTAGCTCCTTCCTAAGTCTCTGATATTCAGGACAGCTTAAGTGCCTTGGCTGTGCAGACTGGATGYCACCCTCAGAATCTCATTCATCTTTTTATAGCATGAGCTAGGCATGCACTTGTGTTTCTTTCCTCTTTTCTCTCCCACACATCTTCTCTCCAAAGCTTTCTTGTTTATTTAAAATGTCAGAAACAGTAAGCAGGCTCTTTCCACACTCTGAGTCACACTGTAGCAATTCCTTTCACAAAATTGGATATGCCTCTGTTAAAACCACACACATTTAGCCTTTTGCTCGTCATGACACTGGCCGAGTCACATGTGCTTATTATCAACCATCCTGCCCATTGACTTGCACAGTGCCCTGGTTCTTGGGAAGAGGTTTCACCAGGCAGCTCAATGACCTTCCCACATTCACCCCACAAAGCGGTGAATGTTTATCCCCCTCTGGCCAGGCCACAGGCTCCTATGACTTCCACTTAGTGGGCTGAATCAGCTCAGCAAGCTGGCAGCAACACCAGCTTCTTGCTGCATGGGGGAACTCATCCAACACACCAGGAGGTCCTTTGGGAGCTGGACTGGGTGCATGGGAGGAGATGGGAATACACAGCAGGAAACAGAAGACAGGAGGTTGGAAAACCTCTCTCTCCAGAGCAGAGAGCAATTCCACCAGCTTAGCTGTGTCCAGCAACGGCACCCTTTGTCACAGTAAAACCTCTTTACCAAAGAAAATGGAAGATATCAGATGAAAAATAGAAATTCCAGGGGGAGGAGTGATGTGATTTCAGTAAAGTTAAGGAAAAATTATGAGCATTTTTTAATTCCCAGGTATAACATATGCAAAAACACCATATCAGAGAGTGTCCATGTGTTGACATACAGTGAGATTTGGCATTTCTGTTGATGTCTGTCATGTTTATGGAGCTACTCACATCTCAGCCTCCTCAGCAACCATGAGGATTAGGTTAAAAAAAAAAAAGAGAGATGTAAGTTCTCAAGTTCTCATTTAGCATCTTAAAGGAGGCTAAATATCACAAAACTATTGATAAAAGTCAGGAGAGTTGGCAGTTCTGCAGACATTTATGTGCTGGGTAACACATTTTCTCTTTTTAAGTAAAAACAGACAAAGAGTACACATGGTACGATAATGAACATCTTGGCACATTGCAATTACAATACTGGAACAGACAACTATTCTGTTTTTATGGACACTTTTGAGAAAAACAATCCCTATTTTCAGCTCCCTGTTACATTTATTCTCCAGAACTCATGTGCCAAAGGTTCCCCCGTTTTCTCTGTGTGCTTTCCAAAGGACTCCACCTCCTGGGAAGCACCACAAAAATACAGCTGCTGTAGAGCAGCTCCTCTCCTTGCTAAGATGGATTAGAGTCACATCACAGAGAGAAATGGCAGCATGATGTGCCATAATTACACCCAGACAGCATCAGGAGTGATTTTATTTTATTTTATTTTTGAATACAGAACTATTGACTTTCAGTGTGTGGCTTTCATTTAGAAACTCCCTGAAACATTCTGCGGAGTATTCTGGCCCGATCTATGAAATCGTTCCAGTTTCTATAATATAGTGCAATATCTAGCAAGCTTCCAGAATATGTTTTAGTAGTGTGACAAAACTGGTGATAAAATGGCTTTTGTTTGGCTTTCCACCAATATTACCAGCTTTGCAGGAGGCCTCTAAAACTTACAAGGTAGAACTATAGTCAGTAATACTTATAATTTGCACTAAGAAATAATGTAAAGCAAAATTTTAAGAAAGTCATGAAGAAGTCTTGGATGAAAGGTCAACTATTAAAAAAAAAGTTTGCTTGTAACCAAATCACTAGTGATAAGAAAGACTTGGAAAGCTCAGAGCTCCATGTTTAACAAAGCACACCCAATAACACCGGCTTACCAGGCTCTTCAAGCAGCTTTTGAGAGTGGAAATGTAATTTCTGGGAAATTACTGATACCAAAACTGGTGTCTGCAGTGTGTTAAGCAGCAAATGAATCAAGTATTACTTTTCTTAGAAAAAAAAAATCTGAACACACACACACACACACACACACACACACAAACACACACAAAGAATTAAATTCACTGATTAAAAATACAGGATTCAGAAAGGGGCTCCCTTGACATAGCTAAAATAGGACAAAATAATTCAGCTACTATAAAAAGTGTCCAGTTTGGCAATTCATATATTAGTGTCCTGAGTTCTGAGGTGGAACTGGTGAAGGCCATCCGAACCTTTGCATTTTAGTGCCTTCTACACATATATGCACAAAAAACATCAGAGTTGCTGCCCTCCAATCACACTGAAATAATGGAGTGAAATCTGGATGACATGTAGTGGTGGAACAAAAATAGTGAAAGATAGAAAAAAAAAAAAAGAGAGAGAGAGCCTGGAGGGAATATAAGGGGCCTGACACAACCATGAAGGCAGAGCAGTGATTTAGATTTACCTTGCTGCTACTACCTGGGCATAGCAAAGGGAATAGTCCTGCTGTACCTTTCCCCCTGCTTTACATGTATGTAATACATGCATGTGTGGAGCATGTTTACAGGGAAAGCTGTGTGGCTCAGTGGAATATTCACTGTATCGATGGCATATTCACTATGTACATACACCCCCGTGCCCTGTGCCTGTGATGGATGTGTTAGGAAAGCATATGAAAAAGCCACTGAGTGACGTGCATCATGTAGCTCTCTTGTAAGCACCGCTATTCAGTATCTTCTGACTTAATATCCTCAAATCTCCCAACACAGCAGTTAAAATTTGGACGGGCTTTTGGAAAACACACTTTTGATCCCATTATTGGTAAGGATGGGATTACAATGAGGGCAGTAATGGTGGAAAAAAAAAAGAGGGAGAAATCTGGTATCAGCAGCAGGAGTGGCCACTAATTGGATTCTTTCTGTGTCACCACAGAGTTGTCACGGGACTCTCGTTCTCCGTTGAACTCTGCTGCTCTCGAGGCACTCAGAGCCTTTCTCAATTGTTATCACATCAGTCTGCCTTCCCACTCAAACACAAATCCCCCAAAGCCCTTTTTAAAGCTAAGAAAATCATGAAACCCATGACTCCCATGACATCTGTGACAAGTGTCCAGCCTTGCTGGGATAAGAATAAGTCCTGCCATTACACAACACTCAAGCTCCTGATAGCGCACGAACAAACATGTAACGTAAAGAGCAGTCTTTAAGTCAGACGCAACCAGACAGTAAATTGCAAACTGTCAAAATAGTATGCAATGAAGTGATCTAGTCAGAACAGAATCTGCACAGCTTTCAGAACGCTTTTTCCGTAGCTGTCTCACTTCCACTGAGTGTGGGTTTTGTAATTTCTTCCACGTTTGGAAGCACTGTCCCCAGCATCACAACATTTTTAATAGTCTGCTTTCATCAATTCTTGAYTGGAATGAGAGCTGTTATAATAATTTTCACATTGATACTTGCCATCCCTAGGACAAGTCGGGCTTGTATGGATTTCCCTATACAGATTCGGCCTACTTTTTGRAAGCATATTTACATGACACTTGGAAATTTACCAATTTTTTTTAACGTGAAATTATGCCAATCATAATTAATTCTTTTTCCTCYGAAACCAAGTCAAAAATCAATGAAAAGGCCAAGGAGACATGCCAAGCAACAGGAATTAAGTTGCATATGAGGATGGAACAAGCTCACCCACCTCGATTATAAAGCGCTAAGAAGAGGAAGCCCCTGACAAGCAATAAACTGACACATAATTAAGACAATTCAGGGCAGAACACATTCTGGCTGGAAAACAATTTCTTGGGCTCCGTCTCAGTGCTCGGAGCAGTGAGAAAAAAAAAAGTGACACTTTGAAAACAACTCTATGAAGGCAATCAGTATCTGGCCCAGGCTTCTGCAGTTGAAGGGAGCTGAGGGAAACTATGAGAGCAGAAGAAACCCACCAGATTTCACGCAGTGCAGATTCTCTCACATCACAAGCACAGAAGATAGTACAGACATGCCTGGTATGTTCAGCATTCCATATCAAGCAAAGATGAATTAGCCGCAACAAAAATGTATTACAGCTTTAATGCAACAGTTTATGGATCTTTCTATACCCCTGGAATTTTTTACCTTGAGTATATCAGGGATCTACCCAAGGTTGCAAGATCTTTCCCTCAGATTATTTTTATCTCACTGTGAGGAACATCTTTGTGAGTTCTGAACACTTTTACAGCTGCTAGGATGCTAATGGGAACTTCATGTGTGTACTCAGCACAAGTGCTCTCAGGAAAAAAAAAAAAAAAGTACAATGTCAAAGGAAGGTATGTAAAAGTCACCATAAATATGTCTTTGAATGTTTACCATCTGGAACAGTAGATTACATTTTGACATGAAGCTGGACTGCCCTGTGGGCATTGTCTTTTAGACAGTCCCATCATTATAAAGGAAGGGAAAACATGATTTTCTGTTCCTCGCTTTTCAGGTTCTCAGTAAGGTTTTCTGGCAGTGCTCAACAAACTTTTTTTTTTTCTCAGTAAACTAATAACAAGATGGGCATGTGTATTTAACATGCTGCTTCTTAAGAATATGTTTTTTAATAGATCATCTGATCAGTGACCTGACACTCCCCATGGAGATGGCCGTGTTTCAGTCAGGCTGTGACAGCAACAAAAGGTACATCTTACAATGCCACATGTTCCTGCACCTTATGTTTGTTGGGGGACTAAACCTCTTGTGCTGAAGCTGGCGCATTGGGCTTCCCTCAGTACTCAGTGGGAAGAGGAGAATTAGTCCAATATACATGGCATACAATGCTTTAACACGGGATCAGAGCCGGGGGGTTTGCAGGAGTTGTTTTTCATTATTCTAGCTTGGAAAAGTTTCTATTGCTTTTTACAGTGAGAGAAGAGTGGACTGAGGGAAAAACTAAAATGGCCCAATTTATTCACAGAAGTCTTGGTCTGGTCATGCAGTCTTATTAGGGATTTAGCTAATTCTCTGTTTGAAATTACTGTGGGTCAGTTAYAAGGACACATTCTTGCTGAAGACTGTGTTTGAAAATACAAACTGAGCACAACCTGTAAAGGAGCCAAATAGCCTGCTCAGAGGAAAAAAAAATGYTACCAGAAAGTTGCTTTGAGGCATAAATGTATAAGCAACTTGACACATGGGTTTATGGGCATTGTTACACCGCTGAATGCCAAAATCACAAAGCATCAGCCATAAATCCTCCTGCTCAGCCTACTGAACAGATCTTWTTTCCAAACAGATAATATACAGCATTATTCACAGCATATCTCACCTGTAAATGGTGAGGAGGGTGTTAGTTTTCTTTCACAAGTAGGAGAGCAACAATTCAWACGCACCACAGGTATGTGAGAGTGACTGTGAATGTCTGGGATAGTGTGAAAGAAACAAATCATTCTGTTACTCTGTACAACATATACATATATATATATATATACAGTAAAATGATTTATTTAAAAAGGAGCATAGATCCTGCCCTCTGGTTTCCCCATCTAGATAATTTAAGAGTAAAACAATGAGAACATCTTAATTCTCAGATCTCCAAACATACTCTGAGTAGCGATAACATTTCTGACTTTCTAGCTAATTTGCTGGGCTCCCCTGCTGCAGACATCAATGAACTCAGTAGTCAAATTAAATGGGGATGATAACAGAGAGCTTGCCATAACTAATTTCTAATTACATTTCTGCCCTTCTTCCTTCCTGAASGTATTTTTTTCCTCACATTTAATTAACACTTCAGATCGCTTGTTTAGAATCTAAAAATATAGTGAAACCTTAACGATCCATTATAGTGATGCTACTTAGTTTTCAATGACTTGTAAAACTTTCACAAACAGATCTGCAAATGAATTACATCCATCTGCTCTGCTGCAGCTGCAGGAGCGGCGCTGCTCCGCACGCTGCCTTTTGCTACATTTCCCACTTTCCCTTCCCTTTTAGCCCATGTGTAAGCCAACCCGGTCCCTGCCGAWCACCAGAAGCCCAGCCAGGTTTCTCTAAGGGAGTCTCAAACTTTACAGGCAGCCCAAATTGCCTTGCAAAATATTCGGGTTTTGCTTCCGAGCCACAGACCGGCCGCACGCTGCCCGGAGCATCTTTGGCGAAACTCCTAGAAATTCCCAGCTGGGCTTTCTCCGCGCTCCCCGCCGACCTTGCGAGAGCCCGTGTGGACGCAGCAGCCTCTGTCCCCCCGCCTCGCCGCGGCCCCTCCGCGCCGGGGCTCTCCGCACGTGCGGAGGCGCCGCGCGGAGCGGCGCGCAGCGAGGCGGGCGCTCCGCGGGAGGCTGCTCTCGTCCGCACCTTCCCGAGCGTGACCTGAGCGGCACGAGGAGAGTGAGCKCTGCGAGGAGAGCCGCGCATCGGGCTGCGGGCGCTGTTATCTGTCAGCTCTACAATAGCGGCATTGATAAGGCAGCAGCAACTGGCTTTGACAAGTGTGCTGTGCTAGCATTCCTCTGAAAACCGGGAAGGGGAAAAGGAAAAAAAAAAAGAAAAAAGAAAAAAAAAAAGGAGGGAGGGAGGAGGAGAGAGAGAGAAGCATGAGGTGCCTTTTACTTTACCTGAACAAACTGGGGGTGTTTGTGCTTTCGTCTTTGCAGCTGGGAGCGAGTCCGCCCTCTTCTCCCCCAGAGCTAGGTAGTTCTTCTGTCGCTCGCGGCTCGCTCTTGGGGAAGACCACACAGCTCCAGCGAGGCTGCCTCTCTCCCCTAATCCCCACTCGAGTGTGATGACACACACTAACCCCAACCATCTGTTGAAACACGTCCTCAAGCACTCAGCACAGTGGTGTGTCAAGACGGGCTGCCCAATCCAATCGCTGGGGCTGGGTGGCTCTTAAGGAGCTGGAGGCAGAGACAAGGGCAGAAACTATAGGGCTGAGAACTCTTTAGCAAAGTAACCTGAGATTTTGAGAAAAGGGCTGCCGTTGAAAAAAAGAGCAGAAGGGGGAGGTACTAGCGAGAAGGTAGAGGGAGTGGATTAGTCTGGTGTGGTGGTCAGTTGTGTTACTTCTCACAAGTCCTGGTATTCCCAAGGGACCACTGCGACAACCACCCCTGTCCCCCCTCCCCCCCTCCCGCAGTGGGATGCACAGAAGCATCAGAGCAACACTAGAAATCTCTCTCTCTTTTTTTTTTTTCTTTTTTTTTTTTATGGCAGGTCTATTGAGGGCAATCTCCTCCGAGAGGCGCTTTTCTGAAAGAGATAAAAAGATGCTGCTCGAGATCCTGATAAAGTGCTAATGCGGGAGTCGTTTGCACTGCAATGTGACATTTGCATCTCGCAGTCCCACCGCCCCACCGTGCCTTGATTGCCCCGTGGCTGTTCCCAGCCTTCCCGGGGGAAAAGGCAGAAGGAAAAAGGGAGGGGGAGGTAAAGATGGGGGGTGGGGACAAGAGGAGGAAAGATTCAAAGCGTAAATAGGGCAAATAATTATACCTTAGTATCTAGAAGCCCTTACCACAAGCCCGCTCTTCCTTGCACTCAAGTCCGCCCCGAGGCTGCGGTGACAGCYCCGCTCCGCGGGCTCCCCCCGCCCCGGGCTCCCTCCCCGGGAGGCGCTGCGGCCACCCGCTGCCTTCCCCGCTGCTTTCCCGCTTCCTGCACCGCCGCTTCCTCCCCCCGCCGCCCGCCCCCGCACTTTCTTGCGGGACGAAGCCAAAAAGTTTCCGCGCTCGCTGTCCCTGCGCGCCGGGACGCGGCCCCCRCGCAGCCCCCGCGCAGCCCTCGGCMCCTCCGGGCTGTGTCCGCGTCCCGTTCCTCAGTTTCCCCCCAGTTACAAGGCAAGGATTATCACACCTTCCTCCCTTCCCGAGACACTGCCAGGAAAAATACACTAATTTACAGAAGATGTCCGGGAAGGATAGATAAGCGACACACAAAAAGCTGCTAAGTGCCAAAGAGAGATTTCTTTCCTTTCCCCTCCTTGAAATAGGATAGTTTGGAAGAAAGACTTAAAAACTCAAGGGTTTTTACCTCATTAACAAGTGCCTGACTTGACACTTGCATTAAATCTACACTTCACATTATGACAGATGTTGTATTTTCTTTGAAATGAAAAGGAAGAACGTTTTGACATTAAAAGTTACTCTGAAAGTGTTAACACGCAGCTTGGAGAAAGGTTTGCAGTTGTGAAAAGACACCCTCTACCCCGCTATATGAAAGCCATATGAAAGCCTTGAAACACTGATTTGGCTGGCTTGCTCTTTAATACCTAGCACAAGGCTATTTCGGGCTCACTAGCAGCAAACTGAATACTTAACAAAACGTCAGATTAAAGAACTGTGATTTGTGCCCAGGAGAGCTGACCTGTAGGAGGAAGAAGAAAAAAAGGAAGAAACACTATAGTCATGATTACATTTGCTCAAATTCTTCCCCAAAGTGATTATATGGTGTGTATTTCAGCCTATTAAACTGAAACTGCTTTAACAGATGTTTGGTATCCACTAATACACTACTTCCTAACCTGCTAATTCCCGAGAAATAAGCAACTAAACAATATTTTCAGCAGCACTATGTGGTGAAGTAGAGATGCAAACACTGTCCCTGGGGCATCGTAAGATTCTTAACATTGCCAATTATTGCTTTAAGGCAAGGGTTTGGTTCGACTGTGTCTTATTCTGGCAGACTGTGGTCTGTAAACAGGGCGGATAACCTAACACATTTGGAAAACCCCAGAGACATTATGAAACTAGTTGGCATTCTCTTTTTACCATTATTGAATTGCTTTTTTTTTACCATTCTTGCACTAGTAGCTCTTAATTAAAAACTCAATAGTAGCCAGTGATGCGGAGTAGCAAAAAGTCACCAAAAATGTGCTACATGAATGGGCACTGAATCATCACCTGAACTGGCACTCAGCTCAAAACTCCTTTATATTGGTGAGATGACCTGCAAACTAAATATGGTTTAAACTCAAGATACTTCTAACCAACCTGGAAGGCAACGACATGCAGTAGGATTATTTTATGTAGTGTTCATATGCAATGACACACATATATCTGTATATAAAGGAACACAGATGAGGCACTGAGCATTCTTATAATGTGTGGGGGGCCCAACTCCATCACTTTTTGTGCCTTCTGGAACCAGGCCTGTCCCTGCGGATGTCATTATAGGCCTCAACAGCATATAATTGACAAGGTATTTTAACCTGTAGGGGTTGGTAGTTAGGGATCACTTTCGACCCCTAACTGGGCATTTTGTTCACATACACACATGTGTGCACACCTATTCTATTCTTCAAGACTGTTGAACAACTTGAAATACAGATGTACATCTCCAAAGCCAGCATTGGCACCAGCTCTCCAACACAGTGCACGGTTTTCCTATAAAAGCGGCTATTGGGGCTACAGGGTAATGTAGCCCCCTCTCCTGTGCCTGCAGCCGGCTTTGCTGTGCTGTGGTAGTTTGTATCACACTTCTCCACCGCTGCTCCTCTCTCCAGACGGCCACCTGCAGAGAGTTTAGGGCCTAAAGGCTGATCGGAAGGTCACATGGGAAGAGCTCTACCTGAAACATGGTGAAAATACCGCGCCATAGAGCACGTTCTCAAGCTGACTCCTGAAGCCGCAGACTCCTCTGAGGGTCACCCTGGCCCCGTTCGGGCAGGCCTGGCAGCACCAAATGAGCCTTGCTGGACGCAACTCAAGAAAATCCCAATATGTGCGATTAATTGTCGGTAATTGGGACACAGAGGAAGAGTCACTCCTGCTTTGTTCCCACACTTAACTGGCCCTTCCTTATTAGCGCCAATTAGTCTCCCCGGTAACCAGCGCGCCGCCCCCAGCGCGGCGGCGCTTCCCTCATCTTTGTCTAGACGAGGCTCCGAGGCTCCGCTACCCTCCCGGGCACAGATGGCCTTGGCGGCTGGGCTGCGTGTGTCCCCRCGGACATATGGGCGCGTTCGCACACGTGCGCGCGCCTCGCCGCTCGGGGACCGCGCGCCGTCCTCGGGCACCGCCTTGGCGGCTCTCCTCGGTAACTCAGGGGCGTTTTCGTGGTTTGTGGCCCAAACTCTGTCTACCTGCGCTGCTGATATGAATAGGAGCCACTCCTGATTTCCTTGAGTAAGTAGATTTGGACAGATCTGGAGTAAGAAGAGATGAGGTTCCACTGTTTGCTAGGGCATGGATAGACTGCACTGACACATCTATGGATCAACTCTAGTCCAGAACGTCCATACACAGGAGCTCACGTTGCTGCTGATGAGGCAGAATAAGAGGTCTGCAAAATCCCAAGAGACAACGTAGAAGTGAACAGGGAATGGCCAAGCAGTGTTCCTTCCTCTCTAGTCAACGCTCCTTCCTCTCTAACCTCTGTGCCTTCCTTTCTAACGCTCCTGGCGGATGGCAGGTTCAGGGAGAGCCCATAACGAGATGTTTCTTTGCACAGTGCATGGCGAAGCCGCGGAGCTCCTTGCCACAGGGTGCTGTGGAGGACGAAAATTTGCATGCACTCAAGGGTCTGGACAAGTCGAAGAAAGAAAATCTACTCCCAGCAATTAAGTACAAATGCATAATTTCCAACGCAGGAGAGCCCTGAATTGCTTGGGCAAGATTCGAGACAAGTATAATTTTAAACTTCTCCTTTTTTCTCTACTGCTGGCACCTACTATTTGCTCTTATTGGAGATGCCTGGGCTGTCCATGAATTAATGGGATGCAGCTGTTCTCACTTTTTTATCAGAATTTAGCCATCCCATAGTTCTTGGGCCCCATCTCATACAGTGTAAGAGAGGTGAACTCCTTTAAGATCTTCAGCTGAAATTTTAATAGGTTGGCTCATAAATCCATATTTAGGAGCCTAAGTAAAAATAGTCTGATCAAAAGTATTGAGGATACAGCTGCTGCTGCTGAAGTCAGCAGTTAATTTTGCCATATGTAGGCATTTCAAACCCAGACAGGGGCTCATGCAAAATTTCGGTGTTAAATCCAACGTTATCATCTGCACAAACACCTGCTCAGCAGTTTCCTAACCTGGACTCACCTAAATTTGTCAGACTCATGGTTTTTCATAAGCACTTCCAGGGCACCTTGATGTAATTCTGTGTGCTGAAAGACTGACCAAGACTCAGGAGTCTGACACTGCTCCACCTCAGGTCCCTGAATTGCTTCTCTGAGCTCTCCCTGAGTACATCTGCTAAACTCTGAGAGGTTTGGGTGGCAGTTCAAAACCATAACTTTCACCTAAAACCGTTCTTCAAAACCATTCCTCCAGACATGATATTCTAACAACAGCTACTCTGTGTTAAAATATGATAAGCCTGTGGTGCAAAAAGATTCAGTGGGTCACACACAGGAAAGAGCAGGATTCTGTTTCCTAGAAGATTGCCTGTTAGTTCAAATATCCCAGAACATATTTTTTCTTTTTTTTTTCTCCAGTAATTAAATGTACTTTGAAATAGGCATGTACCTTGCCAGTAGGAATCCATGCATATGACATGTACAAAGGAATTGCCTTGGAAATATTTCAGGTGTGCAGTTACGAACTCATGATTACCTGCCTAGAACCTGTCCTTTTTTCTAGTTGTTATAGAATGGAAGAGTGGCCTTCTTTAATTTTTAAAGAACCTTTCTTGTCCTCCACCTTTCCTGAAACAGAATTGGATGGTATAGAAGTTAAACCCAACTACAATTTATCTGAGGAGTACTAGAGGTAGTCCCCCTGAGGGATAACTAGAAGAGTGGATAGAGTGCAGGTGAGACAGACGAAAGTTCATAATTGACTCAATTTATCACAGGGCTTTACAATTTGTCAGATCGTTGTCATTACTATCATTCACTCCAGAAGAAGATTAATGGTTGCAGTGATCATGAGTCAAGTCCCAAATTTGCGTTGCTTTACTTACATCCCATCCCAATATAGCTTTCCCTCTTCAATTACTGTTTCTTCTAAGGTAGCTCCTTTATTAGTGGTTGCATAGTATTTTAGTACCAAACAAGACCATGGCAATAATAAAAAAGGCCAATTTTCCCACCTTGGCAGGAAACCTGGTAAAATTTGTCTTGTTAACATCCCAAAATAAAAAGAGGAAGAAAAAAAAAAAAAGAAAATGCCACATATTTGTCATGTCATCATGTCATGCTTAGGGAAAAAGAAAACACAGCCAGCTAAGTTTTTCCAAGCTACAGCCTAATATGACAATTTAATACACTGAGAACTGTGGTTCTTCTCTTCTCAGCTGCCAGTTGGCCAAGAATTCCAACTCCAGCACAGTAAACAAATGATCAGTGAGTCTGGGAAGAGCTCGACACACCAGACACTTGGAAAATAAATAGACACAAATAAAGGCAGGAAAATCAACGGATGTAAACCAGCCAGCACAAGGTAGGTGATCCCAGGTTCAGTAAGGAAAGTGCTAAGGGGAGAGTATGTATGGAGTCTATAAGGCTTGAAAGTGTGAGAACTCACTGAGCAATGTGCTCTCAGAATTTGTGCTGACTTCACATTTTTGGACGGAGTTCAATTTCATTACAGTAAAATTTTGAGGTAAACCATGCAATATTTAACAAAAATTGAAAAAATGCCAGCATCTTAGAATCTAGGAGGTCTCACAGGCTTTCAGTGCTAATTTTTAGTAAACTGGGTGGTTATCTTTGAGTTTCACCCTCCTACATAATGCTCATCTTTGCCCTCGGTCTCTCAAAACTTCCAGCTTGAAAAAGCTGTACTGACAAAGARTAAGGGACTTGAATGATTGCTATGTTAAATTCATCAAACTCAGTAAAATTTTTATTATGGAAGTTCGGCCTTACCATTTCCCTCTTTGAGTACACTGCATATAGTCAAGGTACCACTTGCCTAAGAAAACAACTATGTTCATGATGTTTTTCTGGTTAGAGCGTGGGAATACACATAGTTTAACATACAGATTCATTTTTTCCTAGCAAGTCAAGGAACCACTAGCCCCTGTTGCCCTTTTATTTTTATAACAACAAAGCATCAAGCAAATCCCAAAACACTTGGAGAAAATATTTGAATTAACCCCTTTGTGATCTTGTCTCAGACATAAYGCTGAAAATGTTTGAGAACAGAAGGACCAGACATATTTGCAGTAAAACCAGTAGAGATGTTTTCTACGGTCACAGGGACTGTTCCTACCTTATTGTTTGGTCATCTTTAGGAAAAATGGCYGATATGGTTAGGCCATTTCTTATATGCAATTAACTTTAGAGTGCACCTGCTAAAATAATTAACCCTTGGGCCTTGGCATCTCATGTCAGCATCTACAACTAAACAGGCAGACTAAAGGCATCTCACTCAAGAACCTCTGAACATTAAGCCATGAAGCAGCTGTAACACCTAAGGTAGATATATACAGAATCAGCCCTAGCTGATAAAAACAGTATTAAGGTGCTATTCACATTCCTCCACTATATGGGAGAATGTGTTTTTACAGCCAAGTTTTCCTGGTATTGTCTGGGCTGCAACTGGTGCCTTCGTCTGTGCATGCAAATGGATTCAATGCCAAGACCCAGTCCTAAATAAGTATGTATGGACATGTGTAGATATTAGTGTATAGAATTATATATATATATATATATATTATATATATAAAACTAAGTTATTGTTGACAGACCTAAACAAAGGGCATTCCACTGCCAAAATCTCTAGTTCACCTCCTGAAAACTTCTATTGCTCACTTCTTGTGTCAGTAAGAAAAAAATCATTGTAGAGAAAGTTAAAAAAGTGAAGACAGCGCAAAAACTAAAATACCATATTGGAAAAGGCCAAGAGGGAGCAGTTACCCTGGGGTGGAGGACAATCCTACTGTACATATAAAAAATCCTAAGAGCAGGACCTGGTTCAGTACTAATGCTGATGGGGATCTTCACTGATAAAAGAGGAAGGGATGTCATTTCTTTTGAAGCAGAGGCAGTTTCAGGCAGGTTTGAGGGGTCTACTAGGGCTGCTAGGACATGTTGTTTCGGCAGTATTAACCAAATGTAATTGTACTGTCCCAAGGACAAAGAAAGGATAGGTAAGATTCAGTTTTCTAGTAGTAGCAGAAAATCTGAGGGAGAAATGATGGAAAATATGATGGTACCTTGGAGAACAAGGAGGCATTAGTTAAATTTCAAGAGGGCAAAAGAACTTGAGGAGAGTCAACAGGGAAGGTGGGCAGCTCCCTTGGAGAAGAGAMTGGAAAAAATTGGAGAGTCTTTGGYAGTGGGAAGATGTTCTAGGAGGGTAATTGGAGGAAGGGGATTCTAGCAGAGTGTGACGCATTTTGGGGAGGTTTTGGTAAAAACTGTGTGTCTGATAAAGGCTACTGGACTGCTGAGTCTACTGGCTGCAGCATTTATGAAGGGTCTTGGGTGTGAACAGAGGTCTCTGTTGTGGGTCTGAATAATCCTTCAGCCCTTCCATTACTYTCTGCCAGAGCAAAGCCTATTGCAGAGGCAAAGAGAAACTTGTAAGAGGTAGTTCCTTCTGCGCTCCTTAGGCTGATGCTTACCCAAATCTTCCTCTTATGGCAAACATAATTATTGTTTACTCTCAGTGGTAATTTAGGGCACTGAATCATTTCCAAGTTTGTGTCAATGAAGCAGAAATTTAAATGGTYGGTGGCAGGAAATTGTAATATTTGCCTGACTTTTATTTTGTTTTGATCTAAGTTCCACATTTGTTTGCAGGGAAGAAAAACACTCTTTCTCTMCCTTCACTGTCATCAGTAGCAAGGTAGAACCATGTAAATTCTTAGCTAGGGTAGCATAAAAAGCAGAGTCATTCTTGCTTCTGTACAATGAGAGGGAAACTGGATTTTCGAATATTTTTATAGCTGGCTTATTCTGCTTCCAAGGCTGTACRTAGTTCTAAAAGAGGACAGAAATGCTGTTTTGCAACTAGTTCTGGTAATTTCAAAAATTGCTTACATTTCATACATGAATAAATCTAAGGCCTTTCTAACATTTCYTTCAAACTATATTATCAGAAAGTCACTTTTATACTGAAAAAAAAMCACCTAGAATTTGCAAAAGATTTGCAGGAAAGGCAAGGGTCTGACATGCAGTTCCARCTTCCAGCTCCAGAGAGGCATCTATCACCTTTGAATGCAAGTTCGTATTTGTTGTAAACTAGATTTTCAGAATAAAAAACTTTCCCCTGCCTTGCTTCCCCAGATTTCCCAGGTTYTTGTTCCTGCTGACTTCTCTACATAAACTTTAGCTGTTTTTTTTCCCCTCTTTATTTTTTTGTTATGGACTTATGAGTGCTGACATAAGAAATAGGACAGAACTGTATAATCAAGGAAGAGAAGGATAAAAGGACTACTTTCTAAGGCAATCTTACTTTAAACGACCTTCAGCTGATCTGAAAATCACATTTTGCAACTCGCACACAATGCAGGCAAGTCAGACTGGAGAAACTTTACTGCTATCTGTGCTGAAGCATGAGTATATTGACAGAAAGTACTCTAGCAGTGGGTAATCGACTTGCTAAAGAAGACCAGACTTGCCATGGAGATACTGAATTACCTCAAGAGGGAATCATCAGAAGACAAGCACTTCTATTAGACACTATCCCAGATGCTAGTTAAACCACTCTCATGAACAATAAGGAATTTTTTTTTTGTTGGAGCAGAGTTCATTTGCCTCGTGGWGTCAGAAGCAGACTCAGACTGTGATTATTGTCTTGGCCATAGTTGCCTGGGAGATTTGAGGAGACTGACCTTTCCCATCATGAAGATCTCCTGACAYGGGAGCACCATAAATAACCTTGGCTTGTGCTGGAGACACATTCTGCCCAAGCATGCCCTTTGATGTCCCCTTCCTTTGTGTCCCCAGAGGCCCATATGGTATCCTGCAGGTAAATGCAAGAATGCAATAAGGGTTTTWAAACCTGCCTACCCATCATGACCTGCCTTGTTATCGCAACTTTGCTTTATGGTAAAATGGTCTACTCAAAATTTCTGAGAMGAGAAGTTGTCTTTGCCTTTATTTATTTATTTATTTGCTTGTCTTTTCCTGCATTTAAAAATTTCTTTTTTGAAGCTGAGAGCTAAACCAGTGTCCTTGAGGAGAAATAAAAATCTTTGGCTCTGCAGTCTTTCCAGAAGCAGCTGACAGCGTTCACTTAGCTTTCTGCTTTTACCCTGTAGTTTGACTGAGCAGACAGAATATTTCACTGCAATGAATCAAGCTCGTCCTTTTCTAAAATGTTCTTTCATGCAAGTTAATCTGTACGTAAGTCTTAAGAGATCAGCTGTACCTGAATCATGTATAGTAGTACAATAATGGATCAATAGCCATGTCCCAGCACTAGTAATAAAGACATGTTAATAAACAACATACTAAACTGCAGATCTCAATCACTGCTAGTCTCATCTTCAGAAATAAATTTAAAAAAAGGAAACAAGACAAAGTAATGGAGTTTGTTAGCTATTTTAGAAGTAGTTTAAGCTAGAGATCTGATCTATTCACTTGTCTTCTTTCTTTAATAAAGAAAATCACGAGGGAGATATTTGATCGAATTAGAGTGTTTTTACACATATGGTTAGTAATTTGTAGCAACAAACCTTTCTACTTGTGGTCAGTTACTTATTAAAATTAAAACTAGTAATTTTTAAAGGAGAGAGCCTAGCTTTGTGTAGGTTTTTCCAATACTAGTGTTACTCTTGAAATTAGCACAACCTAAAGCAGCTTGTGTTAACTCTTTCTTATGCTAAGCAGCCCTTGTTAGTTTAACAGAACAAAAGCTTTGATTGTAAGTGCAAATATGTGTGAGAATCTRGAGTCAAAGTACTTTGGTGGGTTTTTTTCTCTGAATGACTTGCTTTGGTTCAGGTTTCCAAATAAAGATTTAATTGCACCCACTTGCATCAATTACAATATCAAAGCACAGAAGTTACAAAAACAGAAGGTGCATGCACAATGGCTGTTTCGCAGTCTGTTTTGAAAACAGATTAAACACAGTSGTAAGGATCATTCCTTCAAAAAACGCAAAGATGATCAGAAACAGAGCAGAGTGTGCAATTTAATTCAAAACTCTGTCTGTGATCATTCTATCCATCCATCATGGCCTGGCCTTACTTAACATTCAGTAGAACAGCAGAATTATCTCTTACCATAAGATCTTTTTGAGGTTTCTTTTTGGTGTTTTCTCACAGTTTAATTCAGGTATTTTTGCAAATGACTGCCGCATTTCCTAACCCGATTTAAGCCTCAGTTGTTGTTGTCCACTGTGTGAGAACTGGACCACKCTGACCTTTCCTGAACACACGCAGCCCCTCAATTGTCCCTGAAGCCAAGAAGGGGCCCTCCACTGCCSTCTGTGCTGCCTCAGATCCGCTTCTTACCTTCTGACACAAACCCCAGCAAAATGAGAGAACCACCAGCACCACAGTTTTTCCAATGCTGGCACAGAGAAATAAGAGACACAAGAGAACCTGTCCCAATGTTTTTGAAAAGTAAAATATCCTGTTGGAAAATTTTTTGCCTCTTATAATTTTTTTTCACTCTCCTAAACCTTAAACCTCAGTTCTAACAGTAGTGTAAATCACTGCAAATTTCTTCGAGGGGGATTAAGCATTTAATCATACTGACATGAAAAATATCTCATGCTCTATTCATTGTGTAATCATGAATAAAAATTAAAACCTTCCAAAAATATTAGCTAATTCACAGTATCAAGGACACCTGTTAAGGACATTGAAGGATTAGCAATTACAGCCAAAGATAGCAAGGTGGCAAATTCAAACATATTACAAAACCTTTCCTGAAAGTAGAAAACTGCTGTGGTTTTTCAACAGATCATATTTCCATGCAGTTCTGTCAAGGTCTTTTATATATATAAATATATATATGTGTATATATATATATTCCAAGCAGGCTTGGAAATAGATTTAGAAATCACCTATGTCTCACTGCAAATTCAAGTAGTGGCCTGACAAGGATGCTGATGGACATCTGCCATCTCCTCTCTGGTCTTTGCTGAGCCCATCTGCATCCTTGCTGCTGGGCAAGGTGGGCAGATCTGAAACACTGCCAGCTGTACACACGGCCAGTGCAGGGTGTGCACACAACCAGCGCAGGGTGTGCACACTGAGAAAAGCCATGTCACACAGCCAGTGTTACAGYGAGAAAGATGCACTGGAAACTCTCGTGGGTGCCTGGGGTTGGAGCTGCAGACTCACTTTGTTCATGATGGACCTACCCCCAACAAATAGCAGCAGCTCTCAGCTTTCAGGCAAAATCATCCCCTCACGTAATCCTAATTGACCTATTGTCACAAGTGGGAAGTTGTGCAGAGTCCTAGGTAAGAAGGGCTACATGACACCAAGCAATTTCTTCCAAATGCTGTGTGTGGTAAGCAAGTTAAATGGCTGTTAAACCCTCTTGGGTGGGAGGAACCTCAGTTGTTCCCTAAACGTACCCCAGGCAGGTTAAATTCCTGCACTGACGGAATAAGCACAGGCCGGGCAAATGCCACGTGTCTAATGTCAGTGCCGCAATCACAACTTTGTTTCCTCTTACTTTCACACTCCCTCCAGACCATTTTGCTATGGCTGKCCTCGCTTTGAACACCTATGCTTTAACCCTGAAACAACAACCRGGGTGGGAGAATGATGCACTGGTTTACAGAGGAGGTGGCTTTAGAGGAATTTAGACAATCCTCAAGCAAAAGAGCAGAATTTCACATGAAATCATCTATTTGTTTTAATTACCTGTTATTTTGGGGCAGAGACAAGTGGGCATGGATATGCATATTGCACAGATTAGCAATTGTCCCGTTTTCCTCGAGTGCTGAGCGTTGCTGACCCCTCTGCCTTCTCAGAGTCTAGCAATTGGCTTCCAAGAGATTTGCAGTCACTCATTCAGGCAAGGAAATTGATGCCTGGCAAKCCAGAAATCCAACATAAGTGAAAGACAGGGACAAGAACTAGTTTGGGGAAAGACCCTGGTATAAAAGAGTCACACAATTCATGACTGTGCATTTCTAGGAAGCACCGTGAAAATGTTGGCTTTACTCTYATAAGTAGTGTCTAACTGAATTCCYTAAGACATAGAACTAATGAAACATCAAGGAAAAATATCTGACTTAATAAGGATAGAGGCAAAACAGAAATGTGAGAATGTGTTACAGCTGTGGCAGAATAGAGAGGAACCTAGATATATTTTGTTAATCCAACAGCAGAGCTAACCTCAGGGGCAGAAGAGCGAGGTGTTACACTTCTGAAGTACTTTGTAGAGARTTTCTCAGATTTATAGATTTCGGGACAGGTCCAGCATGACAACACTGGTATATGGCCAGGGAAATTGCTCTGAATTCACACTCATGGCACACAGCAGAATTAGAATCACCGTCTCTGGGGAAGAGCTCCCTTTTCGTCAAAGTATTTGGCAGACAGATTGTCAGGATCCAAAATCCAGTGGAAACAGCAGTTCCCAAACTAAGATGCACTCTCTGGGAAAGAAGGGGGGAGTGCAAGAGGTACTGACAGGGCTTCGAGCGGAGATGAGTGGCCATAATTTTGGCTGTTATATGCTGGATGAGTTTGGGAGGAAAGGGGAAGAGAAGGGTCATGAATAGTGGAGTTTGCTTGCACAGAGGGCACGGGAAAAATAGTTTGAGAAATGCTGCAGTAGCAGCTCTTTTTTTTTTTCAAATCCCCTCTTGTCCATTGTTGCTTCCTTGAACAAAAGCCACTGGTGCAAAGACAAAGACATATAACCAAACATCCTGACATGTATTTCCTCATCTTAGTATCAAATATCTTCTGTCACATTGGTAATTCTTAGACCGTAAACAGAAATAAATGCTTGGGCTCCTTTCCCGGCTTCGCAGAGACCGCCATCCCCTGCGCCGTGGCCGTTTCCCTGTGGCTGCGCGCTGAGCGCTGGTGGCCTTTCCCCACCATTGTAAGAGCTGTTCTCTTGTTCCGCAGCCACAGCCGCGCACTCGGTAACCTTTGCCCTTTCAGTCCATCAGAGCCAAGATGCCACCTTTAGAAAACTAATGTACCAGAGAAAMTGGAAGCGTGAGGCTGGGTAGCCCAACGTGCTTCTCTCTTACTCCACTTGCAACTAAGGCTAATTTTCTAGAATTCACTCTGTGAATTTTAAATTYGAGGATGACTTTCTGAGAGAACAAAAGCATTTGATTCCCTCCAAAACCGAAGACTTGGGATCTCCTTATCAGCACAGTCCTGTAAAAAACAAACCTCCACCAATGTGGCAAGTTTGAGGCAAAGCTAATATTTATTGAAAAAGAATGGTACTTTACCATCAGGCTTCCTGGAAGTCTTCTTGTCATTGCTAGGAATTCCATTGAATTATCTTGCTATCCCTCAAATCATCTTTCTGGCTGACACAAGAAAGTTGCACCTTCTTTTTGATCCTACAAGTGAAGCCATGTGGAAATGATTGAGAGTGACGTCACAAGTTCCACATTATGATTTAAATGTGGGATCAAGCAGGAGGAGGGGAAAAAAATTACACGCATCCATGATTGCTGTGTTTGGGTCKTTGAGATGCAGGCTTAAAAAATAAAGTCTGGTCTCTGTGGATATGAAAAGTACCATGSGATCTTTACCAGGAACCATTATTTGCCCTTAAAATAATATATATGKCCAAAATATCTGTTGGTTCCCTGGTCCTTTGTTGTTTATGCCAAAAGGGCACTTTTTGATTGCTACTGTCAGTAGCGGAGGTAACTATATTGTTGTGAAGCTTTATGTCAGTGGTTCATATCTTTCAAAAGGAGAAGCAACTCCTTCCGTAAGCTCAAGCCTCCTTCCAGCCGCTCATGCTGRGCACCCAAAGCAAGAAACACTCAAGACATTGGTGAAATTATTCATCCATAATTATTACTAATTGCAGTAAAATTTTGGTAAGTGCTTAGAAGGTGTCCTTTCAGAAAGGACATATACATACTGTGAAAGTTGTGTTAGTAAATTAAGGGTCAAAGAAAATGGCTTGCAGGGAGAAATTTAAGGGATTTAATCTGCTTAGTTCATTAAAAAGAAGGCTAAAAAGGTACTGGCCATATTTTTATCAGAAGTTAACCAAGAAGAAAGAGCTCCTTTAGTTTCCTAGCATAGCTGGGGCCAATGCTGAAGGCTGAACCTGAAGATATTCAAATTGCAAGGAGATATGCACATGTTTTTTTTGAGATGAAGTAATAAACTACTGAAACTCATTACTAATAATGACTCATCATCTCATACCACAAGGAATATGAGTGGCACCTTTGGGGAGACTTGCTTTAGACAGTCTCAGATTCTGCTTTATTCTGTGCAATTTACTACCTTCAATGCAGAGGAAGTTGGGAAGACTGTGATATGCAGGAGAGTTGTTTGGCTTCAAATTGTATGAATCTGACAAGGCTTTAGGAATTTTGTTCGACTTCTTACCAGATATAAGTGGAATGTGAAGAAGAAGAGTTTTCACGTAACTGCTTTATAGCAATGTGAGAAGTGGAGGCTGAGGACAGATCCTAGTATAGGGTATGAGAGGTCACCCAGGAGCATTATACCAGCCAGGTCACAGAAGTGACCTGGGATCTACAAAAGCACAATTCATCCTTTGAGCTTTCAGGCAAGATGATAGATACATACTTTCAGCAAAAACACGTGCGGTAAGCAAAACATTTAAGCCCAACTTTAATATTGCTTGCTTAGCTATAAGAATTTGCTGAAGAAAAATCTTACTCAATTCTGATCAGTTGTTGCATTCAGCAAGGCAAACTGAATTGCTTTGTTTAGATAGATACATAAAATGCAGKTTTTTTTTTTTGATCTTTGATATGTTTTTTAGAAAAAGAGTGTGAATCTTGTACCTTTCTTTCACAATTTTCCTTAGTTGCCAGTGAGAGGGACACCATTTATAGTGTTCATCATAAGGCAGAAGTTTGATAGCAGTTTGATCTTCCTTCTCATACGAGAGTAACTTGCTGTCCACTTTTACCCAAATCTTCACTTAATCCTCACTTCACTTAAATCCTTAATTTGCAGTTTATCTAGAGATCACAGTTTTTAAAGAGGAGACTCTCGTGATACAAAGCCAAGAGAAAAGAAATATGTCTGTACCCAGTGGGACAGCAGATAAAGCCACAGATTCAGGGACAAGACATTTCTTCTAGGGCAGGAAAAAAAAAAAGGAAACATGAGGAGAGAAACTGAGTCTCATCTACAACTATGGAATCAATATATGAAAGTATAAACTGTATAATATTATAGGTGTTTGATAACTTTCATTCTGTTTTAGAAAATAATGAATACTTACAATTTAGTAGTTTGTCTGAAAATTCAGAACTATTTTCTGCTTATGAAGTAAATAAAAAAATCAGATCTTTGCTTCTTCACATAAAAAAATATTAAGTGGGAAATTATCTGTGAATATGCTAATTCTTAGGTATTCAATTTGGCAACTTAGCAAATAATGAACTATCAGTGTGAAAACAGCCTGCTACAAGCATACTAAAAGCTGTTTTCTTAAGCAGAAATATGTCTTTTCCTGTGGATTTGTGGATAATATATCATCTTTAACCTCTGATTCGATTCAACACTAAGTTCATACTAAAAGTATAGAAATATTTAACTGTATATGAATAAATATTTGTGTACACTCTGCACCTTACAGTCTTTATTAAATCTCCTTTGCACCACATACACACAACAAAAACAAGTAAATGAATGACAAAAGTGCCTTTCAGTGCCAAGGAAGAGACATTTTCATATTTAAGCTTTCCCTTACTTCTCCAGGGATACTCATGTCACTGTGTTAATAAGGCAAGGACAGCCATTTATATGCCTGAGAAGACAAGTGCTCAAATTGAGGGAACTGTCAATGAAGTGGAATGGGAGATGTATGTTTCCAMAAAGTCAAAAAACAAAGTAGTTCAATATCGTGCAGCACAAGTCCCAGTCTGCAATTAACTTCAGCAAAAGCATTGCCACAATCAGTCCAGGCAAACTGAAAAAGCACAAGCCAAAAAGATAAGCATATCACAAAAATAATTGTAAGACTTTGGAAGTACTTGTTGTGCAAATTCGTGACCGATGCTATTGCTGTGATGGAAATGCTTCCTCAGTGATTTCTGCTTTAGAGCACCTGAAATTACCAACACCAAAGATGATTTACCATTAAGATGCTAGCTAATGCCTCTGATTGAAAGTGTTTATCCTATACCGTCCCAAAGTAATCTCACGGTTTGGAGAAGTAATCAAACTTAGAGTTGGTCCTTATGAAAACAGTACTTTCAAATGCAGTCACCTGGAGGTAGTTCTACAATGGGCATATGTCTTTTAAAAAGTACACACGCGGATATATAAATATATAATATATTCAAATATTCATACTGGTCTCATGTTTTTCTAGGGAATAACATTCATGTGTAAAAWTATTTTAAGAGGGTTTTAGACTTCACGGAGGTTGAAAAAGTTAACCTAATAATAAAAATTATGTAACTGCTTTTGTTCATCTGCTACTTGAATTTATTCTCTTTATAAATAGTTCTATGTAAACTGTCAAAGAGCTGCTTCCTACACCAGAGGTGAATAGCTGCCACATATTTTAAGCATGGCTTTCATACTCTGATATGAAATAAATWCAACTTGCTGGGTGAAACACACTGGGAATCCCTGACGTTATCTAGCAAAGACCTACAGGGGAGTATGCTTTTTACCTTAGGAATTACTGCCTGGAAGAAGGGATGAAACTGCCTCTTCCACCCAGGTATTCCCAGGGGAAGGTAGAGAGCTGGCAGCACAGGCAGTTGTTCTGAGTGGCTACCTGCAGATAGGCAAGTAACAACAGGCTCATGCCCAACTCACAGTCCTCTACATTTGGGCATCCCTGGCTTGGACTAGTGTGCTAAATTGAAAATAACTGACCATTCATTATGGTTATTCATTATAACCTTATATCCAAGTAATGAACTTGGGGAGAGGCAATTTCCAGCAGACATGGAGAGCAGGTAGGTATTGGCCTTAATGGCATAGTTGTATCTCAGCAGGCTGCAATTACTTGMTGAATGCATTGCAAATTCCAGTTATATCCTTCTTTCCTGCATGRTGTTTGTGTCTATGGAGCACAGCTGAAGAGACCTGGATACAATATCTGTGCCTTYGAAGGGACCCTCTTTGTACCCTTAGTTAGAGGTATGATAAGCTGTAGCTCCCAGGCTGGCTGGAGGATGAAGTCCTATATTGCTCTTTGCTAAGCAATGGGAAGTAGATGTCTTGCTGGAGTCATGATAGCATGAATTTCCATAGTGTACGTACGGAATATATAGGATGTGCAGTCATTTCTACACAATGTGAAGTTTTCTAGAAATCTATGTCCAGGGTCTCTTATTTTATTTTATTTTTTTTTTAATAGCATCTAAATCACCTCAGTAGCAGCCAAATTTCCTTCCTTACCTCAAGCTGGGGTATCCCAGATCTACCCTGGCTTCCTACAGCTTCACAGACCATATGGATTTGACAGAACCACCTAGTCAGGACTCCCACAGGTAACCCGGTAATAACCCTCAAACCTAGCTGCTGTAGCAATTTAATTTGAGTCATATACTCTCTAGGAGAGTAATTCTAAGCGTATATAAAGCAAATCAGTGAAAAGGAACTCTCTGAACTCAGACACAGACTTCCAAGAGGATTTTGCCTGCGTATCTGCAGCAGAACTGAGCTATTAACTGCTGATGAAGAACTGGTTCTTTGAAATATATTTTGTACTTTGATGTTTTTTTAAAAAGGAAGTTAAAAGGAGTTAGAAGAAAAGTTAGATTCAATGATCAAGTATTCAAAGCACTTAGAAGTCCTTAAATTAAGGTATCATTTAATAAGGTGTAGGTCATATACAAAGTTAAGACTACAGCTGTGGATTCACAGGAGAACACTGAATTCAAGTTTCTCAGATTAATATCATTCTGGACGAGCCACTGGCCTGAGAATTTATGTGGTCTCAACTCTTTTAGTAATGTCTACTTGCGTTTTTGTCCATTTTTTAAAGAAAAAGGAAGCTRAAAAACTGATGACACACTGACATTCCTCAAAAGAGGTTCATAGCTGATCAATATTCCTGGTTTCTTGACAGAAATGAAGAACAGTAATATATTATGACCTGTGCAAAAACAAAAGACAAAAAAAAAAAAAAAATAGACATAACTTTTGATGGTTATTTATTTCCTAGAGAATGGCAGAATGCTTATAGCTTTTCCGCTTTTAAAAATATCCCTCTACTTCTAATCCATTCTAGTCTTCCTTGACTCCTATGGACTTCATTTAGCTACATACTTGTTTGCATGTTTATTCCTGCCTGCAACCCTCTGCATTTCAGTCAGGTTATTTCTTGATTATTTCCCTATTTTATGGCCAAAAGGCTGATACACACTCCTTTTTTTCAAGTCTAGTAAATACCAAATAACTCCAGAGAAGACCTGTGTCTGACTTGCAGCCTTGGAAAGGAGCACTCACCACCCAGCTGATCTACCAGAGCTGCATGARGATGGAGAATTTTTGACAACTCATGAAATGTTCATGGATATGGACTTTAGCCAGCTGTAGATAGGTTTTCAAAAAGATGACAAGGAATAGAGTCTTATTCTCTGTTGCCAAGTTTTTAATCTCTTATTGGGACTATTCTATTTTGCATAAATAATTAAACATTGAACAAAAGCAAGGCTGATTCCACAGCTCCAGTGYGTATCACATTTCTCCAAGTTATTTTTCATTTCCCTCTTCAAATTGTGCAACAAAGCATTTTAATCCGTTGTTCTACTTTTCAGGTAAATGATGTAACCAGGAGACATTTCTCACATTTCCATAACAGTATTTCCAGAAGATCTTTTGTTTGTTCTAATGTAGGCTCAGCAAATGTTCACAGGCTAGAAAATCTATTTCTGGGCCACACCTAGCACTGAGCAGTGTGCCTTCTATAAATATAAGTGAGATACAGGCTTAGAGTCGTAGAACACTTTAAATAATTCTTTAGCATCTTAATAGAAAAAAAAAAAAAAAAAAAAAAAGGAGCCTTTATTCTTTGTAAGTCCAAACTCCTAAAAAAAAAATCCTTAAATCCTTGTTTCACAGATTCCTGTATATCTGGGGTTTCAATCAGCTCCTTTTAGGCAAGATTTCTTTTGCTATCTTTTTTCCCAGATTTTATTTATGTTCTGCTGATGCCACCAAAAAGAACACCAAGCTTTATCAYAGGATACCAGGATTTTGTATCATAAGAAAAGTCTACACTATACTACAGTCAACAGCATATGTTCCATGAGAAAATGTCAAGACTTCAGTAATTTAAAGGACATTCTTCTCGGAAACTGTATTAATCTCCTGCTGCTCTGGTGGTATCATATAAAAGAGGATGACTAGTCTCTTTTCTCTTTTGGATGAATAGATGTAGTATTTTGGATACCTTGCTAGTCATCCCATTTCTCACTGTGGATTTAGTCTGTTATATAAGAAGGAAATTCAGAGCACTGATGACCTCAGAAGGGGCTGTGCTATCCATGGTGCCACCTTGCTCCGGCTGGGGACTGAACTATCACTGCCCCCAACTTTGTCAGCTTTACAAGTATGTAAAGAAATTTGTAAGGGGAAACCTATTAGTCCTGCTTATCTTACCTGCAATGAATCTGTGCAAATGCTGGGGTAGACGAGGAAGGTAGTGAAGGAAGAGAAAATTAATTTTATACCTTCTATTTCACTTGTACCATTCACTTATAAGTAAGTAAATAATAAGATGTCAAAGCATAAGCTACTTATTTTATAACTTTTGTGCTGTACCTGTTCTGTTGAAAACACTAGGAAATTTAGAAGCTYGGGAAGTAATATATCATGATTTAAAGAAAAATTGGTGTGTTTATGCTGTGTCTTGTAAGTGACCACTAATTCCCTAWATTAGTCTGTAGTTAACTCTTGCTTTGTGTACGTGTGTACACATGCGTAATGGGCTGCTCAGTCCCAAATTTTACTGACTTCAATCTGTGATAAGTATGCTAGTCAAATGCTGTGGTGATGTGCATTAAATGAGAGTAGCTGAGCAACGACTGAGTTATACTGTCTTCCCAATGGAGCACTAATAAAAACTTTATACCTTACAAACCATCATAACTCTGTATATACCACATGAAGTAAGGTATTAAAACATTTTAGAGAGCTTTAAAAAATTTATTGGTACTTTTTTTGGTATCGCTCCACCTATGGAGCTGGACTTTCTTAATTAGTAAAGGCATATGTTSAGGGAAAGAGAAAGAAAATATCTGGGAAATATCAGACTCTTTCAGTTTTAAGTACTCCAGTCATAGTAGTTCTGCTCTGTCATACAGTTAAATGAAGACCAACTTGGAGCAGCTGGTCATCTATCCTAGACAGATTGTTCATAAACGTTAGTCAGCACATTTGTTTGGGCTCGTGATTTAATTTCAAAATGAGATTAAGTACACTTCTTGGAGGAATTATTTTATTCTTCSTAGGCTTTTGCTGCTCATTTAAAGATCACTGCACACAGAAGAGTCATCAGCTATTTTGTACATGCCAGTAATATTCAGTCCAACCTGCACGTGGATGGGTCAGCAACGCTCTCRTCAGAAAAGCTTTCTCATAAAAGGAAGCGCTGGGGCTTTCCTGTGAGTTTARAACACACAAGGAGCGTATGAATCCTATGACCCAGGAAGCATGGCATATGGCCTATTTCCATACTTTTTGCAAATGCTGCCCTCCCCACCTTCGGGTAGTTTGTCTGATGGATGTCCGCTTGAACCCATGGCCTCCCTTGCCTCCAAATGAGGCCTGGAGTCACTGCGATCTACAAAGGATTAATCTTAACACTTTCTTGGCACTGGATTTTTGTACCTTGGCAAGTACCCAATCTGCAACATATAGAGTTGTACAGTTTGGTCCAGGGACCTAGTTATGCTTACCCTAATGAGCAAGACTTTGGAGACCTCCATAAAACTTTCCAGGCTCTCAGATGGTGTGAGGAGGGGGCAGAGGGCAGTGCCAGCCTGCCCAGGGGGCTCAGCTGGCAGAGGGGGCTGCTGTGTGAACCAGGTACAGCCGAGCAGGGGCTGCCCCCGAGCTGTGCTGCCCCAGCTTCTCTTGGCTCCCACCTGAAGGAGTTGGGTCTCGGAGCTGTGGGTTTTTTTCATATATAGATGACACAGCTGACGTTACATTCGCACAAGAGGGTTTTACCACTGTGAGTTCAAATACGTATWTTTTTTCTTCCCTTTGCTAAGTCAACTGGTCCCCATAACAGCTCTCCAGCTGCCTTGGTCCTTCTGCCTCCAGGTTTCCTCCAGCGAGGCTGTGTAGGCAGATCCTGGGGAACGGGAAGAGGCCTCAGGTACTCTTTCTGCTTCTGAGGGTGATGGGAGCCTCCTCCCAGCTACCTCTGCATGTGCTCCACACCCTGTTTTAGGGCTGAGATGCTCCCAATGCTCTGAAGTGCTTCCAGGTTTCCCAGCAGCGCGTGAGCTCAGAGGTACCCAGGGAAATGCTGAGGATGAGCATGGTTAGGATCTCATTGCCATGCAAACTGCCCACAGAAAATACAGCCAGGACAGGGGAAGCAGGACATGAAGCAGACCCATCTAAAGCTACATGTGCACTGCAGCTGGAGGTTTGACTGCAGAGCACCAAATATGCTTAAGGTCACTGRTGAGAGGGGGAGGGTGCTTAGCACTGCAGTGAGACACCAGCGCTTCTCCTGCCCAGCTGCTGCCAGCAGTGCTGCAACGAGACCTGAGATTAACTCTAGCTCYGTCATAAACGCCCATATCTGGGATTGCATCATGTACAGTAAGTAAATGCACAGTAAGTAAATGGCAGGATTGAAAGGGGTTTAGCATTTGTCTACTGATGTCTGAGTATCTTCTACGAAAAGGCAACAAGGCTTCTTTGCAGATTATGGTAGTAGCTAGTCATAGTTTTCACCCACAAGGTCTATAAAAAAAAAAAAAAAAAAAAAAAAAAGAAACTCCTAAGCCTGTTTAACCTGGAACCCCCAAATTGAACTCTTAAGATCCTGTGGTATTTTACCTCTGTATACAGGTATCATTAATAGCTAAAAGGTAGGGCCTGGAAAGAAACCACACACAATCACTTCATCTCTAACCAATGGTATAAGGAAACAAGCAAAGCATTTTAAAAAGTGCCTGAAATAATATATATATATATTTTTAAGATGCAGCTGACTAGACTATAAGGATATCAGTATAATTCCTCTGTCCAGGACTTCACACTCTCGTTGCRGCCTATCCAATACATGTACGTGTATTTGATTTGAAACATCTGCATCACACTTGTGGCATGTCAGCTGGACATTTACACATTTCCTTATGCACATATATCACGCAGTTCACGTGCTTCTCCTCCCCCCAGCTTCCTCCAGGGACTATCTTTAAGTCAGAAGGTGAAAAGGAGAATGTGGTGGTTTCRAAAAGAGTTAGAAATGACTGTTTTAATCCATAGCATAGCAAGAAGAGTATCATACTACTCTTTAAAAACAGAAATATCCCTCAGTCAAATAAACACCCACATCCTGTCAGTAGGATTAATCAAAATGTCCTTTTTTTTTTTTTTGTCATGGATCCAAATAACTCCACTTTTTGACAAAAGACGTGTTACTACTAAAGTGTAAATATTCCTGGCAAAATCATGGATTTTCTTTTCTTTTCTTTTCTTTTCTTTTCTTTTCTTTTCTTTTCTTTTCTTTTCTTTTCTTTTCTTTTCTTTTCTTTTCTTTTCTTTTCTTTTCTTTTCTTTTTTTTTTTCAGGTCAAAGAACTTGGGCAGAGCATCATGCCTTGCTGCTGCCAGCATCCCTGTAGCCCACAGTATCACTCATGAATTGGACACCACTTTCCTCACCCATCCCTGCTGCCTTCAGTGCCTGGCCCTCCTCCTCTTCCTCCTCTCCTGCCTTCCTCTCACGCACGTCCCCTTTTTGGCAGGGACCATTAGCTGAGMGATTTAACTCACTGAAATACAATTATTGATGTGTCTGCTGATTTTCTTGTTAGCTTAGGGAGCTGAACTGGCTTGTGAAAGAGGGTGGCAAAAGGAAGCATAGCAAAATGCATTCAAGAGTAGGCAAGGAGGTGGATTTGACAACGTTGCACAGGACTTCCCTCCTTTGGCCACGGTGAGAAGTTATGTCATCTTATTCTATACTTTTGGGTCTGCTACCTTGAAATGCATCAGCTGCAATTCCATCGTGTCCCCTGATGGATTTAACGTATGTTATGCTCTATCTCCTCAACCAAGACAAGATCCCAGTTTCAACAAGTAGCTGCTAGCTAAGGTTAGCTGCTGACTACCCAGCAAGTAACAAAACTTCCTTTTCTCAGTGTTCCCTCTAAAGTCACTGGGTATTTCACAGCAACTGTATGGAACAATAATAGTATCTAGACAAAACATTGCAGATTTTTTAATCCAAATGTGAGAGGAATTATGTCAACATTTAGTTCTATGTCTCCTGAAYACAGCAAGTCTCTCTAGTCCTTTTCCGGCCATCTCCCAGTATCATAGTTATAGGATTTGATGAACTTACAACTACCTCCCATTTTTAACTCTGGAAATCTGAAATGACTGCCACCAGTGTTAAATACCTTTTGAGAACTCAATGTATGGAAATCTTGATGAATGACCTTATTCTGTGGTAAAGCAGGAAATCTAAACCTGTGTAATATGCAAACTCTGGGTTGTGCCTTTCACTGCACAAAAGCAGAAGGCTTAGTCTAGGCACCAGATTAGTAGATATGCACTCATAAATTCCAAACTTGCCTCCAGAAGTGCTTTGCTATAAGCCATAGTTAACCCTGCTCTTGCATAGTGTAAATCAAAAATCATGRTCTTTTTTTGCCGTGTTCCTTGCAGAGCTATCATGTGCTTTGTAAGGGATAGTGCCTGAACATGTAAAAATCAATAAAGTTAATTTTATTCCATTTAAAATATGTCATGTAGTGCTGTAGACACATACTTATGAGGAGAAAATCCCAAATGGAAAAAAAAATTAGAAATCTTTTGTTAGAGGATTTGTTAGAGTGTTAAAAGATTGACACTTAACAACTCTCAGTCATAACAAGATGATGGATAAGTCTGATAGCCTGCTGCAAAGTATGAGTTTGGTGCGTCCTGTGCAGCCAGGCAATCCATAAATGGGATGCATAAACGCACAGGCACCCAGGGTCTTCAGCCTAAAGGACCCATTTCATGCAAGACTGACTTGCCTATGTTAGACAGCCCCCCTGCCCTGGCGCAGCTCCGGGTTTCAAGCCCCACTGGATGCTTGGGGATCCTGTCGATGAGTTGGGCACTTTCACATTGCCTGTCACCAYTCCTTGCACTCATTATAGAGCTGTCAAAGTGGCTCTGACCCACTGGCAGGTCACCTGGAGGAAGCACGGGCTAAGTGGGCAGCACTGACAGACGCGCRCTGATGTGGATCTCACTGACAGCCTTGAGAACCATTTGAGGCTTTTTATTTAATATCCACAAATCAGCAAGAAGTGAACTGGAGAGTGAATAGCCTTCTCTGGTAACATAAAGAGGCTATACTCTGTAAAATGTTTTCTTTTGGGGAAATATGAGTCCATACAATTGTATGACAAGCTTATAATACCCCATATATTAGCTCAAAGTTGAAAGCATCAGTATAACCATGGTCCATTAAAATAATCTAAGTGCTTTCTTGCTTTCTTTTGGCATCTGTCCTACAATAAAGTGCCTTGCCGTGAAACAGTCTTTCTTTTACTCATGTAGATCACCATATTGGCTGGGAAGATGGAGTAGCTCAGAGGTGTGAAAGCACAAAGCAGTAGGAAAGAGTACGACAGCTTAAACATTTTGTATATTGGTGTATCTACAAAAGGAGTAGAAAGCAGCCYCATATTTGTGGCAGCCATTTTGAGCATGGCTATAGGTGGGATGAGGATAAAATTTCCGGAAAAAACAGAACAGTATAGTATAGTGTCACTATAACTAGTCTAGYTTTAAAACTTTTTGAACTAAGTCTAAACTTTTAAACTAGATCTAAAATCCTCCTCTTCCCCAGAGTCCCTATGCTCTCAAGTATTGCCATACTCGAAACGTACTGGATGTAGTGCTCTGTGTTGTCTAGGGCTCACTCTAATTTTAGTTACAATTTTTATTTTTGGTGTATACCAGTACACACTTGCAGATCAGCCAACAGCAAACCGGGAGCGAGCGAGCGCTGCCCAGGAGGTGCAGAGGTGCCCACCCAGAGATGTGGGTCTCTGAGAGGGCGCAGCGTGAAAAAGGAAGTCCCTCTTCATTTGCTTTGGGTCARCTCAATTCAACTTTTTGCCATGGGTAAAAAGTAAATTTAATAACGCTCATCAAAAATGACAAATGATTCCCCGAAAGACCCCAACAAGCACCCGTTTGCGGGAGGGAGGCCGGCACATGCACTCTGTGTATTCCTGAATTGAGCCTTTCCAGTGGCACAAACATTAACACCAAAAAATACCCTGCCTTTTCTTTCCAATTAATCTGTAGGGGAGTGAATCTTTCCTGATTCCAGGCGTTCCTGGCGATTTGCATCGTCTCTTAATTTGCTGGCTGAGTCTAATCCTCATCACAGATCTTTCCCTGGCAATATGTAAGTGTTGCCAGACAAAGCTTTCTTGCAGCTCTCAAGTACATTGCCCTGGGCACACAAGTGAAGCCAACTTTGCAGATAACTATGGGGTGTCCCAGATTCTAGCCAGGTTGCTGGAGAAGATTGGATCAGTGTCATCTCACGGCAACCCACCTGCAATCAGCCAYGTTTCAGCAGGCATTTCATCTGCTGTGCTGCTCTGCAGCCTTTTTACCACAGTGGGGAATCTTCCCAAGGTTTTTTTCCTTCCTTTAGTCAATATTATTGAGGGTTTCATCCATTGATAAGAGGAGATTTTCTCTGAAATAACAACAGAGAGCCTCTAACAGGTGCTGTGATAATTGTTCCTCCTGGCATAGATCTAATTCATGTGATAATCTGTCATCATCTGGCATTTTGCCCTAACTGATTTTTAATGCTGTATTGATTTCAGCTTCCATAATTGGCATCTTCAAATTGTTCACTTTTTTTTTTTTTTCTTTTCTGCTTGGAGAAGGGACAATTGCATGGCTTTGTTCCTTAYAGTCTGATTTTCTAACTTGTATAACCTCAGCCATGGAATTTACTTCAGTATATTTTTTAAAGCAGAATCTGCATTTTTGAAGGCTAAATAAAATATGGTTAACTTTTAAGTTAGTTCTTGAAATTYTCTTTTAAGGTAAAATTTCTCAAATGAGTAAAGGCATGCTATATAATGAAATTCACTGGTTGTACATTGCTTGTCTTTAAAAAGCAATCATTAKATTACCTCATAGACAAGGGAGATAAATTGCAGAGTCACAGAATGGYTSAGGTTGGAAGGGAYCTCTAGAGATCACCTAGTCCAACCCCCCTGCTCCAGCAGGGACACYCAGAGCACRRGGCACAGGGTGRCATCCGKGCGGATTTGGAAGATCTCCAGAGAAGGAGACTCCACAGCCTCTCTGGGCAGCCTGTTCCAGGGCTCTGWCACCCTCACAGSAAAGAAGTTCTTCCTCACATGGAGATGGAACTGCCTGKGTTTSAGTTTGTAGCCATTACCCCTAGTCYTGTCACTGGCCACCACCAAGAAGAGTTTGGCCCCATCCTCCCAACGTTCTCCCCTCAGGTACAYATATATATATCTCCATAATATATCAGATGCACAAAGTAGATGAATTGTMTCTAAAAACAAYAACAACAACAAAATCAAGATATTTGCAGGCTCTTGTGAGTATCTTTCTGAGCTGCTCTATAGTAAACAGTATAAATTAGCAGCTACAGATGCAGTAGCTAATTTAACAAGATGTGTGGTGCTCTGTGACACTTGTCATCCTTGTGCATCAGAAAGCAGAGCTCAAAACTAGCGTTACTGAGAATATGGTTAATGTCCTGCAGTCAATTCTTTCCTCATACTTAGCAAAAGACTTCACAAAATCACAAAGATAATAACAATGAAAAAGTAAATATATATATATTTTTTTTTTCACCACCTGGATGGAGGATAGAGGAGAGAAAAAAAAAATTAGGTCATATAAAAGCTAGTGTTAACAATAAGATAGACTCCTACCATAGCTAAGATTGTGATTACATTAATCATGCGTACTAAGGCTAATGCTATATATTACACTTCCAGGATTTCAATAGAGGGTTGAAGCTGTAAAGGAGGGAAACAGTCCCCAAAATTAAYAGAAATAAAGAACAGGAAAATAATTACTGAGACAGCTAGTAGCCGAATAGGGAGGAAACACTGAGTGAGCTATTATCAGTTTGTAATCGACATGACCATTACCCTCTTCTATAGAGCCTTTCTGAGCACTTCTTTGCACCTGGCACTTGAGCACAGCAGCAGCTGACAGAGGACGCTGCATCGTGTCCATAATAGATCGCTCCCCTGCCTTGAGGAGCAAGTGGCCATTTCAATGGCTGCAGATGTTACTGCAAGAATGGACACTGCTAGGTACTATTCTTCAGAGGCAATACCAGAGCCCTTATAGTCAGCAGCTTGAGCTCTTTAATTCGTGATACAGTCTTTGTGTTAAAAGGTCCCAGGGAAACACCAATAGCTTCTGCTTCAGATGTTTGCAGCAGRCTGTGTAAAGGATGGGTCAGTTTGGAGGGCTACATAGATGTCCTGTGTTTACTTACAGTAAAGGTGTATTTTTCTGCTGTTGCCTGTCTAAATCAATATGCATGTCGGTCATGTCGTGTGCTGAATTCTGAACCCAGAAAAACTGTATTATAACTGGTTCTCATTAAACTTCTAAATGGAATACTAAAAAGTAGCTTAAAATCAGGTGCCTTTAATAAAACTATATTTGGATTGGCACACACTCCTCCCATGTGTTTTTCAGTTTGCTAGTGTTGCAAGTTTATCATCTATATTACCTACGCTTAAATGTTACTTCACTCCAACAAAAATAGGCCTCATTTGCAATTTCTATCAAATATTGTTAACTAACTCCATGACCAGATTCATTAGCTAAATGTTGGAGGCAGCATAACGCACCCATTCAATTTACTGTATCTTGGAATGTGATTTATGCCTTTAGATTAGATAGGGGCTTGGAGGATTAAAGAAATAGGATGGTAATTTTCTGTAGCACATATTTTTTTAGTTTGAAAGAAGTATACAGAGAACTCATTCACCACAGTTCACTTTACTTGCTAAATCTACAGGAGTCCCCTAAAATAAATCACAGTGAGGAATTGCATTAGTGCAATTATATARAAGTTCCACATTTAAGAAATCTGTGTTATGTGAACCACAGTGGGAAAGAATGTTTTCCTGGTTCCTCAYTGAAAATTTTCTGAAGGAAGACAGCAAGGAGACTCTCCTGGCAAGGCTGTGTAGTRTCCCTGGGCCTCCTGCCACAGGAACCTGCCCTCCCAGGAACAGAGGAACGCTGTCATCCCTCCCAGATGTAGCCATTCCTGCCTCTTCCAGCCCACTGCTATGACTCAGAAAAGGGCAAGTCCTGACTCCACCAGAGATCCCAAAACAGATCAGCATCCCAGTAAGATTGCATAACATGCATTTACACCCAGGATGCCCAAACTAACCTTGGACACAGGAATTCAGTGTCCTTGCAGCTCTGGAGATGTTGCATTCCTTAGATATGGTAGGTTTGCTGAAATATGAATAGTAATTTTAAAAGAGTTTTCCTCAGACTGACTTTCACACCCACAGTCATATAAGCCACTCCTTCTCTGACAGGGGATTCTGTAATACCTCCACAGTGCTTTGTTTAGCGACTTACATGGGTAAACAGCAGTAGGAAAATATTTAATGTAATTAAACAGTGGGAAAAACAGTGAAGGAGCCAGCACTTCATGCTCATCCAGCTCACCGGACCACCAGCAGGTTCCGCCTAGACTACGTCTTCGTCATCTCTGCTTTACAGCAGCACCAAAGAGCAACAGGATTCTACCTTTCAGATTACGAAACCGAAATACAGCCTTAAAAAATAGCTAGGAAAAAAAGGATCTGAAAATTTAATTAATATTCATGCCCATGGTAAGATAAATTTATGCTTGCAAAGGCYTTAACAGATGTTTTTCATTGTAATGGCAGGGATCCAGTATCTTTTTGCATTCTTTTTCTCATTACTCAAACTGAAATAAAACCGGAGGTCACTCCAATTTTTCTGTGTGTGAAGAAAGTGGACACAAGTACGGTATGTGCAGAAGACCAAGAGCCATCTAACTGGTAAAAATAAATCAGAAATACCACAAAACAGAACCAACTCAGATTTTCTGAGTGATGCAGACATTCAGAAATAAAAGCCATCTGAAACAGTAATTTTAATTACATTCTCTTCCTTTGAAGCAAGATTTCTCAATGAGGAAAGCAACTTCCTTGGCTCGAGAGAGGTGCAGTGGCACAGTGAAGCTCATGCAACTTTTCCAAATACTTCAGAAACCCATATAAACTCATCCAAACCAAAAAGGAAAACATAAAACAAGATATTTGATTCACAAGCCTGCCACTAAAATGTCAACTGGTTACAGAGGGTTCCACCTGCCAAGGCTGAAATCTAGGACAAAGATCCCAGCAGGGTCAAAGTTTTTTAATCTCTGCTCAGACTAAAGCCCCAATTAACTCTCAAAYTTCCCTAAAAGCTATATACATAACATATATTTGTATATATATGCATTTTTTTATACACATATATATTCATATATATGCATATATGTTTAAAAATATAAATATACATACTTCCTATATGTAGAGAGAGACTAGAGTCAAATATTTGTTACAAAAACTCCATGTTTGTGGAAGATGCCAGATTTACAGTCCCACCAAAGAGAAGGCAGCAATGGCAGACGCAAAGGTAGGACTAAGCTGTTTATCAACCTGCAACGATTTGAAGACAGGACAAAGACTTCAGTCTCCATCCTTGCTTAAATCTCTGTCTCTGGAGCTTATATAGCTGGGAAGGATGCCAATCAGAATGAACTGTGGAATTGACGCATGTATACGGGGACCTGGGAGGAGAACAACATCTCTTTACAACAGCATCACATAGGAATAAGTTTTGGTTAAATTTGGTTTAATGACCTCTTTAGAGTTTCAGCTGATAATCTATAAGGAGAAGGTACTGTATCCACTGCCATCCCTCTAAGACATCCAGCTTTGGCCAGAATTACATGTGTAAAATGGTCCAGACTCATCAGTGACATAAATAACTGGATAAATTTCATGCCAAATAAGTAATAATAAAGTAGCTACAAAGTAGTAGACCTGTACACTTTGCCATTCCACACGTGTACAGAAGCAATCTGGTGTGCTGTGGGCACAAAATTCAGGCCTGGCTTAAATCATGGGGACTCGTATCTCATGCTGAACCCCAGAATTGAAGTAGGGCCCAGAAGTGTGTTAGACTGTGGATGAATTAGAAGGCTAAGTGAAGGATGTGGTGCAGAAAGGGAAGAGAGAGGTAAAGAAACAAGGAGAGAAAGGTGAAAAGGTGAGCAGGACRTTGTCTGCTTTTTTATTATTATTATTCCTTTTCTTCAGGATGTAACTCACACTTCTTTTGTATGCAGACTCTGTGACAAATTGGTGAACAGCTTGGAAACACTTAAAAACCTTTTAATGATCCGCTACACCTGATGTTAAACAATCATTCAGGTCAGTGCTGAATGAGGTCCAAAGACTTCTCTGGACTTTCCATCTGCCTGCTGCAAACGGCTTCAGGGGAATCTGGCCGCCAAATCTGTCTGAATCCCCTAGTATAAGAGCCAAGGTGAACTGAGCCCAATGCATTTCGTTTTCCAGAGGGAGTTTCCTGCAGCAAACAAATCTCAAGTGATAAAACTACGGTAACGCAGACATCCAGTCAAATGGAGCAAATCTGGCTCAGAAGAGGGGACTATTAGGATGCAAGAAATAGCATAGAAACTGGCATGGGCTTCCCAGGTGGCTCAGGCAGTCAAGGGAGGCAGCTTGGCAGACCAATGCTTGCAAAACGCAGGGGAGTTAAAACTGCAGCATTCCTCGCTGTGTTTATTACTACACCGCTCATGGTGAGTGGGAGCCAGCATGGGATACGTTTTCACCTAACAGGTCCTACATTTCCCAAAGCGTTCCTGAGTGGGCATGAGGGAGCCATGCGAAGCTCTGCAAATTGGCACCATGCATTTCAGACATTTGTCATCTCACCGTGCCCAGGTCCCCAGCACTGAAAGCACCTTTTTTTTTTTTTTTTCTATTTTTATTAGTTTTCTCTAGCCTGAGCTCTTGCTACTGTTTTAGACAATAGTTCTTGGTATTTAAGTGAAAACTAACGCTGCACCTACTTTAGAACAAACTGACAATACCCAAAGGACTGCAGATATTTAGGTACAGGCACCTGTCTCCTCAGGACATATAAAAGCACTCGGATTATCAGTGCTTTCTGATACATTTTATAAGGTGTCTCAAAGCAAGAAGCAATAGATTCAAGATAAGGTCTGGGTACCTGAAATCGCTTCTGTCAGCAAGTTGTACAATTCCACTGTTTTTTTGTGGGCAGATTTCCTGCACTTTGTTACCAAAAGCAGTCGAATCTACTTAATTGTATTTAAATCACATCTAAATTAATTAGCAGTGTTTCTTCACAACATACTGAAAAGATGCTYGTAATTGGTGTGGTAAATGTAAATTAATTACAGTTGTTCACCTATTGATCTACACCCACCACATACTCTCTRTCACTTCTTGCTGGAAGTTTCATCTGCATATGCTTTGAGAAACACATTTAAAGGCACAAAGTGCTGTCAAGCTGTGCTCCACTGCAAAAATTCTTCTCCTCTGCATTGCTGAAGCAAATTTTAGAAGAAATACTTTAAATTCTCTCTTGGGTTCTTAAAAATAGTCAGGCATAGGCCTTCCAAAGGCCATCCAAAATGTAAATAAATACACATTACAGCACATCACCATCACCCATCAAAACGCTCTTTGCTGGGAGTTACGAATATTTTCCATGGCAACTGGGAAAGATTAATTATATCGGGTGAAATGATGATACTTTCCCATTGCTATATAGACCCTCACTTTTTTCTTTTTTTTTTTTTTTTTTCAGATTCTTCCCTAAGAACAGGGAGGATGGGAAATCTAGGGAAACCTCACCTCTGTAGTGGAGTACACTTAGCAGAATAACACTGCAGAGGTTGCCCTTGATTACACTCAGGGCATTTACAGGCCATCTCCAAACACCATACAGCGYATCTAGCTCCTGTCTAGACTCCATCAGAGAAAAGGGATGAGTTAAGTGGTAAGCTATTTAACAACTACTTGAATTAGACAGATCTGTGTTAAAACACACACTAGAGTAATCACAGGCTTTTGGCTCATTCAAGTCTCGGGGGAGGCTTATGCCTGAGCATATAGCTAGGCACATGTACTTTCAGATCTCGACTTGGAAATCAGAATCATATCTGGAAAAGACCTTCAAGATCATCAAGTTCAACCATAAACCAAAGACCACCATGCCTGCTAAACCAAGTGCTTCATCTGCATGTCTCTTGGATATTGCCAGGGATGATGACTCCACTACTTCCATGGTTAGCCTGTTCCRATGCTTAGCTACCCTTTCTGTGTAGCTTTTTTCCAAATATCTAACTTGAACCTCCCCTGGTACAACTTGAGGACATTTCCTCTKGTCCTATTTTTGGTAGTTATTTTGGAGAAGAGATCAATTCCTGCCTCACTACAATCTCCTTTCAGGTAGYTGTAGATAGCAATAAGGTCATCCCTCCCTGAACCTCCCCTTCTCCAGACTAAATGTTGCAGTACCGCCTTGTTGTCCAGAAGGCCATAAACATTCTTGATCTTTCTGCCACCAAGCAACCTGAATAGTCACACTGATTCACAGGGCCAGAGATAATCACCATGAGAGGAAAATCCCTCTGGACACCTGAACAKTTCTGTAGGATTCTGGATGATGCAAGCCCTACTATGCAAGGACAGACGCAACCTCCTTGCCAGTCTCATGTGTGACATTAATGTTTAGTTGTAAYGGGTAGAACTGGAGATAAGAAGGAATCCATTTGCACATGATTATGTTAATTGTGGCACTTGTGCCCTTCATTCAAAACTGAAACTCAACAGCTCTATAGATTGTTAGAAAAGAAAATAATGTCGTGACTAACCTTGAAACTACTGTTCTTAAGCTTACAGAGATTTTATAATGAAAAAAACCACTATCACTGGTTGGAAAAAAATCACAGAAAGGTGAGAATTCAGTATTTTAAAGGCTATGCATAGCATCTTAATAAAAAGAATGCTGTCAATCATACAGTGAAGTTCAAGCATCCATCCTCCTTAGATCAGACATTACRTGTATGCAGTTCATTCTCTTTCACTAAATTCATGCACAAGATTCATCTGGAAGTAACTTCYTGCAGCACCAGTCTGGTYRCTTGCTCACAGATCCTGAAATTKTTTCATATGTCTTCTGTCTCTACAATCAGAAAATCGACTTTCCACTCTCTCCCTTGACCTTTACTCTTACTGGATTTTTTTTTCTGGAATCTAATTGCTCAAGTTTAGCCCAGGCCTATTTATACATGGTATAAAGCCATGGAAAAGTATGTATAAGTGAACAGCCAGTTTAGCTTTAGGACAAGTTAAAGGTATGTTGCTAGTGAGTGGGATCTACCTGACAAGGCAGGCYGACTGCTTTAGACTGTGATCTTTATGAAGATCATAACACAGACATCACAGAATCACAGAATGCTTGAGGTTGGAAGGGACCTCTAGAGATCATCCAGTCCAACCCCYCTGCTCCAGCAGGGACACCCAGAGCACGGGGCACAGGGTGGCATCCAGGTGGGTTTGGAAGATCTCCAGAGAAGGAGACTCCACAGCCTCTCTGGGCAGCCTGTTCCAGGGCTCTGTCACCCTCACAGGAAAGAAGTTCTTCCTCACTTGGACATGGAACTGCCTGTGTTTCAGTTTGTAGCCATTACCCCTTGTTTTTTCACTGGCCATCACTGAGAAGAGTTTGGCACCCTCCTCCCTACATTCAYCCCTCARGTATTTGTACATATTGATCAGATCTCCTCTCAGTCTTCTCTTCTCTAGGCTAAACAGGCCCAGCTCGCTTAGTCTTTCCTCRTAAGAGAGATGCTCCAGTCCCTTAATCATCTTTGTTGCTCTAAAATGATGCATGTATACACTATTCATGTATACATGACATGATGTAGTATACACTTTTCCATGCTTATGGTGGGATATAGTTCATACTGAAACCTCTCAGGATTCCTGATTTCATTTCCCAGGAACTCTTGCTAGGATCAGTACTAAATTCCAGGGAAAATTTTACCTGCTTCTGATGRCATGCTAGTATCAAGCTGAGAAAGAAACAATACGCTTCTCAGCTCTGCAGAAAGATGGACATAAATGGGCCAGGGTGAATTAGATCATTCAGATCTATTTTTCTGGTGAGAAGTACAATTCCTGAAGTGGCTGCAACAGCAGCAGATGTGAATATGAGCAGTGAGGCAACGAGAGTGAAAAGCACATGATGCTGAGATGTACATGTCTCCTTTACAGGGAGCTGCCAATGCTTGCAAGCCTTCTAGGTGGACTGAACACCTTCACAATGATTAGCTACCAAAGAAGAAAGCAAGATAGGGCTGGATTGTGCTGACGGAAGAGGGAGAAGTTATTTGTTAGAGTACCTCCTTTCAAGAATTAGCCACTAATGTGGTTTTGCTAATCCTTTTTGGATTTATGCCCTTGTAGCCACAGCAACTGAGAAGTCACCACTTTCTCCTGTGATCAGTAAAAAGCTCTTCACTAATTTGTTAACAGACAGCTAGCAACAGGTTTTATGACTCTCAAATTTGATTATTCCAGTTCTTACTTTCTAGCAAATGGATGTCCCTGTAAAAGCTCCAGTGAAGGAGACAGTAACACCCAGACAGAGGTGTTCTCATGTCATCTTAATCCTCTAAAGTGACCTTCTCTAACTACAGATGACTGCTCAAGAGGTCTGTCTCCAGGTACAAAGGCCCCGACAGARCAGTCATTGCTATCTGGGGGATGGAGCATTTTACAGAGCAGCTCCTCAGGGAATTACTGTCTCATCTTCCCAGCAAGCCTGAGTGGTGCGTGCRGTGAAGTGGAGGAGATGCAGCCACTTGCAGTCACGTTCCTTCAGAGTGAAACAGCCTTGCAAAACAGCACGGACTTAGGGGTCCTTCAGTCAGTCTGCAGAACAACTTGTCAACTCTGCTTGGACTGCGGTATTGTCAGAGACACCTTGCTTTGGTGTTCGTATGCCRTGGGCTGTGCCCATCAGGAGGGCAGTCTGGAGGCTGCGTTGTATCAGGGTCTTCTCTACATTGCTCTGGTACTTGTCCCTGTTTGCCTGGACAACTCTCCACCCAGTAAGTGGGGAAGGAGCATGCAGGGGGCACAGCCATTATTTTCTAAAACACTCTCCTCTACCACTTGTATAGAAAAAGGGAAGTGAAACAAAGAGAAGGGAAGTAGTAAAGAAAAGGCTGTATGCCTTGATTCTACACATAGCCTTATTAACTATTATTAATTATTACATCATGTGGCTCATTTTACTGGTTCAATATCTTATTGGTTCTTTAATGGACCCCTTAGACAATGTTTGTAGATCAAAAATTAGTTAACAGTCTTTTTTTGGCGGGTGAATTACATGTAAAGCAACCCCGATTTCAGTATCAGCATAACAATATACATAACAATACTTGTCATAACAATTGACAAAAAAAGGTYTAGAATAATATCTGTCAAACTGTGAGGTTATCTGTGAATTTTGACCATTCACTGTCAATGACATGCTATTTGTCATATGATGCATTTTCAGCTACTTCAATGAATTTTACAAGGAAAACAGCTAATAAGGACTAGGACTGATTTGTGAATGCCGCCAAAAGAACAGCCATGAACATGAGACAGATTCTGCTCCTCTTACTCTCCTAAGACTCCATTCAGTGCGAGATTGATCAAGTTGTCAGTTACAAATGGCATCAAGCAAAAACCTTTGTGGTTTATTGATGAGTTTATCTGCAATGCTGTGTTTTCTCCTCTTTGCTCTTGCGGGAAACCAAAGCATATTAAATTTGCTTGACATAATGAAGCTRGCGCTCTATTTCCCATATCCTGGTGCTGAACAATTTAGGTAGATAATTTTAGTATACATTTACAAATGCAGCTTTGAGGAGGYTCTTTCCTCCTGGGAAACTGCAGAAGTTTGCATAATCCTTAGTATGCAGTATACCACTGAGCAACAGAAACGTCTAATATGATATTTTTCATTTAAGAAAAAAGGTAGTGGCTCAAGAAACAAACTTCTTAAGGTAGAAAGATAATTTCATCATGCATATACATCTTGACACAGGCAGCCCAGTTGATTACCAACACCACTTCTTTTAAATATTAATCTTATAGGAACAGATAAAGGACACTGTATTACTCTTTATCCTGTAGAACAGTTTGCTTTAACATATGATGAAAGGGAGACCTGGACATTTCAGTAGAAGCAAATGACAAAAAAGCAAGCCCTATTTCAAAAAGGGCCTCAAATTTTGGCAGCAAACACAGCTGGGCCCCCTTCAGTCTGGTCTGCTAACTAACCTCGTCAGGTTGAAATCCAGCCCTGTCCTATAAGCACCAGGCTTTTGTAGTGTTTTCTCGACCCGCACTCGGCTGCTGAGCTCACTAAGTGCTTGCATATGCATAAACAGAACAAGGCATCCTTCCCCCTGTGCCCCCTGAAAGCCCCCAGTGATGAAGTACGGGGGACCTTTTAAGCGGGGTTTTAATTAGYGCTATTGTTGCTTGGCTGGGAGGACAGGCAGAAAGACCCTGCGATTTGCAAGCTGGGATAGCACTGGGGATCAAATTTGCAATTGAACCAATCTGCAAACTCCACAGGTCTTGTACACCAAAAATAATAAAAGAAAAAAATTAAAAATGAAAGAGAGGGAATAGACCAGGACATTAATTATAGTGGTGCACTCACACTGMTACATTTAAGGGTCAGAGAGCAATTCCCTCTTATATTTTTAAGAGGAAAATAGAATCATAAAAATCCACTAGAGAATGAGACCTGGTCATACAAATCTAAACATAAAAGTGAAATTCATCATTAAGTCTACCACTTGATCTTTAACTTGTAGCATCTGTACTACAGATGGTTATTTGCGAAGACTTTTGAAATGGCTCGCTGCAAGGAAAGGCATTTCAAGAGGAAGTTTTTTCTTTTTTTTCTTTAGTAAGCTTAGTACATATTAATTGGAGATTCAGGTTTAAAAGAGATTCCTCCATCTTTAGCAAAGAGGTGCATGTGTGATGAGACATGACATGTACATCTGTTTCTAGAAAACCAGCCTGCATTGGTTGATGTGAATACCCCAGATAAGAAGTAGTGCTGGAGGCTGGGTTTTTCAGTTTGAACTATTTAAAACCCGAGTCACTTTTTGGTGGTTCTGTACTATCCCCAGCCTGGGTCATCCTTGGTCACCTTGGTTGCCCTTGTGACAGACAGACAACTCAGCTGAACGTCTCAGCTATAGTAATTTCTATGGASAGCTTCTCCTTGCCTTATCAGGCAAAGAAAAGAAAGAGGAAATATCCCTCTGGCATTTATTTAAAAAAAAAAAGATGGAAAAAAAGCAACAGAAGTGAAGCAAACTGTACTCAACCTCATTTTCCAGTACCATCTATTTTGTAGGTGTAGAGAGAAAGCAAAGATATCTATTTAAATAGAAAGAAGATAAAAAAAGATGTCATAAAATATCTCACATTATGATAGTTGTGTTTGTGGCAGATTCATTCACTATATATGTTTTCATTACTATGTTTTAAGAGGTTTAAGATAGGTCTTGTATTTCAGCTGATGGAATGTACCATGAATCATACCACTTTTGTGATGAAGAGAGCTAAGACGGTCACCATAACTCCTAAACAAGATGACACTACAAAAAGAAGCTTTCTATTTAAGTTTTGGGGTGAATATAATAATTTTAAATGCTCAAAGAAAAAATGGAGCGAGGGGGTTAAAAAGAAGCGTCCTTCAGAAATCTACTTTATGTTAACTAAAGCAGTTGGTTCTATGGGGAAATGTATCAGTGAGTGYCAAAAAATAAAATAAGCTTTTGTTATCAGCAACAGCTTTCTTACTGACAGCAGCTGAGATTCCCTGACATCAAGATGGGGAAGCAGCGAAAAGGCCCACTCCAAGGAACATATATTTATGAACTCCTTTCAGCTGCCTAGAATCTGATCTGAATCAAAACATAGATATACCCAGRGGCAATTTGGGAGCTACATGCAAAGCAAGCCTCCTGCTGACTTGAAGAACACTGTTTTAATTGCATGTTAAATATATCTTAAAAGTGCATGAGAGCTGGCAAGGCAAGCACTGAGAAGCTGAGAAAAAACAAAAGTAACATCATGTAATTCAGCCTCTGTGTGAATTGGCATACTATTTTTTTTCTCCATTCCTCCTAGAAACCTCTTCATTCAATGCACAGGATGGGCAGAGTTCAAATAATGAGTAACTAGGCAATATTTGCGCCTGCAGGCCTTACTTACTATACACAGTTCATATCCTGCTCTGAAGACAGAGTTATTAAATTCCCCATGAACTTCTTCATGGCTCTACTCATAGTACTGTATCTAAGGGCTTTGTGAATAAAATGAATTTATTTTTACAGCATGTTTCTGAGGACAGGGACACATTGCAAAAGGCAAATACTGTCTTCATTTTACAGCGGGGGAACTGAAGGTCAAAGCACCAAAATTATTTGGGGCACGTAATTTAAAACAGGACTTGATATTTTTGAAAGTACTTCACATTAATAACAGCTTCATCTATTCAAAGCATGGGTAACTTTGTTTACTTCGGATTCAGAAGCAAGCACTTCTGTCTCTTACAAATCTGGCCACATGCCTCCAGAAAGGCATGCCAAAAATGAGCGACCATCTGAGAAAAGTTTGGCTTGAGTGAATCGCCACAAATCACAGAGCAACCCAAAAACCTAACCACAAGGTTTTCTTTTTCTTTTTTTTTTTTTTTTTTCCCATCCCTGCTCAATTCCCCTCAACAAACAAAGGAGTCTCACAAACAGCCTCCTTGTAAGATAGCTTTGATTTCTCCCCAGAAGAGATCTAGCTTCCCTGCACAGTGAGGGTGATGTCCCGTGGGAAAACACCAGCGTGGAGATCATCTGGATGCATTCACCCTTAAGTGTCTACCCTGTGGCTGGAAAYCAATCTTCTATGTAGCCAAGGAAGAGAGTTAAGCATCTCCAAAAATTAACTCTGGAATCTTCAGTGGTGCACCTAAAATCAGACAGTTTAACTCCCCATAGATGCCCCTACAAACCCATAAATTCAGAATTGGATGGGAATGTGCAGTTATGGTGGCAGAATAGGGTAYGTGAGGGAAGTCATACAAAGTACCTCCTGTCATTTTTCATTTTTCTGTTCATAGCTTTGCAACTTTATTTTCTCCCAAGCTGTTATTTAAAAAGGTAAAACTCTTGGAAATTTACTCACAAAATTCCTTAAAAATGGAAGACCTTCCTTCTAATTTCTTATCAACATCCATGCTGGTCACCCCTAGAGCTGAAAGGTTTAGTGCCATCATATTAACTTCTAATATCTGTGGGTATGAAAAAAAMCAAATATTGCTGCAAATTCTGCACTAGCTGGAGCATGGGTAGTTGTGCCATGAAGTTTAAGAGCTATACACTGCCCACAATAAGTGGTACCAAGAAGCCTTGTGATCTTTTCTTAGTTTCTGAAGAGAGGAATAGCAGGGCATATACAGACCTCTGTCTATTCCCCATCATCCAATCTGCCCTGCATCACGATCAGGTCCAGATACTTTAGATCCAAATGCCTCCCCACCCCAAATCCTGCTGCAATGCCCTTTTCCAACCATTCTCTCACTTGGAATCTTGTTACCATTTCTTTTTAGTGTTTCTATTGCTGCACAAACATACAAGTCTTGTTTCTTTTGCATTCAAATACAACACCTTCTTTTTCCATGTTGCCAGACCTGGCAGGATACCCTTAAGGACACAGTAAAAACAGATTTGATTGCCTGGACAGCCCAATATAGTTTACTGCCATTACAGGACACATCCAACTCAAATCTAAAAAAGATTCTTTGGAAAAAGCTGCCAAAAACTTACGYAGTTTCAACTGAAAGTGCCCAAACAATTCAAAAAGGCTTTAAAATTGGCCAGTTGGGGTAAAAGAATAACAGAGTACTCTGCTGACGCAAGAAAAACGTGAGTCAGTCTTACCTTGTGTCAAAAATGTGTTCTTTGATATTAAAAAGGATGGTCTCATAAGGACAACTGAAGAATGCTTACCACAGAACACGATATATGAGAAGCATAATTGTTTTAGCAAGATGGAAAATTTCCAACTGAAGAGAGACAGGATGATGACTCCATCTCTAATACTTGATAGCTGAGATATTTTTGTAGAAAATTGGAGATAAATGTTAAAATCCTCTGTCAGGTCAGAAAATAGTTTCTAGCTCACCAGTTCTCAAGCCTAACGGGTAAACTCTTCAGAAGGAAACTGTAAGTTACCTTTTTATTTTATTTTTTTCATTTCCCCTTCATTGACTCTCCTCTTCCTGACAGATTTACGTAATGAAATACAAAATTTTAAAATTGCCATTTTCTAGTTAGGTTCAGCCTCCAAAGTTTTTTGATTCTTTCTTTCCTCCCTTCTTCCCACAGATTTTGKATCTTGGGGGGGTCTCTATATTGCTCACAAGAGCTGACATCTGGCTGAAACCTGGTTCATTGGGAGCACAAGAGACTTGAACAACAGTTCCAGTAAAGCTGATTTGGAAAATATTTTCTAAACTATTACATAAGAAACCCATTTTTTAAAAAAGACAGAGATGGAGGGGGGCAGGAAGGAGGGACAKTTTATGTAAAGCAAATAATTCAGGCACAAGAAGTTTGCTGAAAAATCTATTTTCCATAGAAAAATAGTATCAATGGAAAGGGCTTGGAAAGTTTTGAACAATCCTAACAACTACTCCAGTAAAATATGCCTTACATAGACTATGACTTTTCATGCCTTAAGTATAAATGMCCCTCTTTTCCTTCTGTCTTATTTTTAATTAAATAGAATTTTCCTACCACACTATCCAAGGAATTCACTTAATTCTCCTGCTTTTCCTTTGGAGAAAAAATGCTAAGGCATTTTTCATCTTTCACTCTCTTTTACTGCGTATGGCAACACATGGTTTTACAAGTCAAGGTCACATTTAGCTAGTTGTCATGGTGAAAGAAAACACAAGGGAAATTGGGCATATAGCATTTAGTTTGGTTTTCTGGGAGAAGTAACACACAAGAAATCCTGTCCTGAAGAAGCTGTATTTAAGCAACCTTTTGTACCTTTAGCAATCATCTTTCTGGCACTCATGTTTAAACAGAGCAATGAACCTCTTCCTCTCCTCAGCTGTAAATCAATTCCACCAATGTGTCCCTTAAGAAAATAATTAACAAATCATATAAATGCCTGACCAATCAATAGAAGGATTTCCATTTCAGGTGTTAGGGGAAAAAAAAAAAGTAATAGTTTTGGTAATGTAACCAGAACAAGTCTCGACTGTGCATTGCCACCATTTTAAAGATAAATATTTCAAAAGATGTAATCGACCCAGTACTAAATGCTTTCCTGGAAAAATAGTCGTACATTTAACTGTAAACTTTTAATAACTGCTCTATGAAAAGTAGGAACTGAAAGAACCTGATGAAATTATGGATTATTCCAAACAAATCTTTCTTCTTTCTAAATATCTTGAAAAAAAGCATGTAAGAAAAGCTTTCCATGCAAAGTAGCTGAACTTCTGCAGATGAGGTTCCTCTAGAGAAACTGTGTTCTGGCAATTGCCTACTATATATACAAATTAGAAAACTGGCCTGGAGATTGCAGAAGTAGCAGTTTGAGGAAAAGGCAGTGACAAGAATCAGCTGAGGAAAGACTAATACAGGCTTACTGTTTGATCTGTCTCTAGAAGCTTAAAAGCATTTGATGATATCTTAAATTGGAAAGCAAGCAAACTCTTTACTAGTAAAGTGGATTTAAAAAAAAGTTGATGAAAAAATGAAAGAAGTGTTCATTTTTTATAGATTTGTGCTGAGTTCACAATAAAATCCTTTCCACTGAGGCCATTGGGAATGGAAATGACATCATCTATCGCTTCAGATCCCCAGTCAAAGCTCCTAATARCTTCCCTAAATTTAGCTGAGAATCATGCAAGGCACTTGGATGTGCTTTGACATGGATAAGAATATCACTAGCTATTTCTGCCTCTTTTGTTGCAGCCAGAAAGTCCATCTCTGTGGCAATGATTATCTACATCCTCATATATGTCTAGGTTCAGCAGTTCAAAACTCGTCCTCTCCCACCATTCCCCCCTGCCCAAAATGGTTATTTCACTGAAAAATCCATCAGCTTTTTCACCTTAACTTATTCTTTTCATAAAGAGGAAACTTTCTACTGACTTTTCCTGGGGATTTTGACCCAGCTGCATATACATCTAGAAGTCTATAAAGAATCTCAGGCCCACAGGCTTAARTAAGAGACACAATATAAGCATTTCTGCAACCATGTGGCCTTCTCTTTCCCCTCAAATMCTCCCAGTTTTTCCATTTTTCAGGTCTATGAGTAGGCCGGCTCTTTCCAGTCCCCTTTCATAATTATGGTTGTATACTATTGTTTAAGAAACATTGATTTAAAGGATGACCTGATGTATTATCTACATAAAAGCATGGTAGGAATGCAGGGACCTTGATTACAATAAACATATCTTAACAAAATCAATGGAGTAAAGCAGTGAATGAAAAGAGAAGGTGGAATAGAGAGGTACAGATACTGCATTTTAAGGCAGGAGTGATTCAGAAAATAGTGCTTTTTAAGGCATACTCACGATCATGTAATACTGGCTTGGGCCAGTATTTGTTCTGTAAAAGTGGCAAATTCCATGTTTGTTCCAGGAGGACAGGAGTGTCATGGCTGWCCTGGGACTATGCAAGAGAAATAAYAAAGCTGGTGTTAACATAAATTCATTGAGCGAGCAGAAGGACGGTGCAAAGAAAGAGTGGGGTTAAATGAAAACATCTATTGGTCCTTGGGCTCTCTAAGT
>PTEX01000015.1:1063468-1148640 GCA_003342815.1 Eudromia elegans | reverse complement strand
AGAAAAAGAAAAAGAAAAAGAAAAAGAAAAAGAAAAAGAAAAAGAAAAAGAAAAAGAAAAAGAAAAAGAAAAAGAAAAAGAAAAAGAAAAAGAAAGAGAAAGAGAAAGAGAAAGAGAAAGAGAAAAAGAAAAAGAAAGAGAAAAAGAAAAAGGAAAAGGAAAGCAAGGAGTTTTACCAGTAGTGGCAAATTCCTTATGAATGTGTGCAGGCAGCCTCACGTACAAGCCTCACATACAATATTGACTTTGGTGCATTGCTTTCTGAGGGCCCCTGCCAYAGGCATTTTGTAGTGTTAGAATGTTATGTAGACAAGAGGAGAGATAAGGCAGACAAGTAGATTGCCATAAGGATCCATATTAGCCTTATAATGCTTTCTATCAAGTCCTGTTCAAAAATCACAGGGGGGAAAAAAAAGGTATGTCACATTGTCCCAATTATAGAATCACCCTCTATGAGATGGATAAATTTTCAGGATTTGTTGCTGGATATACCTTCTGGTTTGGGATACTAAATGTAAGAATATCTTAGGATCTTTTACTTCATACTCAATAAGTGTACCRTAGCATAGCTACCTGGCTATTCCAGTGTAACAGAGAGTGTAGGAAAAAAAAAAGCCCTTTATGAAAATACAAAAAGAGCAATTCCACTGCACTGTACAAACCCCAGCTCTCTCCAAGGTTTTCATTATGCTGCAATAATGACAGAGCAGAGACAGAGAAATCATTGTAACTCTGCCCACATGTTATTCAGGCAAAAGCAGAGATTCTCCAAGGACTATGTATTTCAGGCACTTAAGTGTGACAACAGGGCAYAGGCATGATAATAATTGCACCTTAGAAGTTACTATTTTTTCCAGAGTCTGAAAATGAAGATAGTTAAATTTGGTTAGCTAAATCCCAGCTCTACTTTGGATACTAATAAAGGAAGGAGTACACTTGTCACACAGCAATTCTTTTTTCTTGGAGTCAACACAGCAAAAAATTACTCAACTCTGCACTGAGAAGAAAACATTTCCAGGTGAAATGCAAGACCAGTGCACTGACAACATCTCATCTTCCATCCCAGCAACACTATTTCTATATGATAATTGGAACTTCATGTCAGGGAAGGGATCTGAAAATACCATCAAAAGAAAAAAGTGAGAGAATTTATGTTAAAAATGTGGCAGAGAGGAAGAGTTTGTGGAGGAGGAAAGAAACTGAGAAAACCACGAGCAGTGAATCAGAGAGTCAGGGATAGTCTGATGAAGGAACAAGGAGGGCTGAGGAGTGGATMCAGCAGCAGCAGCAGACATAGCAGCATTAAATACACTTGCATAAAATCTGTGAGCATGTACCTTTCTTGCTAAGACAGAGACCAACTTATTGATGAGGAATCTTCACAGAATGGTGGTGCTTCTGGTCAAGATAACATGAAGTCTAGCTCCAATTAGTAATTTAGACATAAAAAGTGCTGCAGACAAAACCTGCAGATAACACCAACATTGGCAGACAGAACTGACCTCTCAATTGTTCAGTACGTCAAACTTAYTCAGGCAAAACTGATATGAGTTTTGGCTATTGTAGAGTTGGAAAGGATATACTTTAGAACAACATATTGAAATAGTACTTTCAGTTTGTTTAGAATAGTATCTTGAAAAGCAGCCTCTCTGAAATGATTTGGGATCAAATTGGGCAAGCAATGGAACATAAGCTTGCACTGTGGTCCTATGGCAAAAGGGCTAACGCAAGCCTTGAATGTATAAATGCAGGGAAAATGGGTGATGCCTTCATCTTTCTGTAAAGAGAAATTGGAAACACAGATACAGTGGAAAAAAAAAAAGYTGTTAAAAATAGAGTCAAAAATACTCAAGAAACTACCTTATCATGAGAGACTTATTTCTTTAACTTAAGCAGATTTAGTCCATTATAAATAAAATTGAGAGTCATCTGATGACAATGTATAAGTGTCCATAGGTGAAGAAAATAGAGGATCTTTTAATTTRAGAAAAAAAGGCATGAAAAATGTTGAAAGGTGAAGCCAGATACATTTTTATTATAAATTAGACACTTTAACACTTTACACAGAAGGAGTGATTAGCTACTAAAGTAAACTACCAAGAGAAGACCGGGAAATTTTTGTTGTTTTAAAATCCTTATGTCAAACCTGGGTGTTTTCCAAAAAGTGTGGTGTAGCCAACTGTATGTTGGAAACTAAATCTAGAACAAAGAAAACAGACAAGTGACTCCCATGGATAAACCAAAATATTGAACACTTCTTCAAAGCTGAAAACTTGGTGAAAATGTCGTTGTATATGAGGGTTTTTTTTAAACTTAAACAATGTAAAAGGTGTAAAATTATTGTCAACCTGAATTACATMTTTTATTTCATATGTTTTGTTGACYTTATTTGTCTAGTTCTTTTCAATTYAGAGTTAAGACYGTGAAATTTAATGGTTTTGATTTACGCGTCTCCCTAGATAATCAAATGATGTCTCCAGAACTTACAGTCTGTAAATCTATCAATTTATTTTTATTATGAAAATAACTTTGCATGCTAATGTTTCTTACAGAGATCAGTGAATATGCTCACTTGAGTACTTGTTGATCAAAAAAGTCTGTTTTCATTTGCTTATCTRAACTGCTGAAAAAGCACATCCCTGCATTCCTAAAACAAAGCCTTATGCTTCAGTTAGAATCTAATTGTGTGCTCCTGATGATTTCTTGTCTTCCTAAAAGGTTACATGGACTGTGATCCTAGTAGTGTGCATTAGTCTTGCAATGACTTTGTATGCTTTGAAGCAAAAATAGTTGACAAAAGCATCATGAGAGTYGTGGGTACCCTGGCAGCAAACACTGATGATTCTCATGAGAAATTTTCTTAGGAACCTGAAAAGCGACAGGAAGAATTTGAAAGCTGGGGGAGGCAGTGCTAAATACTTGGCAAAGATCTCTTTTTGTCCTTAAATTCTGCTCTTCAAGATACCCCTCTATGAGACAATGCAGACGTCAGACATCACTGTCTATTAATGGAAAACTGTGTTGCCTAATCTGTATAGGCAAGATACAGAGCAGGGYTGAGGAGTTTCTATGGAGATGGGAATTGGTAAGGAAGTGCATTTTCTCCTGATTCATCCAATCTTCCTGATCTTATAAGAGGTCATTATTTTCCTTTATCTCCCTCTGAAGAAATGATGACATCTTTGGGAGCAGATGCAAAGGCAGGATTGAATCTGGCCTTAAATGAAGGTATCTGGAATAGTTTCAACTGATCTAATGTTCCAAAGTGTAATTCACAGCATTTTTTGGTTCTTACACCTGGCAGCATATACTTAATATAGACAAGCTAGTGGGCTGAATTTTATGGGAAAGTGTGCATTCAGTGAGAGGTAATAGTGAGCAAAAAGCTATTCTTAAGGAACAGTATAGCTCTTTAATATTAATCATATTAATATATTAACATATTAYATTAACATATAACATCATATTAATCAAATAATTGTACACTAATGAGTCTACTTACAGAGCAAACCCAGCACCACAGCAGTGGTGTTCAACAAGCAGGCGTAGGTGCTGAACTAGCCTGAATTACAAATCTGGCAGGGGGGCAGATCTTTCTTACAGTSCTTCACATGATCATTCGTGCACCTGCAAGATGCTGGGAACACTTTAATGACATTTCTTTGCTATCAGTGTGTCCGATGGTTCACACACTCTGTCTTGCTCCCTGTCTCCTCTGCCTCATCCTGGGAAATTTGCAGTYGGAAAAGGAAATTTTTTGTTGGAAGAGTTGAAAAACTGGATTTTTTTTCCTTTCAGTTCTTATTTGGCTGCTGTAGCTTTGCATTGGTTTGAAGTTGCTCCTTTATTTACAYGTGTATCTTTTGAGGGGCTAAGGGACTTAGGAGGGGACCTAAAGCATTGCATGATGGAGGCTTCAGAAGCCAATAAACATCTGGTCTCAGTTTAGCTCAGTTGAGGGACATAAGGTGTGTGGTGGGTGGCTTCATTTTCCAGGGCTTGTAAAGAAATGTTTCCCAGCTTGTATCTCACATAAATGAAAAAAATTCCTTTTCAAAGCTGTGAGGGCCACATKTTCCCAGAAGCTCTGCTGTGGCAGCTGAAGAGAAGGGAGTCCTCYGCCTGCCTGTCCCATGCTGCCCCTTGGAGCAGAGCTGAGCAGAGCGGAGTGGAGCCAAGCATTGCACATGCCACGGGAGCCCCACGGCTCCCTTGCCCTCTGGCACCAGGCACYGTCTGCACCAGGCACCTTCAGTCCTGCAAGCCCCTCTTGGTACACGCTGGAATCTAAGCTTGATTTAGGAAAATGGGCTTTCTAGATGAGTGTGAAAGTCCTGGGGAGGTCAGTGGAAGGAAGCCAACAGATTTACTAACTCGCACTGGAATTCAGTAAACTTGAAAGGCCATGCTATAAAACAAACTCCTCAACAACCAGAGGAGTGAGTGATAGGAGTTTCCCTAAAGCCATGTAAATCTTGATGAGAGTGGGAAATATATATGTATATACATATATTTATCATAATGACAGATAATCCAATCACAGTAGTTTCCTCTAAGCTCATCCTTAATTTTCAGATCGCCTTCAGTTTAGGGAGTTTTAGTTTGGGAGTTTTTCCTTAATTTCCAGTAGAAAATACAAAATAAATCATATTTATTTCAAGGAATATAATTTCATAATTTCCTTAACTGTACAGAATAAATAAAATTAGAGAGCAGTCAGATTGCACCAATCGCAGCTAATATTTTGTTACTATTTTCAGTAAAGCTGATCCTTTTGTTAAGGTARAGAAATGTTTACGTACTGAAGCATTTAAATGAGTAGAAATAAAGAAGAAGACTATTGATCCTGCTATTAACTCACAAGTTCATGTGATATTATTTACAGACTACCATTCTGTGCATTTTGTAATATGTAGAAAATAATTTAATATTTATCGGTAAAAAAGATTGTTCTTCTTGGGTCTACTTATCTCAGACTTTTAGAATGACTCAGAAAGATTCTGAGGGGTTTCTAAACTAGATCTCTGCTTTCTCTTATTGATAAAAAATCTTTGATACTTCTACTATGTGATAGATTATATAGTGATTTGTTTGCCACATCCCTTCTTCTTTGCTCTCCTTTCCCCATGATCCACCTCAGTTTGTTTTCCAGGATATCCTGGACTCACATTTTTCTGTATGTAATGTGGATTACCCCAATATTTTGTGTGCAGAGACATTCTGCAAGCTAAAAAAAGTCCAATGAAAACACCGAGGAAGCCTTCTGCAGGAGTTTTTGTCTACGAGACCAGGTGGCAGGCCTAAACTCACTAAAAGTTACACAGAACCCAGCAGGCTGGCTAGAGAAACAAACAAACAAGCAAAACATGCAGGAAAATGTGCTCTCTGCACAAGAAGATGGGGAGATCAAAGGAGGAGCTACAGCTCTGGAGGTGGCTGAGGCCTTTCCCAGGCCCTGGGAGGCTCCTCTGCTGGCTCAGAGAGCAGATCTCGTCTATGTGTTCTGGGTTCACTTCCAGGGATGCATCAGTGGAAATCTGGACAGGATGTCTACCACATCTTGATTCTTATTTCTTCTTCCTTTCTGTGTCCTCACCTTCTCTCTCCCTTCCTTTCGTGGCTTCCCTTTGCAATATTTCACTTYGTCGTCTCAGCTCCTCTGATCCAGCAGAGAATCACTGGATCTCTCAGATCATGCAAACAAGCACCAGATCTGTGAGCAATGAAGATCTAACCGAGGAGAGGTCACACAACTGCTTTTCTGGAGCACATGACGTGGGGTTTGTGCCAACCCTGAGGAAGCAGACTAGCTGACTCAGTGCAATATCAGATGACTGGGGAAAGAYGCTACTGAACCTGGCATAGAGCCAGCCACTATAAAGCTAATTTACCAACATATATATGTATATATTTTTTTAGTTGAATTTGCAGAATTAGTTTGTGCTTCATTAGCATTTTGCTTCATGTGGCTTTGGTACTTTTGATCCAGCAGTGGGAGCCCTGAAGCAGAATTTATTCTGTTCAGAAATGGCATCCCAAAGTTGCAGAGCACCCATCAAAATGAAGTCTACCTTTGCTTGCTCCTCAGGCACTTTGGAATAAACACTATTATTTATAGGAATAAGAGTAATAATGTTAATAATTACCATGTGCATTAAGCCAGCAGTCRTTCAGGAGGTGCCCAAGCTGCTGAAAATAACAAGTGGAAACTTAATCAGCCCAAATCACTCTCTCCACTTCCTGGAGGGAGGCTTCTACCTCCAGCATGATGGAGAAGTCTCTGTGGTTATCCTGAAGCACTTTTCTCTACCAAGTGTCCTTGAGGAGAGCAGCGCCACACTCATGAAACCCACTTAATCATCTTGTCTAGACACACCACRTCCAGAAGCAGCAAGAGAGACACTCCCTGTCACCGTCCCTCACAAACAAATGTGGTTTGCTTCRGTAAGAGGTTAAAAACAATGATAGAAAACTATGACTGTAATTTCTGTAGGTTCTTCTGAAATCCTTGGTTAGGCAGGGAACCATATCTTGTGTCCTACTAACACACAAAAAAAATCAAGCCAGGCTACATATTTCTCRCAGTATTTGTAATATCTCCTGAAGAGCAAAATGTTTCCTGCAAGTCATTGGGAAAATGAAAGTAGCGTATTTCATCCCACCTGAMGCTTTTCCACTAGCTCAAATCTATGCAATCCTTAAGAAAGCAAATTAATATTTCACCATCCTTTCTCTGCAATTAACTCTGAAAGACTACARAATGCTCCAAACATTGTAGGAGAGGCATAAACTTGATCTGGGACTCCCAAAATATTAGCTGGAGTGACACTGTGTACAGAAATATAGTTTCTGAGTAGGTAATAAAGCCTYGTGTCAATTCAGCATGTGAAGATTTGACTTTTTGTGGTTTATATACATAGCTGGCCATACACCATTTGCAGTCACCTACTTTCCTATAGACTCTCATGTTTTGCCTGGACAGAGCTGTACCTGCAYGTGCCATGTGATGCGTGCTATGCACCTGCAACACGTGAGGCTGTTGGCCTTGCAGTCTGTGGCTGGTCCATGATACTCAGTGGCATTAGTTAAAAGTCCTTGAGAGAGGGCCAAAATCGCCTTTATCCATCAGGGAGAAGTGGGGRAGAGATTGGGCACAAAGGAACCATAATTCTAAGGGCCTAATCTGCTGGTGTGTCCAAGATATCACATTATATTGAAGGCAAATGGGCTTGACTGTGTTCAGTGAATAAAGATCGTGCCCTTTCTGTGACTCAGAGCTAGATTGCTTAACCACAGATCCCAGACTCTGTGACAGTTCATGTATGCTCAGGTTTTATATATCTGAACTCTTAAAAAACAGAGACTTAGGTGGAAAACCCTGTGAGTAAAATTAATTGTAGTCTCCTGTCAGCTTAGCTTAACTTTGCTGAGGAAAGTCCATGGAGGACAGAGAAATGGAGGACTTGAGAGACTGAGCTGTGATATAGCTCAAAGCCACAGCAAATTCTAACTAACCCTGGAGCTTTTTGCAGCAAATACCTGCATTTGGGCTGTGGTCTAGGGTACAGTGGGATTTAGTAAGTGCCATTAAAACTGGCAGGCAGCCCTGCTCCTAGTGTGGGGCCATATATTTAAGAACTATGCAAAATATTATGCAGTATGCATGTGACCAAATTCTTTACAGAGGAAAATCCCTGGGACTGTGTTAAATTAAATAGGATTATGGCTTTCACTAATCTGCATCCAGTGTGACCATACAAGGGTATTAGTTTGGTAATATTTAAGGACTTAGCTCTACAGCAGCAGCGATCAGCTTGTCAARGCTCAAGTGACTGTGTTGTTGGTGAAAATGTTAACTATTAAAAGGCTTGCTGTTTATAGGGCCCGAATTAAACATGTGACTCAGCAGCAGACAAATTAAGCACAAGAAATTTATGCATAGGTCAAGAATTTTTTTCCTTTCAGAAAATGGAGAACAAGCAAATCCCCAGATGAGACTTCCATGAGCAGCACTGCCAAACACTGCTGTTCCAGAGCCATGGGTAATGCTCTCACCAGCTGCAGTAAAAGTATAGACAAATCCATGTGATGATATCAAAACCCTCACCCTTGTGCCTTAAGCACAAATGGCACAGATGGATAGATCACCAGATAACTTAACAACACAGCATCATACCTAGGCTGGAAGCATTCATTATGAAACCAGCTCTGTCTACCAGCAATTGCTCAGGTGGTGGAATTAAGATGCTACAGCTGTCTGTGGCTGCTGAAATCAGACATAACTGAGGCAATCCCATGGCATATGCTGTCAAGCACTGACATTTTAATGGCACTCCCTGGAAAAGCAAACAGATAACTCTCTTCACACTTATAGCTTGTTTCTGCACAAATGGAAACATATGTATATAAATATATTTTGGAAAACCCAAGGCTCAAGACTCGGATATTTGCAGTCTTCCTAAACTTAAATACCAATAATGCAATATGAAACATATTCAAAACAGAAAAATGATCGAAAGCCAAAGTTTTGATTGCAACATCAATATAAATCCTCTTGAGGGTAACTGTGTTGGGGGAATATGATATGGTGTATGATCTGAAAATAAAGTATGATCATGATYTAGACTGATTAGGAATATAGTGCAAAGAGGTACTAGCTTGTTTCTTACCTCCTAGCCAGGGCTTGCAGGGCCAAAAGGGCAAAATAAGCTTTGCRTGTAGCCTGAACAGCCATGAGCTGTCAGGGACATAAGCACAGAGGCAGTGCAGTGCATCTTCAGAGTCCCTCAGGCCTGTACTTTCCATAGGTCCATCAAGATAGGCTGAAAGTCATGCTAAAATTCCCATATATGRTCAACTGGCAGTGTAATATTAAACAGAAAATGAATGATGCCCAAAGCAGCCTTATTGATTTGGGCACCACAGACTGCTTCCTCAAGATACGATTTGCTGCAGTGGAGAGTGATTTTTGTTTTACCATCTCACTGGCAGTTGGAAGATCTCTGATGAGTGAATGTARCTGCGATCAGTCCAGTTATTCTCCAAATACTTTGTAAGTTTACAATGGACTTTTGAAAATAATAGTGATGATTAATAATAAAATTGCTTCAATTTGATAAGTATTTTCTCCATTTCAGTTATTACCTTATTTCCTTGACTGAGTTCATGGTTTTGCTATGAGATTAAGTGACCCAAATTAAATACCTAGGCAATTTCTTAGAATACCCCAGCTGATTTTTATTGTCCAGCTATTCATCAGCATTTTAAACAACAGGGGTTAAAGAAATATAAACATGAACTGGAATCTTACCAAGTTTTCTTGGACAATTTCTCCTGGAATRATCAGGAACACTGTTTATGGTTCCTTTAGCTTTTAGTGCCCTTTCCAGATGGATGTCTTGGGATCTCACCTTTGTAAACAAAACCATCCAACTGAAACAGGCATGTGCCTAGGCAGGTTCTTCATCWTCCCCTGGAGCCACCTGAGCTTGTGGGAATTCCCAAAGACTTGCACAGCTGTGCCAACAGTAGTGATCTTCTCCAGAAGACATTTTAGGTGTGTCTGCCTTTGTCTTAGCCTTTGTTTTAAATATCAGGGAAAATTATGGCCTAGGCTGTACATTTTTGAGCTAGAAATACTTTATTGTCACCAGGTATAATATCAATATCAAACAGAGAAACGTGAAGCACATTTTATTTAAAATAGAAATCAGTGAACTCTTGCAAAATCCACTTCAGTTTGTGTCACTACGTTCTTGAACATGAAGAGGTGGTTTTTAAAAGGCTCGATCCTGACTTGCACCAGAAAAGCATCGATTTTGTACGCTATATACTATGCTATGTAATGCCATGATAGTAATAGCAGTATTAATGGGGCTGTAACAGCCAGCTCTGTGCCATAGGTTAGGAAAGAAGTATGGGCAGGCATGTATCTCCCAATGAGAAAGAATTCCAAGTTATCCCAAATCTTCATGTAGTCTTTGAATCCCTACAGTGTTAAAAAGTATTAACGGGCCTTAGGGCAAACAAATACTATTGAGACACAAAATACTTTCTCAAGGGTTAATATTTTTTAAATTCACTGAATCTAAGGAGAGAATTTGGATAACTTCAGTTGCTCTTGAACACTGGTTTATATTCTCCAAGAATTACTATATCCGAGGAAAGAAAACTTCCATTTTATAAGGCAAGTAGAAGGTGCTCTGCCTGTATTGCCAAGAGCTAAACAGCCAACCTAATTCTATAAAAAATTATTATGCTTCCATCAACATATCTGCAGTTTTGTCACTTAACTCTGTCAAGGTAGAGGTTATGACTGTATGCCTCTCTGTATTTTTTTTTTAATATGTCAAGAATGTTGCCAAAAACATCAGTATACTTTAGCTTAGCTTTCTATTTTGCTTTAGGAGTTTTCTTGAAATGCCAAGAGAAAAAAAACTAAGGGAGCTTTTGATTTCATCTCCCAAATGATGCTAAAGACCTAGGATCAAATTCATAATCCAGTCACATACAGTGACACACAAATCTACACTGTCCAACAGCAAGAACAGTCCCTGTACTGCTTTCAAGCTGAGGCAGCTTGAATTCACCCAACAGCCAGGGAAATAGCACGGTCTGGAACCAGGCAGCTTGCAGGTGGCCACACTGTCCAGAAAGTGATTTAATATGGTAGATGTGGGATGCTCTGTGCCAGCATCTTCAGTGCCAAAGAACATGCTCTGTCTCTGTTAAATTTACTAGCATTACTATAACTTATGCGTTCCAGAGGACAAAGGGAGAAACGAACTAGTAATCATATTGTTATAGATGTAGTTTAAAGGCTACATTCATCCTTTTTCTAGATTCACTGACCTTTATTTTYTATGWCAGATCAATAATARTGAAATATTGACCAATAATATAGAATAAGAGTCTTAGAATCATTGAGCAAAGCTTTGCCACCCAAAAAGTTACATGAAAATTGAAGAAGAGAACTTAAGAATGATTCCTGATAAGATGAATAGCTACATCAGAATCCAGCCTCTACAGTATTATAATTATTTACTTCATTTGTAAAAATGCTACTGTAAACTTTCCCAGTCAAAATTAATTCTCAGGACATTTAAAAAAAATCGATTACCAAGCATAAGAGCTTTCTTTCTAATCATGTTACATCCTGAAAATTCAATCTAGTTTGTGAAATTAAGGAGGGGGGGGTTCTTCAAGATTTGTGAGTGTACCACTTAAAGGTTTTGCAGGTAACAATATCCTCAGTCCTACTGAAAAGAATGGCACAGATCGCAATCCATCTTGTAGGCACCATTCGTGTGTGAAAGAAAAAATAGAGCCAACTTCACTTTCCTATCATTWTATTTACTCTTCAGTGCTACATCTGTCATTCAAGTTAGCACCTGTAACCTCCCAGAAAAGGAAAAATCTCTTGGTTAGGAAGTCATTTTTAAGCCATCATTTTTCTGAATTTCTTATTCTGGCTCTCAATTTCCAGCTTTCTGAAGACAGTCTTACACTCAAGTTCATTTGTTACATAAAGAATTTGCTAGACRACACTGACTGGCAGCAGATCTGCAGGCACAATATTTATCATGCAAGTTTACACAAAGAAGCCACAGAATAAAACATGTTTTTCAAACCTCATTCTTTTGCAAAGTGACTTAAACTATTTGCACATAGAAAACAATTCCTCACACAAATTCCATCAGAGCTTAAACTGACACGATTTCAAAGGTCATGTCATCTATAAGTCATTTTTACACCATGAGGCATGGCTTCGCTGGGGTATCTCCATTGGCAAGACCTGTCTAAACCACARCGTACTGGCTTTTCCCCCAGTGAAACTACACAAAGTACCCAGTGTTCCCAAGCAAGCACAATTCAAGCAGCTGTCTGGACCTAAGGACACACTATCAACTCTAGTCCCCAGGAAAATGGGGAAAAAATCACAGAAAACATTGCTATTTATGAAACAATAAATTCTTGTTAGACAATAGTTATAAACAATGCACTGTTGATTAGAATACTTCAGCAATGACCTAATATTTACAGGACAGAGATATAAGTATTAACTTATCTCTGTCCTGAAAGTACACCTTTTATCTATTGACCTCGCTGAGATTAATTCCTTGGCTCCTCTTCACTCTCAGAAGACTACAGCTTTAGAAGGATATGGGATAATGATAATGMGTGAGTAAACACAAAAGTAAATGCTGGAAGTTTTAGATAAACAGTGTAGGAATTTTGAAAATGGAGGAAGAAAAGATAGGTTAAACTAAAACTGGCTTAAACAAGCCAATAATTAGAAAAACAAAATTATCTCTCTAAGTCTCTCTAGCACAAAAGTAATATAGTGAAACTTCCACTAAAAGTCATCTTAAATCCACTATAGAGGACTTCTCTTCTTAGTTGAGACTAAGAACAAGAATAATGTTTCATCCTTACATTATCAAATTCTATTAGAATAGTTAATTGCCCGCATTTATTGTGATTTCATAATCTCCCGTTAAGGCAGCTGSAGGGAGGAGAGAGCAGGGGGGAGCTCTGAATTCTTGGCATTGAAATCACAGAATCTATGTTAAAGGCTTATTAAGACTATTTAATCCCTCTCCCTGCTGATTCTAGATTGTCCCCCATTGTACACTTCCTAGTGTTTTGTCTAACCTAGTTTTAAATATCCCAAGTGATGGGAATGTCTTCGGTTCCCTTAGGAGATTACTTCAAGGCTAATGGATTTCACTGGCAGAGACAGTTTTTAATATTCTGTCTACATTTCTACTTTATTCCTTTTGATTAATAWTTTTTCTTGCTTTCTCTTCTTTGTGTGAAGGATATGCAATATGCAATGAATGTTAGAAATTCAGTCTTTTTTTCCCCCCTAGTTGTTACACTGTTCCAGGCAGTTTTCAAGCAAGGAGTCTAGAAGTTTTCTAGTAGAAGGCAGCCAGCAATRCTGACCAGCACTGTAGTCATCCAGCCTTCTCTGGCTGCTGTTGCCCACTACGAGCGGTTCCCATGTGCAGCTGCTTGTCACCATCCTTTTCCTAGAGGTCATGCACATTCTCCCACTCCTGATCYTCTGGCTAAACTGCTGGTAGGACTGGTGCTTAAAATGAACCAGTAATAGCTAAACCCTGTTGCAGTTGCAGATTGTTGCTGACCCTTCTCTTTCTGGCTTAAACAGGCCAGCCAACAATCCCAGGCATACCTCAGCTCCAAGATGGAGCAAGTCAGTGGTAACATATTAAGCTGACCTGCCTGCATCAGAAGAGGAAACATGAATGCAAACATTCACATTTACCTCCCTGCTGCAGGTGGTTGGTGGAAAGTGGGAGTGATGGATGAAACATGGGGACTAAAAGATGAGAAAAACCTGGAGACTGCAAGGAAATAGGTCATGGGGGTTTTTTTTAACTGAAGGTGTCTAGGCTTATATAAGCCTTGTGCAAATATCACTGTGGCTCTTGTAAAAACAATGCACCACTCTGCCCAATTTAATAACATAACTTATAATAAAAACATTCACTTTAAACTATATTTGATTACTTACATATTTTATAAGTATTCCTAACGCTTGGGTAGAGCCAGCAGAGGTACTAGACACCTTAGTGTCAGAAATCACTAAGAATTAAGATGTATTAACTTTTTAACTAACATAAACCACTGCACACCTAAGATTTTCTACCTGCAAGGTATAACTATTATCAGAATGCTAAGGATTTAGAGAATTTTTAATGCTTCACAAATGGCTGAATAGAGGACAACAAATGTAGCTTTTTGAGGTTGCTCTAAACTGTAATATTTTGTCAACACAGCTATGTCTGTTCAAGGCATGAAAAATTCACATCTCCAGCAGATATTGCAATGTTTGCAGAACTCCTGGTGTGGATGCAGCTTTGCCAAAAGGGAAGAGCTTGTGTTGGCTTAACTTATATCACTCAGGGAGGCAGTGTGACTATGCCAGAAAACTCCTTCTGTCAGCTTGAACAGTATGTGCTGCAGGGTGCTCTGCCAGCTACAGCAATGGTGGGTATGTGAGATAGACAAGACCTCGATCACCGTTGCTTCTTACATTTGCATTTAATTAGCACATTAATCAATGTGCCAAATTTAAGAAATACTTCTCATGGAGAGATTGTTGCATTTATTGACATCCTCAATCTGTATGTCTGCTAATGTTCCACAATTGCTACTTCGATGCTTGTCTTGAAACAAGAAACCATGTGCTGCTCAGATCCTGGAAACCAGACTGCTAAAATGCAACCTCCCTAGGTGCATTGGCACCTTTGTCGCCGTATTTTATATTTTCTTGTTTCTCTGCCTGGCATCTACTAGGCTCTAGAACTCCATTTAGAAGTGCAGGTAATCCAATCTCTTTTGACTTCCTCGAGGACATTTTTTGATTCACAGTGATCTAAACTTAACCAACACATCTCTTTTTATCACACACACAAAAATAAATTGTACCAGTAAATTCTCTGAGGTGCCTTTAATTTGTCCTCAATGCCCTCTCCTCCAAGATATTACATCAACTTCTGCTTTCACAAGATCAAGAATTCTACTCATGCCTGACATGTATATTGATACTGAGTTCAGCAGTTGTTTTCAGTATCAGCTGGTTCCTTCCTCTGGCTAGAGCTCTGTCTGGCAGCTCTTTCTGGCGCTGCGTGACTTTTCTGTTTATGTCTAATATCCTGTCTCCATTTAGCTGTAATGTCTTAGCTGTACCACATAGCTGTAATGTCATATACATTTGGTAACACTTATGAAATATGTAAGTTGTACTCTATATTAAGAAAAAAATGAAAATAGAATATTTGAAATGTTAAATAAATTTCAGATATTGAATGTGTTTTGCTTTAAATGAGTACCTAAAAATTTTACCTGAATTGTCCTAAAACCTGCTAACTAGTATGCAGCAAAGTCAATTTCCCACAGCCATTGCTTGAAGAACAATAGAAAGGAAAATTTGCAAAGTTGTGCCATGGGAGTGATGTGTTCACTCCAGACTTGCTTGTACTAGCTCTACCTCCCATAAACTATTGTTATTAGCTTTACCGTCTGTAACTGAGACAGGACATGTTGCAATAATGAATATATCTCTGTATATAAATTAACAGTGGTGCCTGGCCTTTAGGAGATTAAGAAAAACGTTTATTACTGTTGCTATAATTTCTGAATCTGGAAGTTCAGCACAAATCTGGACATCACCTTAATAGCAGGAAAGCTGATGTCTACAATGGAAGGTAGGGCAACACCCTGGCAAAGTTTTCACATTTCATTCCTGTTTAGAGAGTATGATGCCAGTTCTGGTTTTCAAACTTTGTTGTTGTTGTTGTTGTTCCCCAAGCTTATTTCTGTCTAGCTACACTGTCATCTGTGTGACAGCATTGGCTGGGTTTTCTGAGAAAAATATAAAGGAGGGCATGATCAGCCCCAAAACATCACTGAGCCCTGTGTGTCTCGGCAAAGTGTCTAACAACAGATGCAGAATTAGAACAAATGGAGCATAATTTAGTTGGAGTAAGGGAAATATGAAGATAAACAGCCTTCACAGTTACGACACCTCTGTCTCTTGCAAGGAAGAAAAATAAGCAACTCTACAAGAGATGCTTATGACTTCAGCACCAGCTCTGAGCACGTAAAATGCTGTTTATGGTAACCCTGGATGCACTCTGACCAGAAAATACTTTCGCATTTGAGGTCAGCTATCAAGACAAGCAAGATAACATGGTTTGTCCTCTGTAAATCACTCAAAATACAGGCTTCTACTGAACCGAACTTTTAAACTAGTACATCCATGTGCATATGAATTGTAACCAACTTCAACAGGAAAAATGCACAAATATTATGCTCACATTAATCAAGGCAGCAATTCTAGTCAGAATTAATTCAGGATAACAGTCCTGATGGTAAATTGGGGTGAAATTTCCAGTTTCAGTGTGTGTGAAGAGCAGTGAGGTCATTATTTCTTTGATTTGGAGGCTGGGGCAAAAAATGGACCCTGCTATGCTATTTTTGTACAGTCATTTCAGTTTCAGAATCTATTGAATACTTTAAAAGTTTTGCTAATAACTGAATAACTCACTTAAGCTCTGAGGTGTTTATTCCTACCAATCTCTGCTTTACATATATATATATGGATACATTAAATTGTCTTCACCCCAGAACGGTTCCCTCTTTCCTTGTTTCACACCATTATGGTAAACATATCAGTCATAAAAACACATAGAGATGAGGTGCCTTTTCATAAGCATTTCTTAATTGTTTTGAGCCAAAAGGCAAAAAGATAAGAAAAATAAAGAAGAAAAATATTTTTTAGCCTACATAAAGGGCTTTGATACAGAAAAGGAAGGAAATATTAAATTTCTTAGCAAGTACAGTATCAAAAAGAGAGGAAAATGAGGGCCTCTTTTATGCATGGAACAGGCAGGTCACCGCCTTACTGAATTCTTATTTTACAGCACTGTGACATTTTAGAGCAAAAGAATATTTGGAAAGAATAGCTGGGAATAGCCAATTTGTTTACCTCTCTGCTACCACAGCCAATTGTGGTGGTATTTGTATTGTGGGCACCTGTTCAAAAAAAGAGTGGAACGGAAACAACTCCCTTTGAATAAACTTTTCCATGTTGTGAACCACATCTTAAAGACAACCACATCCCTCCCATACATGACTGTGGGCCACTTCCCATCCTGTCAGTAACCAGCTAATATTTCTGTAATAGCTACAGTGACTGAGTTTATGAACGCAGCTGAAAAGTAACAAAAAAAAAAAAAAAATCCCAAAACATCTTTCCACAGAGAAAAAGTATTTTGAGCCAAAAAAAGCCAGGACGGATCTCACCTAAGTGAGGGTGTCAAACTGAAGTGCCTGCATTGGGGCACAGTATCCCTGTATAACCTTTGGAGGCCTTGAGAACAGGATCTCTGAGAAAGTCACACAGGATTTTGCTTTCCACTGACTATTGACCCTAGCATCTTACATTTATACATTCTCTTTCTAAATCTGGCATAAGTCAAGTGCCTAAATCTGGCCAGACTTACCTATCTGCCAGTCCTGCAATCTATATGTCAGAATAGAAACACCGTGAAAGACAAAGGACTCTTGTAAAAAGTAGAAGATGCTCTCGGGAAGCCCTTGGGAGCCCTGTCCTGGCAGGAAACAACATGTGATTTACTGTATCTCTTGCAGCTCTAAGCTTAAAATACTTGCTGCACACTTAATATATTATCCACACTGACACAAAGATATTTCCCAACAAACACAGTGCTGAGCTGTGGCTAACTTCACAAGATATCTGTTGGTGACTTCTGGGAAAAGAATAAATAAACCAACCCAAAAGAAAGAAAAAATAAAGATGATGCAGAAGCGTTTAATTTCTTCAACAATGAAAAGAGATTCTTCCAATTCTTTAAAAATCCCTCAGTGCTCCCTCTGCCTTCCCAACCTCTCTCTTTGTCCTCATAACAAACATTATTTTAAGCTCATTTTCATTTGGGCAATTAATATCTACAAGATAACATCATGTCTTCAAGCCTCTTTTTTTTARTAGGAGTTTCCTTATAAGATCTATAAAAACAGTGTAGGGAAACAGGCTCAGTTCATCTCTACAAAAGATACAACATCTCCACGAAGAACTGCAGCAGCCTGGAAAGAAATTTCAGACKTTCTCCAAAATGGAGTGCAGAGGTGAAGGAAGAGCAGCTAAACTTGGCTTTGGCTGGTTGTGAAGGCCACAAGGTGCAAGCCCAAGCCTGGCACCAGGGACAGGACACATGGGGAGGGGAGGTGACACTGCAAAAGTCTCCCAAATGTGGGCAGAAGTCATCAGATGATAAGCACCGAACCAGTTCCAGATCCCCCAGGGCTTCTTGCCTCTCCTTTGCAGCCTGCTCTCCAGAAGAGTGTAACACTACAGTAAAATGATTTATTTCTACATCAACGATTATCTTGTTGAAATCTTCCAGARGCATAGTAGCTTGAATAAGATTGTGCAATTTTAAATGAGGGAAATTTGGACTGATCAAAATAAGTTTATCTGCAAAAGCTGCTTTACCCTGTTCATCTTCATGATATGTTCAGGGAATCCTCTGGGCAATAATGCTGTTGTTGGATTTATTGGTTTTAGAAAATACAGAGACATTCTCCAGCTAYGGAAGGGATAAATCTGATCTCTACTAGGTCTACTTACATTACTTTTAAGAAGTTATACCAGTGAGAAGRATCACAGAATCWCAGAACTGTTGCAGTTGGAAGGGACCTCTGAAGATCATCTAGTTCAACYCCCCTGCTCCAGCAGGATCACCTAGAGAACGTGGCACAGGATGGCATCCAGGTAAGTTTTGAATATGTTCAGAGAAGGAGACTCTCTGGGCAACTGTTCCMGTGCTCTGTCACTCTCACAGTCAAGWAGTTTGTCCTCATGCTCAGATGGACCTCCCTGTACAGATTGTGGCCACTGCTTCTGGTCCTGTCGCTGRGCMTCTCTGAAATGAGTCCGGTCCCATCCTCTTGACACCCTCCCTTAGGATATTTGAACACMCTGATAAGATCTCCTATCAGCCTTTCTTTCTCCAGGCTAAGGATGGATGCTATATGAAGAAATTCAGTGTATGGCTGCACTATAGAAGCCAGTTATGCTTAGCAAATACGTTTTACAGTTGATTTATTTTTATAAATAGCTTATATAGCTTTTCTGATTGCAAATCTCCAACACTCTTGATATTTTATTTCAGCCATTGGAAAACAATATTCATTAAAAGAACCACGGTTGCACTGCAAGCAATTTCAACTCATTATATATTATTAATATTCTTCTATATTCAGACATATAAAAAATCTTTTCCCTTTGTCCTTATGCTTATGGCAGTGATGTGCTAGACTGCCAGTAAAATTGAAACCAAAGGAATTTGTTTTTAGAGTCTCCAGAGGAGATTGAAGTTACAGCCATCACTCTCTTGCAAAAAACATTTTCTATCAGTCAGGCTTATTGGTAAAGCTCTTACTGTAATCATGGAGCTATATCTTTTTCATGAAGGCTGGACATGCATAACAATAAAATAAAATGATGCTGTCCAAAAATAAGATAGAAAATTTTCCCCATTCTGGGGACCAACATACTTCAGTGAACACTGAATGTAAAGCCAAGAAATACTCCCTTTCCCCAGCTCCCCYAGACATGGCTTTCCTCTGATACCTTGGGAAGGAAGCTGACCTGTATCTTTTTCCTGATTTATAGGACTTTGGAGGGATCATTGTCCCTCAATTAGTTAAATCATTCTGTAGAACACTTRGTCACATATAACTCACACGTTATTTATGCATGGTTATTGCCTTGACTATCAGTGTCCTCCTTACACAACAAGAAGCTTGATTTTCCATTCCCCTACCCCAGTTAAGTGCTGCAGTACTGCAGTGGACTACATAATTCCCAGGAGAGCATACACAAAAAGGCTAGCAATATTTAGATTTAAGGGATGTCCAAAATGAATCCTCATGCTGACTGTAAAAGTGTCATGGCAGCCTTACTTCCCAGCTGAGAGCAACTGAGCACGTCAGATGTGTTGACCTTCTTTTAAAGTACTCTCTTTTCTATTTGAGAAAGCAAAGGAGTCCAATACSCTCAAGTAACTAAGATGCCTTTTTGGACTCTTTTCAAGGCAAGCCTTTATGCTGGAAATTTATAAACCCTATAAGCACCACATCAATAGTCACGACAAAAGTACATTTTCTACACCGGACCATTATCTATCCCTTATCTTCTATAAGTCAACAGGGTCTGCTTAAGCTGTAGTGATTGCAGCTCCTGTAGCCAGCGACCCGAGGTAGAACTAAGAGTTGWTAGGAGGCAGAATAGGCTGCTGACTACAATAGGTGATCAGGGAGAGGGTTTGTGTAGCAGCTGCTCATTAAAGCCCCTGAGAGAGCAAGGATCCCTCTCTATGGACTTCGGTCACAGCAGTGCAGCAGTGCCCTGTGGAAAGTTTAGAATGGAGAACAAACACAGCATCCWTTAAACAAAATCTACAACACCCTTAGGCTTTCTAATCTAGCCATGACTTCTCAAAATACTTCTAAATYTTCTTCATTCTCTGAAGCTAAAGAATAAACACCCTGTGAAAGCCTTTTAGACATGTTTGTCTAAATATAATTCCACGATGATTACAGCATGAGAACATGTGCAAAGCAGGTATTTGCACTTACAGTCTGTGACGGTCTTTCCTTCTGAAGAAGCGCATCCTTTCCTCTCTAATTCCTGATATGTATATCTATAGCTAGATATCTATGGCTAGAAATTAATCTGATAATTGGAACTGTTCTATGTGAGTTTTGACTTGTTTCAAAAATACTATTAGATGAAAATAGCCTGTATAATGTTTTTTCTCCCRTGCTAACAAGAGTACTGATGAATAACAGCAACTCTCTAATTCCGGTCTGGCTCATATGTGCAAGAACTCTTGTCTGTCACTCTTGCTTCTCAACCACAGCACCTGCTGCAGTGCCACCCCATGAGCTTCACCAAATACTTCCCGATATCCGACCAGCTCCTTCCTGTGACTCTGAAAACCAGCCGCGGGGCTGGCAGAATGCCACATTGCTTTAAAAACTCTCTCACTCATCCCAGGAGGTCACCTCTGGAAAAAATGCGATTGAAAAAAATGTTAAGAGCTGCAGAGTYTTCCATTTTCATTTCAATCAACTCTGAGTCTCCATGTGTTCGATCTCTATTTARGGGAGTGTAAAATACCTCTAAGTCAATGTCCCTGGCAGTTGACTCTTCTTGGATTTCAGTTTTGTCATCAGAGACTGYAGTGCAATTCACAAGAAAGCTCTGAGGAACTGCTGAATGAAACAGAGCCACCAGTCCTATTCTGAGACGATGGGAAAGATCCTAAGTATCTCAAACACAGTTTGTTCTACTAGYTGAAGAACACATAGGGAGGTCTCTGTCAGTTTAGTCTTTCTTTCCRTAAATGTTATAAGGACTTGTTAAAAACATTTTATTTTCCAGGATCAGCCTCATCATCTCACCAGAGTTCGGCAGAAAGCTCATGCTGTCAAATAATCCTATACAGTTGCAAAATGTATGTGGTGCTAACRGAGCCTATAGGCAAGGTTATCAAATAGAAGATTGCTTTGTAGCGTAGTAATTTTTTTCCAGAGGAAGTAGTCAAAAAAGTAACTGTTAATTACTAAGTCTAAAGAATTTACATAGTCACTATGAGTGGTCTGCCTAACATGGCAGAGCACATTTTCTTATGGGTAGAATTTTGAGATAGGATTTTGTTCTCTTTCTCTTCATCCCATTTCTAAGAGACTTAAGAATAAAACAAGCTTAAAGTATTTTCAGTGCTGGGTGAATTATGATGAGAAAATGATGTTACATCTTTGCAATGCTCATCTGGACTAATGTGGCAGATTACAGAAATGACACAGCAGAATTTATAAATAAGATTAACTGATTTTATAGTTTTGCCTCAGCATTTTTCCATGGAAATATCATCTTGTAGAAATCAACTACAGATGGCTTAGTTCACAGGCTTGGTAACAAGAGGTTTTCCATTATCAGTGTTGCAACATTGCTATGAAATTGACCACAGGTGACAATATGAAAAGTAAGGAATGTGTATGTATGCATATGGCATATGTGTAGGTGTAGGCATGTGTGTAGGTATATGCATGAGTGCCTTGCTACCATAACTTCTCTGGCCCTGTAGCTTTCCCTCATCTGCAAGAAAACAGACAGAAGGTGACACTAATTTTTTTTTTCCAGTATCTTGCTGCTCCAAAACATTTTCTTTTGCCTTCAAGTAACTTTCTCTAACTGTCAACCTAGCTGTCAAATTTAAGTTTGTCTTTTCTGATTTTGAGAGTATGCCTGAATATGGCCCTGTCAAAATTGTGTTTATGTCCTAGCACTGGAATCCCTCTCTTCTGTCAATAACTGTTCCATGTTCTGTCCTATGCCATTTCTACAATTGGAATAATATCCCTTTCAGTCTTCTCCTAAATCCTTGCTTCTTCTCAGCCACTGCCACCAATGATAGTTCACAGTGACTTATGGTGACAGGAGCTCTCCAAGTTCATCCTTTTTTTTCTTTTTTTTTTTTTGTCTTAATGATTTTTCTCCTTTTACATGAAGCAGATTATGGTTAAATGCTACTAAAACTATCATATTCCACTGAGAGCATATTTAGTCCCTTAGGGAGTACTTAAGTGAGTGCCTCAAAACATTTGGAGGTCTCTTTTTGGTTCAAACCAGAATACAATCAAATTTAAAATTTTGTATTAATGCAAATAAAATGGCCTTATCTGTTCTTAATTATGTGAATACTTGCTTTTTAAGATATTCATTTCAGTACTTAAGAATAACTGTTGGCTGAAAAAAATCAAAAGAAATTGATAACCAGATTTTATGTAAGGCAAAATTCATGTGGAATGTGTATTCTTCTGCTTTGCTCTACGATAATCTTTCTCATTTCTAAAGGGCTCTTTTGATTTCTTTCTTAAAGAAATATGCGCACGGAATCAAAGGTCACTGTACTTTTTGTTTTATAATTTTGGAATGCCTTGCTACATTACATTGACCAGGCAACCTTCCATCTGCAGTTTTGCAAAGGGGTCATGGCTGACCCAAAMGACCCAAAAGCTATATGTTTTATCTTTGTTGGTCTCCCAGAGCTTAGCCAGGTAAAGTAGTGCAGCTTGAGTTACTTCATCCACAAAACTCCTTTTGAAGTCCTGCCAGCTGCCTCACTTTGTTTTGAATAATTTGGCAGACATTAGAGAAAAAAATAAAATCCTGGCTGTGCAGTGAAACATGTCCACCTCTTCTTCGCTGTAAAAATGCTGTGCCTGTCATTCAYGTTGAAGGGAATTGCTAGATCTGTCCTTCTTATAATCTTGCTGGGCTGAGAATTTTCTAGGTAATATTCAGTTAACATTACTGACTGGAACCATAAGGCAATAGGCCAAAGGAAAATCTGCCCTCTATTTTTGAAAAAATTGCACTCTGCCCTCAAGAAATTGAGAAAATACATTGCTCACTGCAACAGTGCAGGTTACATCTGCACTGAATTGGAACCTCCATTTTGTCTTGTAAACACCTCYGCAGTTTAGGACTTCCATTTGAATTAAGTACTGAAAATACGTCCTATTTCTGCAAATGGCTTTTTCCACTGTATTTTAACCTGTTCCCTTGTCCAGGATATTGGACAACAACCTAAGAGCGTTGGATCCTCTTTCAGCTGAATGAATGAACCAATCTATTCCCATTTAAAGAATGGGCCTGCTACACGTTTGTTCAGTGTTGACAACATGACCAAAAAGGTAACGACTGTGTCTTYTGAAAAGGAGTACTTAGAGGGTGTCTCCATTTCCAAGGCAAGATGGCAGAATTCATAAGGAAGTGATGTCAGTGTGGGAAAATGGGCTTYCTGGCACAAGATCTGTAAGGATCTGTTATTTTTTCTGAGTAATACAACTGTGGTCAAGAAATCCTAGGATAAGCTATGTTCCTACCTCTCCTGTCATGCTGTCTCCAAGGACATTTACCCAGTTTGCCTATGTGGCTTAATGGACCTTGGGAGGTCTGGTGAGTGGTCTGTATGCACCTCGTTCAGATCCATGCTCTAAACAAACTGGTTAATTAGGTTAGCAGTACACTAAAGGAGGATAATAGATCCTGCAAAGTGTATTTTGCCAGCAGGTGAATTTTTTGGTGCTAAAATTTCCTGCTCTTTGCAGGAAACAAACAAACATCTGAACATTTTTTATCTCCCTCCCCTTTGACTTGCTACTCCTCACCAGCCCTGTCTTCCTGTAAAATATCAAGAAATATGATACAGATCTGAACAGACATAAGAACAGCCACTCTCAAATCATGTAACTCAGGYTAAAGTTAGATCTGGATAGATCGAGTCAGACCGCACTTTATCCTGTCTCAGAGAACGGGTAAAAAGAAAAGCCAWAAATCTAATAATATTCTCCTAGCTTCCACTTCCACTGTTCAGGGATTTTATATCAATAAAATGTGGCTCCTTTATACTCAGTAATCCTCAAAAGATTCCTGTGAAAGGAATATGACATCTTAATGATATTAGCAGAATAATGCATCCTGATTTATAGAAATAACATGGTGACTTTTAAATGTCAAATGAATGACTGAAATAGAAAGATGGTGGCAGCATGGCAAGAAAGAGGACGTCCCACAGAACAAGGTTTCACTCTTCGTTTATCAAAAGACAAATATGTGTCTGTGTATATGTACATATGGAAATGTACAGAGAGAAAATATAAGTATGCATATATGTGGAAAATCTAATTTGCAATGATGAATAAAATTGTGATAAAATAAGCAGCGTGTGGCATACCACAGTCCAGTCACAGCAGCATTTAATTTAATGTGTTCATGAGCAACAAGAATGTCTAAACAGAGTGAAACAGGACTCTCATATAGGATATGAGAACCTCACAGCAATAGCACATCTGGCCACTCACATTAGAAAATGGCATCACACTCAATGTACCTACCACCTACATTCCCTGTTGAACACAGAGTTTACCAGGGTAGGAGAAGAGGAGCASCAATGCCTACACAGATCTTCCAAGTAATCTTCACAGTGGAGAACAACAAAATACCCGTGCCACCTGTAAAACAGATGTGCGTATGGGAGTTAAGGAATAAAACAGGGATGAGAAAAGTCATCCCTTGAAGATTCGGTTTATCCTCATGATACCAGCCCAGAGCTGGGCTGTGCATGGCAATGGGGATTCTACTCCAYGGCAGAGGCTGCTGGATAAAGGAAAAAAAAAGAAAATCAGTAAATAAATATGTGTGCAAACAATAAAATTTAGACACAGATGACTGATTGAACTTGGATTCTTCATTTCAGAGGCAAGAAGCTAGGAAAAAAATTTAGTTCTAGTTTAAACTTGCAATTCTGTAATTCTCTATTAATAGAGATGCCTGATASGAGAGGTCAAAGGTGCAGAAAAACTTCCATATGAAAAGATTGAATAGCCTGGGGTGTCTTTATCTTAGAAAGGAGAGAAACAGGAGAGGCTCAGTTAGAGATTTAAAATCATTAATGGATAAGCAGAGGCAAACAGAGCCAACACAGTTCCCATTTCCATGGAATAAAAGGGCATACTTTGAAAGTAAATGAAAGAAAACAGCATCAAGGAAAAAAAAAATTCTACATTTCAAATTGTCATCTACTAAAACTTATCACCACAGGTTACCAGTAAAGTGAAAAGTTTGAGAAAAAAATCAAAAGGTAAGTATGGACGAAAGATTTCCTGACTTAAATACAAAAAAAAAGGAAAGGATGAGCCTTCCCATGACTAAATAGAACTTCTGTTTAAGAACATATGCTGAACTCTATCCTAATTTCTAGGGAACAAACCTTTGGTTTTTGGTTTTTGTTTTTTTTTTTTTTTTAAATAACGAGTCAACCATTCCTTACCCTACGTGAGGAAAGGGATGGAGGAAACGTGATGCAGCAACACAGTTTTTCTGATGGCTGCTGAAGCTAGCTGTTATTTTACCCAAACAAGTCTGTCCATCTTTTATATATACCTACCTCCTCTACAGTCTTTCTGTGCTCATGGATTACATTCTCTTTTCTGCTAGCTGGACTAGTTCTGGATTCCTTCTCTTTCTTCCACAGCTCAAAAGAACCAWTCCTGGCATGGTTCAAACTAAAATATTAACATTATACAAAGCATTCTTTGATCCATTTTTCATTCCATATTTTAAAAACAAAGAGTTTCCTGCTGTTTTGCTCACTCACCCACTCAGCTGTAGCMAGTCACTTTTTGTGAAAGATCAGAATGTCCACTGAGCACCAAATAAAACAAATTAAATGTCTAACTTATAAKTTGGGGGATGGGAGATTGTGATTTTAATTATTGGTTTTGCTAAACTCTAAAGGARACAATAAAACTGTCTAAGAACCACAGGGATGAGAAGAGAGAGATCTTTGTCAGCTTTTCTATTCCAGTGAGAAATACAGATGCAGAGGCAGAAAAAGCATAATGAGGTTTCTCTGATATATCATTTTTTTAATATGCAACTCTATGAACTGTAGAGTCACATAAACACAAGCTCATCATAGACAAAAAACTTGCCCCCACCCCAATTACCTATAAGAAAATGCTCACAATTTCAAATGAAATTGGTCAATTTGTGTGTTCTCTAGTTGTAGGCTTTGAAACATTACTTGCTGTTTGTACTGTCAGACTAATCGTACAGTAATAATGACCACTTGGATTAGCTTCACAAATACCAACAATTGCATTTATTTTCCAAAAGTTAGTGTCCGAGCCTTATCAAATTTAACAAATAAAAATGGAGTATTGTGTTCAAACAGAACAGAAAATACTGAGATAAWTGTGACTTGTAGTAATTTCTCTCCATGTTTCTTTTAGTCAATCACTAGATACAATATTGGGTGGAACCAAAGAAGTGAAGTTCAGACAGTGTTCYAATCACGTAACAAAATCTCAGATATTCAAGGAATTATGTTACTTCCTGTTTCTCTCATGGTCGCTTAATAAATCTTTGTATTTTATTGCATAACATCATTGTCTATAGCTCCTTTCTGCTTGCTATCAACAAGACAGTAATAAAAGAATATTAGCTATCCACCCTTCCCTCTGCACCCTTTTTGTGTTTGGCCTATAAAAAGGATAAGAAGTTCACACTAGCTTACCATGCAGACAGTTCTTATTCTCACAGAGATTTCTTCCTTTTTCTATTCATTCGATGCGGTATTAAACATACATAATTAGCAAAATATAATTAGCAAGGGATTTRTAAAAGCATAGTTTAAGCTTTTCTCAAATACTGTCTGCATTATCCTRTGTAAGTCATATCTACTTAACTGTGGAACTGTGAGCTGGCCGCAGAATGATGTTTGGATGGCTGTGAAAACACTTCTTTCCCTCAGAGGGAAATGTTAATTAAAATATCTACTGTTTATATAGAGCCGAATTACCATTTCCTCTTTTTGCTGGCTCCAGCTATTAGTTATGATTGTGAAGAGAAGGGAAATTTAAAATGTTATCTGGAGGTAAAAATCCAAGGYTAAAGCACAAGAGGCTGTTAAGTGTTCTGAAGTAATAAAAAGAACAAGAAAGAAAAACACACAAGGAAAAGAAAGTAGTATCTGTCAAGACCCAACTCTCCAAAGCAACTTCTAGATTTCACCCAGCAGAAGTTAGCTGTGAAAAAATATCTAGTCTTTCTCTAACACCGTTTTTATTTTTGTGAAAATGATTGTCAGTTTGTGCTATTTTAGACAATATATACTTTATGTTCTGGAAAATAATTGCAGAGGCAGCAATATCTATGAAAAGCCCTATTAACAACAGATTTATATTGCTTGCTTAATTTGAGTATCTAACACCTCATAGGGAAGTTCTCTGGTGCTCTGTTATCTGATTCAGATCTCTCTATAATCTAGAATGACATAAAATGCCACAAGGATACTAGGACTCCTTTATTTCTGTTGGAATTGCACTTGTGAACTCTGAGTTTCCTCAAAGATATGATTAGCTGATTGAAATAAGTTGAAGCTCTGCTTTAGGCTACAGAGYGCTTCCTCAAAAGGCTGCATTCAACACTGCAGTAATTTCAGGTGGAATTGAGTTTCCAGGGTGGAAACATAACTACAAAATGGTAAAAACGCCTCACCGGTCAAGATGTGCTGGCATCTKATTAGTCTAACTTAATATGGACTATGAAAGTAATATGAGGAACACAAATAATTTTAATAGATGCTTTTGCATAAGAAATTCCAATTCTCAAAAATATAGCTTATATCAATTAAAAAAAAAAAAAGGAGGAGGAAAGAATTAATGTAGTGTTCGTGGAAAAAGGACCATTAAAGACAGTCTACTTGATGTTTTATCCAAGTCCTTATTTGTATCATCTGTAARTCAATAGCACCTGGAAATCTCAGATGGGGTAACAATATTACTCGTGTATCTTGCATATCTCTTAGGTTTATCATAACCTAAACATTCCTGTCTTTTAAGTGGGGCATTACAGCTGATACAGTAGTAAGGCTGTCCAAAATCTCACATGGTAACAAAATCTGTACTGAATGTATGAAACATCCCCATTATAAATAGTTCTATTGCAGAATAAAGCATAGAATATAAATATAATAATTGGAACTGCAATGTAAGCACTTTATGTAGATATTTATAGAAATACCAGTTACTTCAAATAGCTGCTGACACTTTTTTTTTTTAGTGTCAACAACTTTTAGTTTGTTATCAAAAGCCTTTTCTTAGGTTTAACAGAGGAAATAAGTTCATTTGAAATTGCCCCAGTGCATAAAAACTTGAAAAACTTGCAAAGTACCTGTGCTATTTAATGCCAAAACCTAAATGGTCAGAGACATGTTTCCCAAGGAATAACTGACTTTATAATTCTTGCTTGAACTGCAATTATTTTTATTGCCTAAGAGTTTCTATTACTCTTACTAATTTTCTCCTTAAAATCAATATAGAATTCATGAAAAGAACCAAATTAACAGGCTTAGAGAATGAATTTTTGCATTGTGCAGAGAATGGGGACAGTGCAGYACAAGACTCCACATGTGGCTTCATCAATGTGTTTTAAATCTGACCCACAGATGATTAACTCAGACTGCTTCCATCTACTTTCAGAATAGAGAATCTTTTTGTTAAGCCAGTTTGTTCTAAAAAACAAACATTTTAGGAGTTTGGGGAAGAGTCTAAGTACTTTGGCAAGGATACTTATTTCCAGCTGTGAAGGAATTTCACAATGATGGTGCCCTCTTGGGTTTAGTTCCACCTTGATATGTTTCTTAGTATGATAAATTGCATTCTTACAGTGCAATTGACTTCTTATAGGAAGCTATCTTATTTCTTTCTGAGATGTCTTCCWTCTACTCTGTAGGTTAAATGGGCCTTAGGAAAAAAATCAGATCAGCTGTTCCATGTTGTCTATGTACGACTGGGCAGAGGTAGWGTCTCTATTTAAAATAGCAATAATTAGCAATATTGTCCTTCTTCCCCAAAACTGTGGTCATTCGGGATGATTAGTTTCTTGTCTTGATTACTTAATTTGTGTTTGTTCAGGAGGATATTTTTAGTAGAACTGGGCCAAACTTTATAACAAAAAAGTTATGTCAATAAACAAAATTTTCTTGGTATATTTGACTTTCTGCAGTGAAGGAATATCAAMCTGACCTCTTAAAAATCAGATATCATTGATTTGTCATTTCTTAAATTAATTATGCAAGGCTTTTCAAGTATAAATTCCTTTTCCTTTAGAATTTATTTTAGTCCTTAATCTAATAGGAAAATAGGAAAACAGYAGTCCTTGACTCAGAAATGAAGCACAGAGAGAGGGTACACCTAATCAGATCTGAAATACACAAATTACATTATATAACTAGAAACTGCACAGCAAGAAACAAAACAATAGTAAGATAAAAATAATAATGATGCTTTTTTTTTTCCAATTTAAGATGAATTTAATTATTTCCTTTAACTGTCTGTGATTCAAAAATTGATTTTTCATAAAGGTCTAATTCTCAGTATTGGACTATAGACACTGGGATTTCACCTCCAGCTAGAGGTATATCAAAGTCAATCGTGCAACTCTTAAGATTGTCCAATTTGATTTTCCAGGCTCTTTACTTGAAGAATATAGGACAGCCCCTAGTAACTGGTTGTTTGCTTGACATCCCTCAGTCTTCTCTCTCAGAAAATAAAGCATATCAGTCAAATTAACAGATCAACAGGAATGYGACCATTTGATAAATCACATTTTTTTCTTGCACATGCTGAAATGAAATATTTGTAGTCTTATTAAAAATGAAACACAGGGAGCAGTTTTAGTATCRGGATTTAACCATAATGAAGCAACCTCTGGTGTAACAATTTAATTGTAATTAATTGTCTTCTCTTTTATCATAAATTGCCAATATGCAGTACTTTTAGATTTTTGTTTTAAATAGTCTACTGTAGTTCATAGAATACTTAAGGTTGGAAGGGACCTCCAGAGGACCCCTGCACACGCAGGGTCTCCTAGAGCATGTGGCACAGGGTGATGTCCAGGCGGGTTTGGAAGATCTCCAGAGAAGGAGACTCCACCACCTCTCTGGGCAGCCTGTTCCAGGGCTCTGTCACCCTCACTGTTAAGAAATTCTTTCTCGAGTTCCTGTGGAACTTTTGGAGCTTCAATTTACAGCCGTTTCCTCTAGTCCTGTCGTTGGCTACCACTGAGAAGAGGCCATCCCCCTCCTCCTCACTCCCTCCCTTGAGATACTTTGTCAATAGGTTACTAGAGAGAACTCGTTTGTTTTTTTTTTTTATATTTATGGCACCTCAAATATTATTGGATCCACATTACACTTTTTAATATCATAAATCATGTTATTTAAAAGGCTGGCTGAACTCCAAAGCTAAACATGAAACTTCTATTAACACAAAATGTTTAGACTTTCTTAGATGTTTGTTTCACATAACTCTGAAGAAATACCTCAGTTGCACTCAGTGCTGTATTGTTTTCTGAATGTTTGCATATTTATAGGAGATAAAAAATAAAGAGATAATAGTGGACTATAAAAAATAAAATTATCTTGGTTCTAAGGTCTGATCTTAACATGGTGGATTCAATGAATGAACTTTTTTTCTCTAAAGCTAAATTCAGGTCAGATGCTTAGATCTTTTAGTAAACAGGAATAACAAAATCTTAATCATATCTAGTACCACTTTAATCATTGCAGATTAAATCTTCATATCTTTTTCTGCTGCTCTTTTAAAATAAAACCCCCAAATAAGCCAAATCAATGGGAAAAAAAAAAAAGATGTTTTGATATTGGGCTAATCATAATGATATTAAAGTAATTAAACTGATCTCAGGCCATATAGAAATAGGGGTCTAGTAGGCCATTGTAGACTCAGGACACATTGTAGACAAGAAAGACCAGAGAATACTGGAGTCGGTGCACACAGGTCCATGAGAGAAAACCAAGAGGGTAGTGCTATGGGAGATACCAGGAGGTAAGCAGCCTTCAAACTAAAGACATCGAGAAGATTTTCTGACACCTTGAGATGCTCTTTTGCCCTATCTGGCTTCATGGTCCCCCTAGGAGATGTCAGAATTAATATATGTTTCTACTGCATTTGCCTTTCTGAGAGAAGGAGGTGTCTATGTTTCACCAAGGTCAGAAGTTCACTACATCCTACTCAAGTGGATGGACACCTCTTGGACACCTCTAGTCTTACTGGTTTCCCGACTCTAAGAAAACTTATATATGCTACGTAAACATGCCTTTTCCTGGCAGAAATTAAGGTGGTCCTGATTTGCACTGCCTCTGCTTATTTGTGATCCTACATATTTCCCTCTGTAAGACATGAACTCTGAACTCTGTCATTTTTAAAACATAAAAATAAGAACAAAAAATGTGACTCATTAAGAGGTCTTGAGAGAAATTATATAAAAATGCAAACATCTTTGCTTTGTCTAGCTCAAGAATACCTAAATAGAGATTGTGGCAATTGAGTCTATTTTGGGGGGAGATATTTCTTTAGTTTTGTTGTTTTCAAAGCAACGTATTTGCAAATGCAGGTAAATAAAGCTTCTCTTGGATATACTAAATTGCCTTATCAAGATATCTTAAAAGAAAAGATATCTTTCTATATTTACTTTCTTTCTATTTATTTCCTTCTATATCTTTCTGTTCTCGTTATATAATAAAAACAGTTTCAGTAAAGTTCTTTTCATCCATACATTAACACACACCTTTTCTCTGCATGCTTGACAATCAGGCAGTATGAAATGCAGCTTGTGCAGTCCAGGAGGAATGAAAGAAGACAAAGACGCCCATAATCCTAGAAGGAGTATTTTGTCTCTCTATTCTTCCTGGTAAGGGCCGATCAGATGCAGCTGGAATAGCCCCTTGAAGTTTGTGCCAAGTTGTTGAACAAGGCAGTAAGATTGTTGAAGTGGTTAGCAATCCCCACGCTCTGTAAAGCAAAAAAATAAAACAAAACAAAGAAAATCTTTTACCTCCTGTGATTGTCTGGAGTGGAGCCCATTCTAACATTGTAAACAACAATAATCATCCACTTCTTTTAGCCCTCCTCCATACAACTTAGCTGTCATCCTGTGAGAAGACTTTCACAGGATATTCGAGATGTACGTTTCCATTTAAGACTTGCTGCTAGACTAGGACAGTCAGCAAGGGCTAAAATAAAGGCAAATCTAAGAAAAAGAGGGATGATGTGTATATCTTTTTCTTGAAAGAAGCAACAGATACTACACAAAAGCAAAAGCATACGGCATTTTACTACTACAAATAAATGTTTGTGGTAATAACTCTCATGCTTGCATGAAATTTGGTCAGACATGGTGCCTTCACAGTTAAACTATCACAAAATGCATTACAGAAAGGACAGATCTGAACTGTGGTTCATGCAATGTCTGAAAGTAGCACAGCAACTATTACATGACCTCATTAGCAGCTTATGCATAACCTTGGCCATTATAGCTTACTTTTGTAAAAGAGAGAATGTTGGGAAAGTCACTGGATTTAGTCCATAATCTTTTAGCAAATGCTCAGTACAAATTCCAAACTTATTCCCTGCTGGATAGCCATCAAGGCTAAGCAGAAGGGACCATGACTGATTTCTTTACACAAAAGGCAGACCTTCTCATACAGACTGTAAAATCTACTTACAAAAGCGACAGCAAGCCTTAATTCAATTTTTTATTTGTTTTTAACTGCCTGCAAACAATGACAGCCAGCTGGTTTGAGTTGTTGTATTTGCACCACAATATATGAAAAATGTTGATGAGATCAAGTTTTGGGACTTCCTACTAGGAGTTTGTCCCAGTCTGGATTTAAGGACCTTATTTATGTCCTCTTTTATATGCATTTGTGAATAATACTTCAGGATTCTTGTGATGAGTTATGCAAGCTCTGAACATGAACAGCAATCATTAATAAATTACCAGTTCTTTACTAAATAAGACACATTTAGGGGACCATTATACCAAGAACAGGCACATTTTCCTGGCTCTGCCCTGCTAGCTGCATCTGTGTTCAGCTGCTTGGATGAACCGACAGCTCAGCCATTTATCAGGAAGGCAGATTTATCATCCAGTCTTAAATCATGTGGGATAGTTTCCACATCAGATGAGGCAGCTACTCATTGGAAAACACAAAAGAAGCAATCGAAAGCAAACATGGGCACAATCTGAATGGAGTAAGATTGACAACAGGGAAAAGCACACATTGCATCCCAAAACCTCATAAGGAAATGATTTTAATGTGACAAGGAGCTGGCAGAGTCGTAGGTCTAGATCTTGCTGACATATAGAGTCCATTTACTCCAGTGTTCTGTAGTTGCCCACTTAAAGCATGTGAATGGCCCCACTAAAAACGACTGCTTTAAAACTCAATAGAGGAAGAGTAAACATCATAAGTTCCTCCCTAATAAAATGAAAGTGGCAACGATTGTCCAGGGACAAACAACTTAAAAGTATTTTGGTGATAATAACATTGTTGCCTTTTTTTCTCATAAACTGAAGAAGGATCAGTGTGTGAGTGACTGGACAGATGACTGAGCTGCATATTATAGCTATGAGGAGCAAGTTCACTCAAAGGATGTACTAGAAGAAGACAGGAAATCATTATCACGAAACGTGATCTGTAATACTGGCTACCGTGTTAAGCATCTCTAGCTGAAAAAAGTGCAACCAGTAGGATCGTCAGGTGACCACATCTTACTGGAGGAGATTATGTGCTTGTCGGAAAGCAGATATAATTTCTCAGCATAAATGTAGTGAGATATTAAAAGTGTGAAGAGTTTTCTTATCTTTAAATGGTCAGGAAGTAGGACACTGCAACAGCCTGTTGACAGATGCAGGTACTGAGCTGTACATGGAGTAACTGCTCGTGTAGGTGGACTTTTGGCAGTTGTCTAATTAAGCAGTTTCTTCTCTCAATAACTGTCTCCATTTGTCTTTTGTGATCTGTCTGCTAGTTTCTAGCTTTGTGCTTTAAGGGACTAGTTTCTAGCCTTAGATCTGTGCAGGCTAGTGAGTACTTGAAGGAGGAGTGATGGAGGAAACTGGTGTTTATTCTGTTAGTGTGAAGTAATAATTTCTCTGGGTTTACGTTTCTGCTGCGGTAGTGTTATTGATGGATAATTGCTGAGGGTTGCTTACTTTATGATTAGCGTTGTTTAAATAGTTTGTCAAGGGTAACCGAAGCTTAAGAATAAAACAGTTCTTTTATTTAATGTAGTATGAAAATAATTTGTAATTACATATGCACTTTTTAACATTTAGTCTTTTTTTCCTTCAGGGAGTATTCCAGTTCTCCTTTTGAACACAGCCAGATACACATTTGTGTTGGCTCAGTGAATGTCCTGCAAATGTGGCCCTCCACACACTTTACTGATCTGAAATTAGGGAATTCATTGAATTAATATTTGATTATTCTTTGAAGTATTGCTTACAGACTAATTCTTTAAGCCCACAACAAGTGAACAAATATTTTGAAAAATTAATTTATTTGATGGGCAGATGGAACACATCTTGAAATGCATTATTTTTATAGGTGCACTAAGAAAATCTATAGAGTAATAACACATAACCAAGTTAACCAAATGTCAGAAGTTGTCCTCCATGATCAGAGGAAATAATTCCGTCCATTCAGCTCCTCGCTGAGAAGAAATCTGCGTAATTAAATGGCCTTTGTAACATGACCCAAAGTCAGCAACATTTGAGCTTTCTCACAAACCGACCAGTGTTTGTGCCGAGGAGGGTATCATTAGGGCAATTACCTGATTAAACAGCTCGTCCATTTTGTTTATTTGTTGCGCTCCCCAAAGGAGCACAGTTCAGTCTCATGGGAGCAGTTGTGTATCCAGTAAACAGAAGCTGTTTAATCACATGCCTTAAAATCACAGGATGGAAAATGCTAYCTCTCTTTCTTTGCTAACCCACAAGCAGGAGTAAGGCTTGGAGAGAGATGGGCCTGCCTACATGTTCTGGATGACTACGAAGCAGCATTGCTCTGCTAAAGACATAATTGTTCTTGCACAGTTGTGGAAAGATTTGCAAAATGTGAATATTAGTAGACAAAATCAGAGGTTTTTTGAGTGTTTTTTTTTTTTTTTTTTTTTTTTTTTTTTTAATGAGAGTTAAACATTATTATTGCTCATTGCTTTGAGACATCCCAGGAAGAAGTATTGCCTCAGAGAACTTTTATCTCTATATCTGCCACTTTCACTGTTATTTACACACATTCCTCCTCTTTTGCTTTTCTGGTCTCAGATTAATTTGTCTTAAAAGTGGATTTGCTTTCATTTCAGGTTATTTGGCCCATCTATTTTTACTTTTAAAAATCTCTTATCATTTAAAACAAATCTTTGGCAGTCAGCACCCAACACAAATACTTTCTCTAGGGGGTTTGAAGTTTTTTTCAGGATCGTGTTACCAGACTCTTTGGTTATGTCAATACCAGTCTTCAAGAGCAGTCYCCGTGGCACATTTCCAGTTCTGCTTGCCTCCAGTCTACATGGACAACACCCAGGCAGCGGGTATGGTTGCAGAAATGCTTGCAGGCAGCCTACAAATTCAATATGCAGGTGTGCCTGAGAGCATCCAAACAGCTAGTGCTGAGCTAAAGTCAACAATATACCGAACCACTAAGTATGCTGAGTAGATGGCGTCTCATTTTGTTACAGAAGGAGCACCTGGAGCTATGTTTCCATGTTCACTATCTCGGCATCTCTCAAAGCATATGCTAAAAACACCTCCTGTGGCTTGGGACTTTTTTTTTTCTGTCTTATTTTTTTTTTCCATTTCTTATGGTTGTCCTCCTCCCCTCTTACATACTCAGAACATTCAGGAATGGTCTCTGCCCATCTATCTTTATCTCCTGACCAGACTCACGGTAGGCCTGCTATGCCTTSTTATTACATGGCATCACATTTTGAGGGGAGTGTCTCTCCTATCACACGTATAATTGAAATTATGTTCACTCTCTGATCTTAGTATAATTTATCCATAGCAGTACTGTGATACTATTACCTAAGCGTTTATATATATATATAAATATAAATATSATGAAAATATCTCTAACCTAAAGACTAAAAAAAAATGAAATCTTTGTTACTTCACTTTCCCTAAATCTTTCATTAAACTGATACATATCAAAACTATTAATAGACATTGGTTGCAAAGTATTGCTTTTTTATCCAAAAGTGCATACTCCAAAGTCTAAATTGGGTGTGAATATTATAAACACGTACATCACCRAAATATTTGGAAGAAGACTTCCTTCGCAAGTTTTACATGTACTTCTGATATATTTCCATTTAGCTCTTTATTCTCCAAACTGAATTTTCAGAGATCTAGAAAAAGGAAATGTACAATTCTTTTGGAACAAGAACCAATTCTCAAACTGAAAAAAAAAAAAAAATTATTCTAATATCTCTCTATCTTAATAATTTATCTGCACACTTGCAATACTTTGGATCCAGTATCTGCTCTATTGTTTTGCTCTAAATCTTGGTGATTCATTGKTTTTTCAACATAATTTACAATTGTCTTAATAATATATGAAATCCAAATTTTTAGAGTTTTTTAAATACTTCATGCTGAAAATGAGTRTTCTATATTTTTCACATACAGCAGCACAGTAGCTGTAAGTAAATTAATAGGAGTAGACTGGACTAAACTACTGATAAGAAGGAAAAAAGTGCAAAAAGCAGGCCCATTGTGACTGTATTTATTCACTTTTTTCTTTTCCTCCTCTTCAGCTTTGTGTTATTAGAAACTTAAAACTCTTACTTTCCCTAGTGCTCTCATTCTTTTCACTTTAGAAGATACATTTTGTTCCTAGACAAGACTGAAGAAGAAACCAAAATGAATATCAAGTTATTAAACAACAATTTTGAACAAAAGTGCGGTGACCTGGCAACAGCTCTGTAAAACAGTCCTGAATCTCACCAGATCATTCTGTATCTAGCAATTTTGGTGCTTTGATTGAAAGGTGAAAATCCTCGACATGTTTCTATTTGAAATAAGGAAAGAATCATTTGGCCTTACCAAACAATAATGTGTCAGCCACGAGCCCTGAGCCAGCAATGTACCCTTGAGATAGCAATGTGTCCTCATGGCCAAGAAGGCCAATGGGATCCTGGCCTGCATCAAGAGAACCGTTGCTAGCAAGTTGAGGGAGGGGATCCCACCCCTCCACTCCACTCAGCCCTGGTGAGGCCGCACCTGGAGTATTTGGTGCAGTTCTGGGCTCCCCAGTGCAAGAGGGACGTGGAGCTKCTAGAGATGGTCCAGCAATGAAGAGAAATGAAATGAAGATTATTAAGAGACTGGAAGATCTGTCTTAGAAGGGAAGACTAAGCGAGCTGGGCCTGTTATCCTGGAGAAGAGAAGATTGAGACGAGTCTTATGTACAAATACCTGAGGGGAGAATTTAAACAGRACGGAGCCRAACTCTTCTCGGTGGTGGCCAATGACAGGACAAGGTGTAATGGATAGGAATTGAAACAGATACTTTCAGAACTCTTCAGAACAGATATTTTCAAATGCTTTCRGAACTCAGTCAAGTGGAGTTAAGCTGACCAAAATTAAGGTTTTGGCAAAATCTACCATGTAGAATTTAAGACTCTATGGAAAGCTGCACAGACACAAAATACATTTTATCTGAACATTTTTAATGAACTTTTTATTGTGTCTTGGATTTTTTTTACTATTATCATTGATTAGTAAGAAATAGGTATACAAAATGAAACAAATCTGTTTCTTTTGCTTCAGCTATTTTCCGGTGCTGTTTTGCCCCTATTTTGTGATGAGCTGTTGATACTGCAGAATCTGGATTGTGGTGTGCAAAAGTGAAAAAAAAGTGAAAGAAGCTAAACGATTCAAATATCCCAATAGTCAGCAAGCTGGGGGAAACTAAGAGATCTGTTTAAAATAACTTGCTGAAGTTTCAGAAAGTTGTCGCATGTTAAAGTTTCTTGATTTTTTTTTTTAAAATACCTGAGTCATTCAGAAGAACTTACAATACTTTAGCTTTAAAAAAACATTTTTTGTTTAGTCTTTGGAAGTCTTTCAGCTTTCAGTGCAGTTATTAAAAGACAAATATTTTCAATAGAAAGCATTTGCTTTTCTTAATTTTCTTTTGCTAGGAATATATTCTTAATGGGAAAGGGAAAGTATACTTTCCAAGTTACTGGGAGGATGCACTGTGCTAAAAAAGACAGTCCTAGAAAAAAAATGGCATTCTCCCTGGGCATTCTGTTTGGGAGCATTACTACATCCCAGATGTTAGCAGTGATTTAATGTAGGTAAAATGAAAAAAAAAATTCAAGTGATTATTTCTGCTTAGGCATTTGAATGAAAAAATGCTAATATGATATAGCCAGAAGTGCCACCTAGAAAGTTTACTTTTCTAGGAAAGACAGTGACCCCGTATACAAGATCCTTCATAAAGATTCATAGGTTGTCAATACATGCATGACATGAAGAGGAATTAASAGACCTATCTAAGCAAAATGAAAAAATAAAAATCTGTCTTTAATTTCAAACAACGAACAGGAGAAGTGGTAAAGAAATTTTGTTTTAAAGGTGGCATCAGGTCACAATACAAAGAGCCACAGCCAGCCAATGGTCCATGTGGAATATGCAGTTATGACATGGCTTTGAAGTAAGTGAGGTTTGATCTGACAAAGGTCTTTCCCTAGTGGTTTGTGTAATGTCGCACTAACTACACCGCTTGACCTGAGCTTCAGCATCAACAGTTTGAAGGAAATTTCATACTTGCAACTGTTTGAAGAAGTTAGAGGCTGGAAAGTAGACCCAAGGACAAATTAAACTGCAGGTGACGTTTCATGACAAGGAAGCAGCAGAATATTGGCCACAGTACTRACTAGTTAGGAATATAAATATTATTGTATTATGGTATATGCACTCAGTATGTATAGTGTTTAATACTTCACTTATAAAAAATGAAATGTAAGATTCCTCATATTTTTTGCCAAAGCAAATAAGGATTTCTGCCTTTGTAAAATATTGCAGTAGTTTATATTACTTTGAATTAGGGTATCCCAGTTACACTGTATAAATCTACTCTTGTGGCCYACTGAGAGAAAATGTAAGAATTCAAGCTTGATAAAATTAGCTAGTCATTGACTTAATTCACCCTGATTTTACTACAAGGCAGTCCAAGTCTGCTAGGATAAAGCGCTCTCAAAGCTGAGCTGTGTAGATCTGGAAGATGTGAATATAATCTCTTCCTTTCTCACTGAGCAGGATACATGGAGAATATCGTTTACCTGGTCGGAGTATGCTATTGAAACTGCCCCAGGAAGGCAGGGGAGCCACAGCTTTGTTCAGCGCTACCCTAATCCTTTGGGGTTCTTTAGAAATGTAATCTGACAAAACTTCTTTCTAGTGTCAGTGTCCCAAGCAAATGTATATGCATTTACTTAACATATATAGTATGCTATCCAGCTTGCGGTTATACTTCAAATGTCTGTGTACAAATCTGGCAGTGAATAAATAAATGTTGAGCCAGGGAATAGATGAGTAGAAGACACATTTGTTCAGGATTACAGTGTATGTTTAATAAGCTGGTTAATAAAAATATAGTGGTGGTGTTCATGCTTCTTAGATCTAAATTTATTATTGTTTAACCACATATCTGAAAAGTCACAGATGAATATCTTACAGGCAGRGCTAAGGGATATGCTTTTTCAAGTTACGCTGCACTATATTGTTTCATTTGTGCCATGAAATATTTAATCCTTTCAAAAATGGTAACATCCTAGAAGTTCATGCTAACCTTTCTTTTCCAGTGAAGATTTCTGTATATATTCCTGCATTTCCTGGGGTCATATTTTCTCCCTAAACAAAACAGTAAAAACTGCTTGTGTCAGCAATATTTTGTGTAATGATGGGGACTTCTACAGTTACAGTCACAAATAGCAGCTGATTCTACACTTCAAGCTCATATGAATAAATATTTCTCCTAAGATAAAACATGAGCACTTCTAAAATATCAGCAGTGTATGTTTTACTTATTTGTTTTTATATTTGCAATATAATCATGTACAGTTTTGAGGCTGAATTAAGTGCCTGCTAATAAGCAAAAAGAAATTTCCACTAGCCTTTGAAATTTTCCATTTCTTGGATTAATTGTTCCTTTTTTTCAACTTTGCTCATGATTTATGCTAACAAATTAGTATGATATATAGTATGACAGAGGAGTAAGTCTATAAATCTTCATATATAAAGTGGCCAAAAAGTTCCTATTAGTCTGCACCAGCTTCCTAAGTGGGAAAAAAGAGTGTCAGGTGACAAATGTACATACTAGATTTGTTGTTCAAGTCTATTTTAKAGATTAGTATTACCATGTATTCTGGCCTAAAAAAATCAAGTGCTATCTTTAAAAGGGTGTGTGATTGTAAATGTCTGCTGGTCACAAAGTTCCCAAGAGAGAGTAACCTGACAAAGGTATAGTCTCATTGCAGAAGCTACCACGAGCGTTGCTCAACAAAGCCAGAGACACGGACTTCATTGCRCTCTGCTACAAAGGAACGGAACGGAACGTGGGTACCCTTTGCTAACAGTTAGAAGATAAATTCTTTGATATTTGGAGGTGACATTTGAATATGACTTTAGGTCAAGTCCTTCATTCTTTCTTTAAAAGAGAAGAGATTAGAGCAGACAGTGACAGTTTTATGCACTGTAATACAAACAAATGTCTCTGCCACATGCAAACAGAGTAGTGGGGGCAAAGAAGTGGTATTATTCCCAGCTTCCCTACCTTCCAGCAACTGGAACACAAAGAACAAGATGTAATGTCAGCTTTATTCCTACCTGTAAGTGTGTAGGAGAATCTGAATGGAAGCTGTGAATTGTTGGAAGCTTGATCTTGTGCTCGGTGACATCCCGTGCAATTTGCCTTTGGTATGGAGACAGTGCTTAGAGATGTTGTGGCCTAGAACATAACTAAGAGCAGGGACAGCAAGATGGGGTGAAGYACAATTAGATAAAAGAAGTTGAACCAGGAGACTGTAAAGTAACATGATATGGAAAGTGGAAATCATACATAAGTAAATAAATGTAACAACATCAGAGAAGTTGAAACTCCCTTAACTGGACATATTTTCTGGACCTGTCCTTTCTTAGCAGAAGTTGCAATATGCACAGACCTCTTAGCTTTATACTCTGTTCCTCATAGCCCTTTTACAAGCCTAAGAAGCAGCAACRTCCATCATGACCAGTCAGGCCACATGCTAACATGGATATATTAAGTGCCACGATGCCAGAGGTTGGCAGCTGCCTGGTGGTGTCCCTCAGTTCTGCCCTGACAAAGAAAGGTCACTCCATGGGATAAAACTAGTGGGTGATACTTCAGTGACAGTGGTCACACACTTTAATTCATGATTCCTCATACTTCCTGATCGCTCTTTTTGAACTAGGGGTTTCATCAATATAAGACACTGTAGATGAGCTAAACTACATGTGTATTACACCAGTTTACACATTGGCTATGTTTGGCCCCAGATGTGACTCTCATTTTTAATTTCAATCTCTTCATTGATTCCATTCKGGCCGCATGAAGAGCTGTACTTCTTGGTGTCAGGTAACATGGTAACATGCTTGGTTAATTAAATAAAACAACTCAAATAAATATTGGAAAAGTTCCRTCTTGCCCGTAACAAAATAATGTTTAAATCCAAAATAATCCTCTGAAAATTGATTATTTTCTAGGTTTTTCATTTTGGATGCCTTACATTGGTTTCTTAAGGTTAKATCTTAAGGCTATAAGATTTTCTTATCTGTGTGACTTGAAAGGAACCTTCCATTTGTGTCTATGGATGAAYGAATGTGTGGTCTCTGTGAAACTGAGGTACAGTTTATATGGTGGATTTGCCTTTATACAGTAGTTAAAAATGTCCTCAAGTACCTGAAATATTTATTGATTTCTTCAGCTTAAGGCCTCAGTTATGCAAGTAAAAAATTCTACAGGGAGTATGAAAATAATGCCTTATTCTGTAGAATTTTATGTCTTATATGGCCAGAAAGAACTTAAAGAAAATGAAAAAAAAGCTGCACTTCCTTTTCTTAATTGTTATCCTCTCTTCCCCCACATTTCTTGTTTCTCATGAGTGATCTGATACAATCATCATGTTATCATGTCTGTTCTGTATACATCTCAGCAAAGCTGACAGAGAAGCAGACGTGCCCCATCCTCTGTTGACTGAAACTTAAACAAACTGGATTCACATCCAGGGTTCTCCACAGAAATATCTTTTATCTTCATAAACACCATAACAGAGTTCAATTACATGTACTGCTTATGAAGTAGCTTTGTAATTGCTACTATTCTTCTGTGAAATGAAACAARTCCTCTAGAAAAGTTGAGTGTATTTTTAATGAAAAAATACCAGTGTCTGCTCAGAAGCTAAAATAAATACCTAACTATAAAGACATGAAATATAATTTAGTTTCACACAAAATRCTATCATTATGGATTTCTCAGCTGTGTATTTTTTTACTCCTCTCTTCCAGAGAGAACCTGTGTAGTATTTAATGATTTTTTTCAACTGTAAAAGAAACTTTTCGTGGCTAATGTAGCAAAAGAAGAGTTTGGTTCTGAGAAATGTCTTACCAAGATGCATTTCTGTGAATGAAGAACCACTGCATAACTCAGAGGAAAGAACATGGGTGTAATCATTAAATGACACCAGTCCAGGAACACTTTTGTTAATAAAAAACAGGCTTTTAAATAGCTTTCAATTTWATTTACTTTACCTCTGAATAAATGCAGAGATCTATGTCAAACTCATGGGCTGCCTGTGTTTTACTGATCCATTTTTTCTAACTTGAAAGCCTTAATAAAAGCCAAAATACATGTTATATTTGAAGAAAAAGTAAAATATAAAAGTAAACATCCAATAGCTGTGCTGCATATTCCCATTTGACCTGTCAAGCAGGAAATGAATGAAAACCACGATGTGTAAAGTTTACTGAAGTGTGAAGAGCTTCTAATAGACGTTTTAAATACCAGTGCTTGAAACTAGGGTCTCAAAATCCTTCTCCACTTAGTCATATCATGGCAGCTTACACTTTTGTATTACATTGTAAGACACTCATTTACTTCTTTCCACATCCTGCTGGGAAATAATAGATGATGAAGACATTCTGTGTAAACTATGTCCTTTCAGGTTTTATTGAAATTAACTTGTAAAAAGCTTGCCTCTAAGCAGATACTAACAGTAACTTCTTATATTTAAAACACATTAAGCAATGGTCTTTCTGTTCTACTGATGTTCCTAGATGTATTACACAATCTAGAAATATTTTTCCTGTATTACAATTTGTCAAAATAGGGAGCTGAATGAGAATTCCCTGGCTGCAGTGGAATAGGATGTATATCAAGGAAATAAAAAACTGTCATAAACTGTGTATATCTATATCTATATCTATATCTATATCTATATCTTCCACTGTTGATCATTGCTTTGGAACTATAAATGTCAAAGAAGTGTCTGTTCTCTCAAGTAGCACCCACAGCCCACTGCACATTAGATCAATAGTCTTGTCAGATTACTTGACAAGAGCAGTCATTAGCTGGGATACTGATGAGCCAAATAGCGAACCAAATTCATGCAGCCCAGTCATATTCATGGGCCCTGGAAAGAATAGCCCTTTATACATGTCACCATTAATCTCCACAGAGGACATTGGGTCTAATGTATCCCTAACACGTCTGTAATATGCCTCAGACAATGGCAATCCAGGCATGTCTTGCTTCTTCTTGCCCAGAATACTGAAATTAGTTTCCTTTTGTACTCTTTGGGTTATCCAGAAGCTCTTGGAGAAACAGGCCTACTGAGTGGTGCTTCTCTCATTACCTGAATTATTCAGAACTATTACACAAGCCTCTGAACTAATCACTTCCAAACAGAATTCCTTATAAAAAAAAAAAGTCAGAGAAAATACTTTTAAGACAATATCCCAGTGTAACGCTACCGGCAGTTTGGAAGAGCATTACCATTGCTTCTTGGGTTTGAACTGCAGGGATTCACAGCATTACATGCATTTGAATATTTTTAGATCCATATTTTGGTAGCTGAGAATCTGAACTTTCGTGGCCTTTCAAAGCTTTGTGCATTGTGTAGTTCCCCAGCATACTTCACATGAAATTCAAATCCTGTGCAAGTCACTAGAAGCACAAACAGAAGTATGTAAGTACATAAGAAGTCCTAGTTATATTAAACAAAATACAAATATGCTTAAGCTAAAATATTCTCRCTGAACTGGGGTTTTGTGCAGATGTGTCTCAAATCAGTAGGATTATTTGCAGATGCTCTTAGTTCCTCAGAATTTGCAGAAGTATTTTAAAAGAAAATTTATCTGATTACAGACCTTTTATATCTTAGTGTTTTCCTGTTCCTGTAATGTAATTTCATGATAAGATAAATTCATCTCTGTACACTAACTACTTATTCTTAAATGGCAAGCACTGTAAGTAGGAAAACATAAAAAAAAGTTTCAAAATCACTTTTTATGTTTGACCTTCTGAAATAAGTACTTAATCTAATTTAAAAACATATTTCTTCTTAGTGATCCTAAATTACATTTTATAATCCAATATTAGAAGCCAGCCAAATTTGTCCACATAGATCCCATTGATCTTGTCTACTGTCATACTACATACTAAGGAAAAAGAGAAGGCATATTTATCTTTTCACTAGAGCATGCAAGCAAAACAAGCGAGCCTTTAACTTGTTGAAAGAAAAAAATCTCAGAGGTACAGAAAATGACAAAATCAGTGAAAAGCCAGTTGCCAGAGGGAGGAGGGGGGAGCAAAGCAAAATCATCTCTCTGTGTTTTTGTAATGAATAAACCTAGAGTTTTTAGTATGAAAGCTTTCTTTCCTCCTTTTTCCTAGGAATGTAGTRTAGACCACAGGAAATGAAGAAATGTTTATCAAGCTGTCTCCAACAGCAACTAGATGCTTTCAAGGAAGATACAAATTCTCATATTAACTAGGGGAGAAGGAAAAAAGGTAATACTTTTCTACCCTCAGGCAAAGTGCAAAAGACAAAGAGAGAGAGGAGTCCTCCTTAAGCTATCACTGGTGCAGGTGAAAAAATTCATTGCTACTAAAAATGAGTTTGTGAAACTGGTTTCCAGTAAATTTAATGCACACTGAGTTTTATACAAACGTYTGAATAAATAGAAGTGAAGAGTCATGGTTTCCAAAACAAAAGTTAAGGAAGTGTTGTGCATTCTGACACATCCCAATGTTGAATTTCCTCTCTATGTCTGGAGTTCAATTAGAAACTCCACTTTTTTATGTTATGTGGAGAACTCATGTCCAGCTTAAGACAAAGCAAGGCACTGGGAAAAGCTTCTGACAGCCTTTTGGAGCAGGAGGAATGCCTTAGAGCTTCAGTGAAAGGTAACAGTCCCACAGCAGCTGGGAGTTGTCTACTTGTGTCTAACTGCTGAGCCAAAGAGTATAACTCACAGACATAGCTTTTCAGTCAGCATATATATAGAAAGAGGAGATAGGGAAGTGAGAGAGAAAGGCCACATTTAAAAGGTGCTACTTAAAACGTGTCTTTGCTTGATAAGAAATTGCTTGGGAGAGGAAAAAGGAGAAAGAACTTTGACCAACCTGAAATACTAAATACAGAAGGATGGATGCTAGGTCAAGAATGGCTTTATCTCAKTTCACTTGTGTGTTATTTTCACAGCCCAATGCCTCACTTGTGCCTTTTTACTAGTAAGGTGATTATAATGAAGAMATTATTTGCCTCAGGCTGTGTTCCTTACTTGCTGACTTATGCTCGAAGCTGCTTGACTAGGAGCAAGAGTTGCTAGGGGTGAATAGAGCTCAGAGGAGCYGCTACAGAACGTGAGAGACCTGAAGCCCAGGTCCAAGCTCCCCAGTCTTATGTGTCAAGGGAGAGATYAAAGAACACAACTCTGATCGATGGTACCACAGGGACCCTGCATGGGGACCAGCCCATTCCCATTGACTTAAAAGCAGATGGGATTAAGCAACTGGCTCCACTTAGAGAACCCAGATATACATATTAAAAAAAAAAAAAAGAAAAAGTAAAAAGGTGGCACATTGTGATACCTTTTCACTGATTCACTCTGACATCTTTTTCAGTATCAGAAAAAGATATTCCTTACCTGGTCTGAGAAAAGTTATCAACATGACAGGCTCCTCTGACTGCTACAAAAAGATTCACYCATCCTACAGTGTATCTTACTCATTCCTCAACTTCCTCCAATACAGTAGAAGGTCCAGCAAGCAGGAGCAGAAGACAATGTAACCTTGGGAAACAGAGCCATTCCAGCTACACCTGTGCAATGGTAYAGACAATCTGGGGCCGCTCACACACCAAAATGGCAGTGAGTGTGAAGACATCRTTAGCTCTTTGTTTCCTTCTACAGCAGAGCTGCATTGCAGCTACATGTGCTTCTCATGGGAGCAGTCCTGATATGTCTCTATTTGGAGCTTTTAGCCCCAGCTGGACTGAGCAGAGAGTGCAGCAGCATTCAAAAGAAGCTGCATTAAAAAGTGAATCGGAGTTTGCCAAGGACTTTGTCAGCTCTGTCTCTCCAGCTCAGTATAATTTATTTGGGTCCGATTCCAGGATTTGAACTCAAATCCTGAAACCCCTGATGTCTTTGTATACAAATTCTGGTCAGCTCTTCTATTTGTAACGAGTCCACACTGATAATGCCACAGTATGTTCYTCCAGCCATTGACATACACGATTTTATCATTTGTAACTGCTGAATTCATGGAATAAATATTAACAAGCTGGAGTGTTTGAARACATCAAAGTGATATGTGATTTGCTGTATCATTTTCCTATGAAGTACTTTATAAATGATGCATTAATTCCATCAGGATGCATCTCTTCAGCAAGGCTCATTAAGTCTGAGGGTTGCCTACTTTTCTTTAGATCTCCTGCATAGGAAAAGGAAATAAAAGCCATTTTTATCTCCTTGTGTGCACCCCCTACCACCTGCTCTGAAAAAGAACAAATGATTTTTTCCATTTGAGGGGAACATTTTCTCCCTCTCACCTGAAAAGGCCTTGAATTGGAGAGTTTACATACAGTCTGTTTACAGACCTTTTGCATTGCTGCCTCTCTGAAATACACTCTGCTCCAGGCCCTATTGACGCCTGAGGGGCCTGATCGACACTTAAAATATCCTCAAACAGGTAGCGGGAGGAGAACAGGCAGGTTATTGTAACTCTCACTTTTCAGCCTGATACATTTTTCAAAGCAGATAAGGACCCAACTGATCAGGACTGCATTTGCACCCTTCACACAAAAGGTAAACACTGGTGAGAGGCTATGAATGAGGGCAGTTAGTTATTTTTAGACAATCAGATGTAAATGTTGCTGTAGAGAAACTTTTAAAAGACAAGCTGCACTATACTTCACAGGTCCTTTCTTTTAAGCTTGGTCAAATGAACTTTCCGTGTAGAACATGATAGGTCTCTGGGTAGAGCTCTATCATTTTTCAACACTGTGATTATGAGTTTAGCAAGCAGTGCTCCAAACGACAGCGCAGAAAGCTCCACTGACTTGTAGTTACGCCTGGYCAGGCTGCACCTCGTCAGCTGAAGCAGCCCCCAGCCCATGGAGCAAGTGTCAGAAACGCATCGGGATCTACTTCCCCTGCGGGCTGCTAGGATCACTRCAGCCATCTCCACGCTGTCTCATCAAATCCCCTCTTCAGCAGCAGACCGTATAGCAAGGCTAAAAAATGACAGGGAAGTTTCTGAGCATCGCTCCGTTACGCGGGTAGTGATGCCACACAGCAGGCTGAGACTCATGCTGGGCGTTTTTCTTCCAGTTGCCTAGGGCTGAGTGACAGCACGTTTGCCTCCGCAGTAGGTGGTTAGGGGCAGAGCACGCTGCAGTCCAGTCTCCAATGTGTCAAGGATGATGGGGAAGCAAGTCAAATATCGAATTTAGACTACAAAGTTGTAAAAGGAAGCTTGGCGAGAGAAAGGTTTCCAAAAAGCCACAGAAAGGGAAAAAATGGGAGTAGCTCGCAAATGACTGGTAATGAAGTGCTCATGCTAATCCAAGTAGGTATGCTAGATTTGCATTCTCAAATTATTATATACACTGGTTGGAGTGTACTATAGTTATAGCATGTTCATAAATCAGGGAACTAAGAAAATGAGTCATATTATTGACAAAAACATGTAAATCTAAGTTATATCAGTTTCATGTGAAACAACATATTTCAATATTACTAGTACTGTTCTCTAATTTCTGTGAGATTATCCTCAGTTTTGCTATTTTTTTGCAATATTTCTCACAGACAAGAATATATCCATTTATTTAGGCACAGAATAAACTTACAGATGGATCTGAATAGAGCCACATGTAAAACTCACTCTAAGAAATAACCAAAATGCTCTAAAAACTGAGAAATGTATTTAAAAGTTTTTAGAATCAAAAATATTAGGTATTAGTTATAGAGTCAATTACTTTTGCACTGGTCAATTTGCAAGAGTGCCATTGACCCTGACCCAAGATTCATTGCAGAATATGTGATTAGCCACAATTGCTGAGTTTCACTCTACAGGCAGCTGTTGATTATAGACAATGAATAACTGAGACATAATTAGCTGATGAAGATGATGGGAAAAAAATTATGTTTATCTAGATTTAAAAATGTGATCCTGAGCAGATGCTTAGAACACAAGAGGGGCCTATCTTTACCTACTATTTTTTGTGCTACATGCTAACTATGGTGGGCAATGGAGTTTTGAGTTGGTTATTTATTTTATTGGTTCACTCACTATCAGTTCCACTAGTTAATCAGTGCACAAAATGCAGTTTTTCTTTCTGTTTGACTGAGAAATTGTGAGAAATGTGGGGATCTTTTGCACAGATGTTGTCTATGCTACACTGAAGAGAGAAGTGCATTTTCTAACATGTGTAATACAACACAGAACCGTTATTATACATAACAATGCCTAATTGTCCTGTGTGCAAGTAGAGACACTCAAATATGCCTGCAGCACAGCTATCCCTACAGTTAATAGATTCCCACCAGGGTTACTCCCGTGCTTCATTCATCTTTCACACCATAAGTATTTCTACTACTGGCAAGTACATTTATTTGCTTATGGGCAAACTGAGATACTGTGCAGCACTCATTGAGCCTCCTTTTCTTTTCAGCAGGCCAGGCAATGACCATAGCATGTATTTTAATTTTCGTTTCACTTAACAGACAAAAACATACACTAATATTACTCATCAGGTAGAACCTGTAATTATAGCATTTTTACAATATTAACTTTGGAACACCTGTATCAATTATAGAACACTATCTGGGGAAACTTCTATAGCTGCTTGCTAAAACAAACTAACTTTTTTTTTCAAAACAACAGCTAGATGGGATTAGAACAATTGCTCAGTGTAGTTGGGTGTTGAGTGCTTTTTCTTTTTTTTCCCAGGGTGAGGAAAAACACTTTTTACTGTCATGAAAAAGGACAAATCGTAATCGGTCTGTCACATGTAATGTGACAATTTGCAATGCTTGAATGGCAGGAGGCCAAGGCACATATTTCAAACATTGCTATTGATAGAACAGTTTTACAGTAGCTCCCAATTTCTATGCTGGATAAATGTCCCACTTGAAGACAGYAGTATAACAGACAGGCAGTGGAACCAAACACATTGCCTGATTAGTTTTGGTCTTGAAGCTGGTAACTTTTTAAACATGCATGGAAAATCTGCTTCTGTACTCCAAGGATCAAGCCCAAATGAACAGGTGTACATTTTGGCAACTGCAAATGATATAACAAAAAGAGGAAGACTTTTTATACAAATTGACAGCTATAACAGCTATAATTTTAACTAAATGGGTGGCAATCTAGGTCCGATGGTTGAGCACTCAAACAAGGATTCAGATTAGCCACCTGCATTTCTCAAAGGTACTTAACAAAGTGCTTTTTGCAGTTCCTGGAGATGATGACCATTTTCAAAGTCAAAAATTCCTAATACTTTAATAACTACATTTATTAGATTTACAGGAAGACATATGGTAAATTCCTTTCCACTGAGTCATTATTTTATAATGCTTGATATACAGAGAAAATGAAAAGAAAAAGATCCCAAAAAAAGATGTCCAAAAAATCTYGAGGACATCATAAAGTACATAATTTAAAAATACTAAGTAAACTAAAAACTGTCACTATTAGAGAGAATAAAGAAAAAATACYGTGAGCTTTCTCTTCATTAATTTAAATTGTGGTTCTGCTCTGTAACTCTTTCCATGGGWTTTTGCACTGATTATCTTCCCGTAATTTCTACATAAAGTATGTACAGCTTACAGGAAAACAGTTCATTTTTTGTCTTCCTACCAACCTTGGAATCACAGCCTGCTCTCTGAAATGCAAGCCAAGCCTTCTGTCTCTGGTGAATAATCACCAGTTGAAGGCTCAGCCTGCTCTAACACACGTATGCAACTGATACTGCTTGAGAGTAGCTGACTGGGATAAATCTATTTGCGATGAAACAGGACAAAGAGTGGGATCTCGCTCAGTCTCTTAMAATTAACTGCACTGTAGCTCCCTCTTAACTGGGTCTTGCAGGGCTTGGGGGAGAGAAAAAACAAGAACTGGTTCTGCCAGGGCGACAGAGCMAATGACACGTGGGGATGCACAGAGACCTTGACTGCTCTTCGGTCGAGATCCTCTTCAACAGTATTCCAGTATTTTCCAGATCATTTTCCCAGTTTATCAAAATGATCTTAAAGAGACTGTACTACTGATTTGGGGTTGTTCTTTCAGCCAGCTTCAGTGGTTGCCTATTGGGCAATTGGAATGGAAATCCTCCCTACTTTTCTTCATGCATAATTGGGGCTTCTGAATGGGCCTTATTCGTAACCTTTGTCATCTCTTCTAAWCCTCTGTTCCTTACTGTGCTTCAAAGTATAGTGTCATCTACAAAACTAATAAGCCTACTTCCTATGCCATCATCCAGGCAGCAAATAAAAATATTAAATGGCATCAGACCCAAGACTACTTTTAATCCACAGCATATCTTTGTCAGTGAACCATTGAGATTGTGCTATGATTAGCATATGAAGTTGAAACATTAAGCATCACTTCTAGCAATTTTAAGATAAATGTCTTATMATTTCCTTTTCTTCCCCTAAAGATTTTACCCTACCTGAAGAGGGAAATCTGCCCAGTTTAACATAGGTCAGTTTTACGAAAGCTGTGTGGAAGCTTCCCTGTGTCRCAGTGTAGCTGGTGTTCAGTTCAGCTCTTCTTTGCCCAACTGTGGCAGATGAGCTGTAAAAGTTACCACATTAGCACACAAACTGGCCATGGATTGGACAAGAATATGTTTCCTTTACAMGATCCAAAGCTGACMTAGCCTTTCTAAYCTTTATCAGAGTTAGCATAAGAATTGCATYACCAGATAAAAACAAAACTCCATCTAGCCCAATGSACACTGGCAGGGGCCAAAAGCCTARACAAGCATAAGAACAGATCTAGGATTTAATTATGCTTCTCTAGGACACTTGGCTACTCCCCAGAAACATGCMSCTCAGAGATTTTCAGAGGCAGAGCTAAGAGTACCCTGAGGCAAGGTGCTCCATACCTTAACTCCACCTTATCTACAAACCTGCCTCCTTCATTTATGTAGTATCTGCCACATTCAAGCCTCATTTAACACCCCATAGATGTGTTTGTGGAGGGAATGATTTATTTTTTCTTCTTTTTACTGAAAGAACCATTGAGCAACTTTTCCAGACTCACTTTCCCCTATACTTCATAGATATCTATTATATTCTTCCACACTGAAGAGTCTTAACCTAATTTGTCGTACTTTGTATGGATGCTACTCCAAATCTCTGAACATCCATCCTTAAATATTTACCTGTTTCTGCTCTAATTTTCCTTCTTGACATGGGAGAGGGAAAATCATCCCAGCACACAGTGGTTCAGAAGTGTGCACGCCGGGGGTTTTGCAGCGGCATAGTAAAGTGCTGGTTGTTGTCTACCCTTTGCCATCAATGAGTCTCAGAGGAGAACTGCCTGAGTGAAGCTTCCCAGCTTTTCTGACAGAGTGCAGAACTGATTGTTTTTTGAAATGTTATTATGAGATGGATTTATAGTTCTTAAGCCCTCTTGCTGGAGTTTTGTTAGTATTTGAGAAACAAGAATTTTATCTGAAAATAGTTTAGAGTGCAGCTCTCAGACAAGCCTTTCCACTTTGGAAGAAAAATCTGGAGAAAAATAGCTGTAGAAAGCAAAAAGAAAATGAGAAGTCACCACATTATTTTGCWGAAGTTAAAGGTCTTATGATCAGAGTTTGAGGAAATACTAGGCTGATGGGCAAAAAGTGCATTCCAGTTTCTATGTAATAAACATAGACATCGTATATTAATCTTCTTAGAAACTTACTAAGTTTCATCTTGAAACCACAAAGGTGTTTTTTTCGTCTGTTAACAATACAAGAAGACTGAACTAGAAATCTTTCAATGATTAAGGACCTTTCATCTTACATGAATCACTGGCCATTTTATACCCAATTATTCTGGTACCAACCACATCCTTCAGTTTACACAGCTCCTCTCTGTGCTTGTGCATTTCCCTATAGTAAAAAGCAAGCCAAGATTTTTTGCCTCYGCATATATAGTTGTCCCTCCATTACTTTGATCTGCCAGTAACTGTTCTTATTCACCTGGAATTAATCTTTGCCAAGCACAGATGAGCGAAACAGTGCACAGCTACACAAGATTGGGAAGCCCTTCTGAGATCCCCTACTCAAAAGACAAAAACCACCTCTGAAAATGGCAGCATTATGTCAGATCTAGCAGAAATATTTTACAAGATGCAGATTAAGTTGGATTTTTTTTTTTCTCCTGGGTTCATGATACCATGCAAAAAGCTTTAATTTGTGACCCACTAATTCTCCAATAATTTTTTTATAGCAAAAATTCCTGTTAGTCAATCAGTGTGCAACTGCACAGTATTGTAATACTACATTATTATATACACACTCCGTTCATTCCTTTATGAGATACTCTTGTCCTTCTTTGTATTARCAATATTTTATAACTTTGTTAGTAACTATCACTATCAGCATCCTACTGCTATCAATACTCCTTATTTTTGTGTCAAATCACTACTGGAAATATTCAATAAAGTCTTGAAAAAAAATTAATTTTTTTTTTAATACAGAATGTCAATAAAGAAAGACAGCTCTTGAATGGGTCCCAATTGTGTCCATCTTAACTAATTAAATTCTTTACAAGAGGTCATGTGAAATCCTTTAATGGAGTTCTAAGAAGTTAGAATGGTTTTGATCTCCTCTTCTCTGAAAATTAGTTATCCAAGAARGCTGATGTATTTGTTTACTAAATGTAAGAAGAGTAAATTAATGATTTTGGTTTCAATTTAATTCTATGTTTTTAATCATCTTCAATATTTTTGGGAGCCTTGCACATTACTGAGGYAGGCTTACATATTATTTGGTTGCCTAGATCACTTTTTATTCTCTCTCTCAACTGTATACCCTGTGTTGACTGTTTCCAGTTATACCTTTTCTGATTTAACAGACTTATTGAAAAATCCTATTTTCATACATGCAATTTCATGTGTCAGTTGATGTGGTACTGCAAGAAGACTATCTTGTTTCTCCAACTCAAGTACATTAAGCTCTTTGACTTTTGGTTTCCACTTCAGTTATTGTAATTTCCTTTTTTACATTCCCATGACTATTTTGCCTCTCTACTGTGTTCAGTATCATCATCCTTATTGACAATTCATCAAAAGGTTTTAGAGAAACAACTAATGACTCATATATGGTTCACCRGGATAATTGAGTCCAGACTCTTACAGGTAACAGTATAATCCAAAAAAATATAGGATCTCTGTGCTCCTTTAACAACACTGAGCACAGCATTTTTCACAGGACCTGATAACTTAGGGCAAATAGTACAGAAGACCAAAGGAAAAAAAAATCCCAAACTATAATATACAATGGAAAAATAGTAGGAGAAATCAAAACTACTGACAAATTCATAAGACTGTGCAAGGGSAATTTCTTTTCAGTTGTCCAACTGATCTCCAAGATACTTCTCATGTCATTATCATTAAGCATGTTCCACCCAACATACCTGGAATATGGCCAGTTCCTGACTCTGTAAAAAAAAGSTCAATAGCCAGAGGGGGAAAAAGCAGAAGCTGCTTTTATTCTCTCTCCCCTAGAAAGCAAGAGGGAAGCTTATCTTCTTGGCCCCTGCTGAAGTGCAAATTCTGAAGGCTTGGATTAATAAAAACAGAAGTCATATGCAGTAAGCATAATCAATAGAGAAAAATAATCTGTTTTTCTTTTCTTTTTCAGAGACTTTTAAATCACTACCCTGTTTAAAATGTGCAGAACCCTTATCTGTAAAAAGGGTTGAACCTCTCGCTATGTGGGATGTGGTGTTTTTCACAAAAACAGAATAAAATCTGAATTACAGTAATTATTCATGTTCCTTTCCATTCTTAATAAGGTGAGCTGAGTGTCGCTGGAGGAAGGGAAATGGCTCTAAGAAGCTGCTAAACAAAAATCAGATCTGTCTAAAAATGTTTGTGAAATTTCATATGGTCATTTAKTTATTCTCTATTTTTAAAATTGATATAATCCTTAAATAAAGGATAAGTCAATTTAAATTTGCCATGAACTTTTTTTTTTATGGATTGATACACAATTTTATGTACTCTTCTGACTAATATGTTAGACATCTCCACAACAGTTTACGGATCCTACAGTAATTTTTGATTGCATGTGCCACAAATTTTCACTGTCAAAATTAATTCTAGTAAAAGCTGAAAACAGTGTTAAAATCAGAGGGGTCTATAATTACAAAGCATTTCAGAAAAGTGCTTTCTTGTGAACCAGAGGAAAAGTAAAAGACTCAAGAAGATTTTTTTTTTAATGTCATCATCCACACCTTATATCACTAACTTGTCTTACAACAACTTCGGCATCTATTTTCACCCTTTTTCRGTGTGTTTAGAACATTGCTTTCACCATGGAATTCAGTTGATCTAATTGGAATTTTATCTCACTTATTTTCTCACTCTTGTCAGGAACACTTGGTGCCGGCAGTGCATGGGAGGAAAGGCTTATTTTAACAACCTCATTGACTTTTCAGCCTCTCTGTTACCACAGTCATCAAATCCTAATTTACTCTCCTGGGGGCCCTCATCATTCCCTAGTCCAAGCTGGACAAAAAGAAAAATAATTTGTTCACTTAACAGTGAGAAAGTCTATACTTCCAAAACAAAACCAGCCAGACAGCTAGCTTAATATTAACAGAGCCTGTTGACTGACTCCTTACCTCTCTTTGCCATCTCCACCTTCCCCTCTGCTCCCCTTTGTAGCCTCAAGCGCCATCCTACACTTCCCTGGGAGCTATTCACCAGGCTAGTGACAGTGTCTTGTGAACACAGATAAATGAGAGGTCAAAGKACCCTTCATTTTTCTAGAGGGTTATTTTGCCCACAGATAAAGGACTGAAGATAGGAAGCAATATTTGAGATCAGCCTGTAAAAAAACAAAAGGAGAACAACAGCAATAAAAGCTCATTCTCACCGTCCCTCCCTTCTCAAAGGTTAACGTTCTCCCTTAACCTACATATTTTATCTACTGAAAATGAATATAAAAACAAAGAAACTTTCTGGCAACCAGAAATTACATGTACTAACAGAGTGTTAAGTCCTAAAGTTGACCTGTCAGGTTTTAGCAGGGATTTTTGGTCATAGGTGCATATTTAATTTCTATAAAGACTATTTAAAAATTTAAAATTACAATTGAAACAACAACTTGTAATGAAACAAAATTTGTTCATGGGGAAAAAATAAGGCCATTTTTAAAAAGATATTTCTGACAGTATTTTTCAGCCAAGCCTGGATACTGATAATTTTGTTCCTTACATTTTGGCTACATAAGCAAGTTTTCCTTTCATTCTCTTGTACTAATAAAGATGGGAAAGAAGGACAAAAATGCACTGCAGTATAACTTTCATGTTGCTGAACAAACTGTACTGCATAGCTTTCTTTTCCTGACTAGAAAAAAATATACAGTAGAAAATACACAGGATTAAAAAACCCCCTATATTTTCTGATTTAAAGTTAAAAATTATGAAATTCAGGCTTCCTTTTGAAATGATTGGAATCTGCATTCTTGCTCTTTAAGACTGCATGCTTCTTCTTGGACTCAGGAGATTTAACAGTCGCATTTTACAAGATCTAGGTACAAATCCTTCCCAGGAAAGAAATACCACTCTTATTAATTTTAATAAATCCTTGGTTTTGTCTATGTAAGCCACCCCTTACCTTTATTTTCACTTAACAAAATTATGAATAAAACAACACAGATCAAGAAAAAGTCTTCTTTTGAAGTATATGCCAGTTGACATCTTTTATCTTGCTGGCTTTCTATGATCTATGGTGAAAATGCACCTTTTAGAACTATTTAAAACACATGCAAGATAAATTTGTGAGCTAAAATCTCTCAAAGACGTATTTTGGCATCATATCATCCTGTSCCACATTACGCAATTATGGAAAAGAACACTGACTACATCACAGATGTTTCTTAATTAAGCGGATCAAGGAAGACACAGATGCTAATGACTCGTTATTTTTGTTTTCTATGTGTTATATATAATCTGGAGTGCTATGCATATACTAAGTCAGTACAAATCAATATTAAGTTCTCCTGGGAAATAGTTTCTTTATTAAAAAAAAAAGGGTGTTGAATCTCTGTGTTTCACAACCATAATTTAACAAAGACCAGATGTGAGTTTTTGAGACTCAGCTCCTGGTCTTCAGATCTAGGTTCCTTCTGATCTGATGTTTTGATTTTTGTAGAAGACCTCTTTCTTTTTTTACTGGTTTGATTCCAATGTCCTATCTTTTGCAGTGTGGCTTCAAGTCAGGAGTATTTGTTCACTTGGGCCATTCAGGTGAATGTTAAAAGCTTTTGCTTGTTTTTAGAATTGACTATATTCAGCTCCAGACAATATTTCTCAAACATTTGTATAAACTTTCTACTAATATCCTCAGACCTTTCACTGGCCCAGACAATAGCGTTACAGGTGCAAATGACCTTGAAACAGGGGGCAGTTTGGAAGGAAGATCCTGAATGTCTCCACTTAGCATCACGGAATGGTATTGGAGAACACAAATTCAATTCCTTTGGATGAAATTAAACTGGAAGGTACAGGAGCACACTTAATTTACTTCAACCACAAAAGGACATTCAGGCCACACAACCAGACTAGCACGAGCTCCAGAACATCTACAGCACTGACTTTAGGTCGTCAGCACCAACTGTTTCATTCCCTACACCTACTCACCAGTGTAAACAACTTGTGGCACCTACTTGCCAATAAAAGCAATTGCTGTGGTTTTGGCCTGGATTAGCTAGTACCAACCCAAACACTTTGCAAGCAGATACTAGATATATGCTCAATCCTGTAAGTATTGTTGTCTGCTGCTGGTTTGGATATCAGAGCATTATTACATAGTATTATCGTAACCAGATTGTGCCAATGGTCCAGACTAAGATAAAGGATATAGGTAGTATTTAATTTATTAATAAATATTAGCTGTTAACTAATACAAGAAGAATGTACTTTATGCTTTGTCTGGCTCATTTAAATGGTCTTTGGGGAAAAGCGCTTAAGAATCTACTTTTTTCTCTTTTGTGGGAGAGCAAAACAGTAATAATAGAGAATATTTTAGGTAATACAAACTTGTGCAACACATAAGAGGTCAAAATGAGCTTTCACTGAAAGTTTATGCAAAAAAAAAAGAAGTGTTTTCYTTTTTTTAATATAAAGAAATTCACAGACTTTAAAAAATTGGAAGAAGTCTATTCAAAACAATGCTACTGGTTAACCTGAATGCTGAACTCAAAACAATTCAATGCCAAAAGTGATGTGCTGTAAAAAGTGTCTTCCACGATGCAGTATTCTTCCACCTAGGAAGAGGAAGAGTAGTAATAAGCTGCTGTAAATATTTCCATATTTAAAAGAACTTCAGATATATTTGCAGTCAAGAGCACAATGATAAATTCTACTTCTCTGCAAATAATTTTTCATAGTCTGAGATAACGTGTTTTCAGTTTCATACTGATGAATTCTATGAAAATCCTATTTTTCTTCTATGTAAAAAAAATCACTTTATATTCTTTAGGAGTAGTGAATTAGTGATGCTTGTAAAATAGTAAAGAAAAAAAATCCAAAACAAAACGGATTTTCTTCAGTATAATTACCTGAATTAGTAGCATAAAAATAAAAGTTAACTGGCTGGATTGCCATGACACAAATTCCTTTTAAAATTTTAGTCAAAATTAAATGTTATTTTCATAGATGCAGATAGTTAAATAACTCTATATTTCCACAATTCTGTTTGTATTAGAAACACTCAGAAGCTTTGTGAAGACGTAAAAGTGCTTTGACAATAGGTAATTTCCTGCTCCAAAACATTTCTAGTCCAACTGAGACTAAACAAAGAAACTAGACAAAAGAATGACCCATATCATATGCTAGTGACAGAGGACAGCAGGGATGACAGTAAGAGGGGCATTTTACAGGAATTGCTGGAGTGACAGAGATCTGAAGATCACAGAGAWGTACTGGATGTGCTTGAAGATGAGAGTGAGTGGTGCAAAAATAAAGTAATACATAGAGAAACCAGAAGAGAGTTTATGGATACCGCAAAGTTCTTGGAAAAAAGGATTTGGGTTCATGTTGAAGGACTTGCCTGTCACAACCCTCAAAATTTTGGGGGTCAGTGGTGGGTTGGCCGAGAAATTTGTAGGAACTCCACGGGTCTGTAGCAGAGAGCAGTTTGCTTGTCCATCCCTGTGCCCTGGATCCTCAGTAACTCTGAGTGGGAAGCTCACTGAGCTATGTTCAAATCAGTAAAGATTTAAAAGTAAAATGATAGCTCTATTGAAACGGTAGACTGGTGTTTCAATAACATTATATTAAAAAGCATGTTTTTAAGGTTATGCTTAATAGTAAAAATCCTTATTAGCAGAGACACTTTCTCCACCAGTCTCTGAGGCCGGCTAATGAGACTGCAGTATTCTCGAAGGCATTCTTTGAAGAGTTTAGAAGCTGTAGCTTTCTTGCTTGCATTTTGACACACACCTACTAGAGCTATTCACAGCTGCTGGCCCTCAGGCACCTGCTATTTGCCCAGCCCCACCTTGGCAGGACCAGCCTTGTCCACTTGCCCTGGAGCAAGTGTCTGTAATTGGGTAAGAGGATGTCACAAGCTAAAACTCCACTTTATGGTCCCCAACTTCCTGCTTCAGAGTCTTCGTTTCTACAGCACAGCTTAGTTAAGATGCTCTCAGCTGTAGCCTTGTTTACAAGTTTTTCAATAGAGAGGCGATCATTTATAAATCCAACACCATGAGGAATATTACCTGCAAAAAACTTCTTTCAGTTTATATTTAGCTTGCTATGTGTTTTGCAGAGAAGCTATGTGTGGGACAACAAGACTGATCCAAGGAGAGGATGAAGGCTTTTCTTTCCCCCAGGCACTCCTCATACTTTCTTAGATTTACAGAACCATTCAGAACCCCATCAGAGACAAATTAAAGGGAAAAACCATTAGAAATTTAATGGGCAGTATCCAGGGAGGGAAAGAATCCCTGAATGTCCTGTTTGATTAGAAAACAATGGTAAATCACTTTTCCAGTGCAGCAAATGCAATTTTAGGATTGAGTAGAAAATACATTCCTCGCAACAATAAAATCATATTGACTACCGCTCATTGATGCATTTTCATAGCAGTGTTAATGTGTCAAGTAGTATTTGTGCCACAATTCAAGGTAAAATGCACTAATTCTGGTCATTCATGTTCTAGAAGATAATTTGACTTAGACTGAGAAAAATTGCTAAGAAGTGGGGAAGTTATGAACAAATGAGGAAGAGCTCAGCCTGGTTACTTTCACACAATGYTCCTCAGACTGTGAACAAGCAAAATTTCAGGATGATCTCAGAACATTAGGAAAAGTCAACAGCAGCTTCAGTCTGAGGTTCCTTACCACAGCAGTTATTATTGGCCAGCAACAATTATAGCAAATATACATTGCATACAGAGAAGTCAGGTTATAAAATGCAATAGGAAGAAGTGAAGCAAAAGAAAACAAACCCAAGGTGCCAATCATCTAGCCATTATACTTTTATTAATATATTCTCTTTATTATATGAAAGTCATGTGAGAAGCAGAACATCTGCTTGGTCCATGAGGTCCCATGCTCCTATATATCAATAACAAACCTTTTCCCTTCTTGAAAATATAGCTTACCTCTGCCATGCCTATTTGTGTGTGTGTGTGTGTGTGTGTGTGTGTGTGTTTCAGCTGTTCATATCTATTCAATCTCTTCTCTGCTTATGATCCTGCTTTCACACTTACCAGATAAAATATCTCTTCAATGTTTGTCCTTTGATGCTTGCCACATCTTCTGAGTGGGATGAACTCCCAATATTAAATTTCTCTTTAAAGATCACAACTGCCATGAGTTCTACAAACCATTTTGACAATTAGTATGATGTGACTCATTCCTGTTTTTCTATATCTTTTTCTAATGCCTCAAGGATGAAGAATTTAACGAGCCTTTTAATATTATCTATTCACTGTAAGTAGTAGAGTAAAAGACTTATGGAAAAGAGTCCATTTGATCTAATATATATATATTTATACGCTATTATGAATACCATATTATGTCTTTTGATGTAACTTCCCATGTGTAGCCCTTATGGAGTCCTTTATAATTATTTCATTATGGTGCTAAATCATTACTAACCAACAAATAGGAATTATGATTTTAAAAATGTGATTGAAGCATTTCAGAATACACGGAAAAAATATGAAACCTAAACACTTATGTATATTTTGATGCAAAATGAATTCAAAAGTTTCTTTAAAATATTATATTCATATTGAATAAATGAGAAGATGTAGATTCTGAAACACTTGGAAAATTCAGCATCCATTTTCACTGCKGCAAAACAGCAGAGCAGCTATGACCAAACAACTTGCTAGTCCAGAAGTGACAGTACTATGATCTTGAAGTAACACAGACTGGCAGAGATCTGTTCACACATAATTTAAAAATGTCAGTTACCATACCTCCAACTATTGTATTTTTGCAGTGGAAAATATACCATTAAAATGAATATTTATAAAAGCTCATCTTTATAAAMATACACCTAAATTATACCCTTCTCTTAATATGGCCAGAAGTCACCCATGACCAGTAATGTGAATAATACATGTTCATTCAAATATTATAACTCCTAGTAATCTCTTCTAGACCTAGGTACAAGTCACTTTATAATTATGTTTTGAAATACAGTGTTGAAATAAGTGCTCGCTCATCTATAAAACATTCTCTGACTTCACCTAAGAACAGAAAGGAAAGGATTTTATTTTAGCAGCACTTGTTAGAGGAGCCTTTGGAGGCATAAACACAACCCTGGAAAAAAATGGATGAGCTCTGTTTGACCTAAATGACCAAGGCCATCTCCTGTGAGCCTGCTGATCTTTCCCATGCATCCAAAGAATGTCTGAATGATGGCTGCAAAATTCTGCACTGAGGCCTAGCACTGCATGTAGGAATAGAACCACGAGAAATATTACATATTTGATAGTCTCTTTGCTTGGATAAAATCTGTGGATGAATGCTTCACTCTTCCATGTCAGGCAGGTCTAGAAAGCATCTGGTCTGATTCAGACTCCAGGCTTTGCACAGATCTTTCCAGTGACCTGCTTTAAGCTTTGAGGTGCTACATTTGAAAATGTCTCAGCCTCTGAAACTAGCACGTTCACGAGTCATCTCTTTCCTGTTGCTTATGTCTCTTACAGTCTTAGYCTCTCCTCGCCAACATTGCAAACTTTGGAACAGTCCAAATTTCTGTCTAGATCTTTGAGGCAATGCAGTATCTTCCATAGGGGACACATTTTCAAGAAGAATTTCTAAAATTGTTGCCATTTTTAGTCCTTAGGTATGCAAGAGTCACAGATCTTTTAGTAGATGTGCTCTCTACCAGACAGGAGATCTCAGTGCTCTCATTCTTTCTCTTACGAGTATTTAGGCTCAGTCTACCTTCCAAGATGAACAAGTGGCCCTGACTCGACGTTTTCTATCATCTTTCTGACTACCTGGAATGTTTCTGAAGTAAGGAAGTATGGCAAACTCATAAACATTCTGTCTACTTTCTACTATGATACTCCACTCAGGTTCACATCTAGTCCTCCAGCCACTCTGAAGACCAGTTTCTCCTAGTTTTGCTACTCTTTGGAAACTAGGTTTCTGAGCACTGGTTTCTGAACTCTTCCTTCATTACTCTACCCAGTTCCTGTGACAGAGCAGCTAAATCCAGGCTAAGACACTCTACCCTGAAACGTTGCTTTTACRAATCAGGGTCCTCTCAGGCACCTGAGTAAGGTAGTTTTCTTASTATGTCCTACGCATTCCTATAAAAGACACAACGCTGGACTGACAGGGTTGCTGAAGAGCCTTCTTCAGTAGGATTGCTGAAACTTATTTCTATGACAGTCATGCAGCATTTCAGAAGGAGCTGGAGATAACTTCACACGTTTGATTAGCCTGGTTACTGACACAGGTCTCTAAGACTTCAAAGTTAAAGGTGTAAACTGCTAAATTTGAAAAGAATATATGCATATTGTCACTATTGTACCTGATTTTATCCAATATTATTACTAGTTCATGGAGACAGAAGACTTCCGTAGACTTCCATATGTAATCAGAAGAAAGGCTTTTCAGGAGAAAGAAAAATTGTGTTCAGATTCAGTATACAAAAAATCACATGTGTGTGCAAGGCACTGACTAGTGTTAACTGTACCTTGAGTCCTATGAACAAACATTCAAAGTGGAGATTATGAACACCACTCATACCTTTAGAATTGTTGACCAAAAAAAAAAAAAAGCTTTATCATCAGCCTTATCTGTTTCCATTGAAAATTTAAATTTTATGGCTGTTATTCTAGTGTGGTGCAGTCTTGAAACTACAACTTGGGACATGCAAAAAATGCTAACTCTGTAGTGTGTCTTCCCTTCTCCTTATTCAAACTTATTGATCTGCAATTCTCTATTATGCTTACTAAAGTCTGTCTGGTCAATATTTTCAGCTTGAGGTTAACAAGTCATTCACAAAATCTATCAAAAATCTATTGTGTTCATAGATTCCCTCTCCATTCATATTAAAGGGTTAATTTTAAAATGTCTTTTTTACCAATTTTCTTCTAAAAGCATTCTCTCTCCTGTCACTACAGAGCATGCCTATTGCTGCATCTCAGAACATCTACCTAAATCTCAGTTACGTAAACAATTTCAGGAAATGAGTCCAATTGACTTTCAGTGATATTTAAGTCCCTCCCTGTCCATGCTAATACATTTTCATGTCAGAAATTTAAGCTCTTAAACTCACTCAAGACTACCTAACAGACCAGAGTAATATTGAAATACTTGTAAAAATYCCCTCTCCTATGCTTGTATCAATTAACCGCTGTGCCCTGTAAATGAAATATCTGGTACTTTCTCACTGCACAACAGTTGTGAATGAGACTATTCAGAAACTGGTTGCAAAACCATGGAAATTATATTTAGCACAAGTACCAGCCATTAAAAAACAATGCAGATTATTTCCTGGGGCTCTAATAAGTGAAATTATCRAAGTGAAATTCAAAACAATACGATGATGATTCTTCTACTAATCATAAAAGGCTCCCTAGAAGTTATCCTTTTAGTTGAAATCAGGTAGGTATTTTAGCTTATTATAAAGGCACAATCTACTTTATTTACAATTGTTGGAGTACTGCAAGAGTTTCATAATGCAGATGATTTGCTCAGGAGGCTTTTTGAAATTCTAGTCATTCTTGACACAGCTAATAGCAATAAATTAATGCAAAATAACACATTTCTTGATAGGTATGTATCACATCAGTAACTATAATTTTTATTTACTACAGTTTTTAATTAAAAATTTCCATGTAGTTTTATGGAAAATTATAGTAATAACTCAGCAATTTTGAAGCATAAGAAGACACTATAAGGAATGTAAAGGGTATTAATTCTTATTGAAATGATGTATCTGAATATTGAATGCATTGATTTTGGATTTCCTTTTATGTGTCTGAAAAGATAATACATTGCAAAAATGTTTCTATCGTATTCCTGTGATATTTCAAGTTACCTCAGAGCCCTTGAACTGGTTAGAACCCTAGACCTGGAGTAAAATTCTTCTGAGAACTTTATGAAAATTTCAAGAAGGCAAAAGTATGGAAATTGTTACTTCATTTTAAAAAGAACACAGCATTCTTTTTTTCTCTTAACTAGTAGCTTTATTCAGTCAAATTAATAAACAAATATCCTAATAAAGCATACCATGTAATTTGATTTTAGTTTAAAAGCTAGGACTAATCTTAAAAATTAAATTAGATAATATTTTCTTTCCTATACCTCTGCACACTTTATAAAGTTTTATGAATTTATCTTCAATGTCTTCTTGAAAAAGGTTGATTGAGAACTGGAATAAGGATAAGATAAAGTCATCTCATTGTAAATCACAGTGTATGAAAACTAGTATTTGTTCATCTTTTGTATTACCAAAGAAGCCAGCTACAGGATCACCTTTATATATATATACATACATATATATATATACACACATGCACACATATATGCATATATATGTGTATATATATATACACACAGATTAGCATATGTATATTCATATACATATAAATACACATTTTATAGATATATATTATATATATGTGTGTGTGTGTGTCTCTGTGAAAAATACAAAATGAATTCTGTTTTTCTGAGCTACATTTGTCAGGGCATTTTCCTGAATTTACCCAATGGGCAGTCATATCTTTTAACAGATTAGGCTATTACTGAAAGAGAGTTCTACATGTGTCCCACACTCTACTGAGATCTGATTTGACAAAAACTGCAACATCCTCCTATTGCTTGCAGCTCTTTCCATTTTGCTTTCACAAATGTAAATATCAGAAATGTATTCATTGRCTGTACGTTAATTTCTACAGAGGCCTGAATAAATAAGGCTCTTCTTTAGTCAACAAGAAACTCTGGCAATGTGTGATTTTGCATAGTTTTCACATAAATGCAAATATAAAGTCTATGAACTTGATGTGGATTTGAGACATTCCCCGGAGAATTTCGGATGCATAAACCAATGAATTGACTACTGTCATTTATATACGTGCAMTCTAGGTGACAGTTTACATATGAATAGATTTAAGCAAAACAAGTTAAAACCCATGCTGAAAACATTCCATTTTAGCTATTTCTTMGCATTGAGTATATGAACATAACTGAATGGGAGCTGTACTTGCCAAATATAAGGGAGGTTTCCAGTATTTTGCAGCACACCTCTGAGTATTTATGTGTCTCTGTGTAGCCACAACATGCCTTTCTTATCACTTACCCACAGGCTGTGTGAAACCCTACCTCCTTTCTTTCAGTACTTAACCCATTGATGACAATTTGAAAGAGTGCAACACAGAAACTGKGGAACTTTTATCTTTTTTGCTACAGAGTGACAAGGATTCTGCAAACAAATGGCAATTCTCCAGAAAAAAAATAAAAAAGGTCTTTGGGGCACTAGAAAATATAGATTAAGACAGGGAGGAGGTGGCACAGTAATTCTGGAGTATAGGAAAAACAGCATATGGAAAAGAGTTATAAAGGCTATTGTGAGACTAAATATTAATTCCTYCTGAATCACAGAATCACAGAATGGTTGAGASTGGAAGGGACTTCTAGAGATCATCTAGTCCAACCCCCTTGTTCCAGGAGGGGTACATAGAGAATGGGGCACAGGGTGGCATCCAGGTGGGTTTGGAAGAYCTCCAGAGAAGGAGATCCCTCAAACTGTCTGGGCAGCCTGTTCCAGGGCTCKGTCACCCTCACAGGAAAKAAGTTCTTCCTTATATGGAGATGGAACTGCCTGTGTTTCAACTTATGCCCATTACTCCTTGTCCTATCACTGGCCACCACTGAGAAGAGTTTGGCCCCATCCTCCCTGCATTCTCCTCTCAGGAACTTATACATATTGATCAAATCTCCTCTCAGCCTTGTCTTCTCCAGGCTAAACAGGCTCAGCTTGCTTAGTCTTTCCTCGTAAGATAGATRCTCCAGTCCCTTAATCATTTTTGTCGCTCTGAACTGGACCTTCTCTACCGGGGAACCCAGAGCTGCACCCAATACTCCAGGTGCACTCTCACCAAAGCTGAGTAGAGGGGCAGGATCTCCTCCCTTGACCTGCTSGCAACGCTCCTCCTGATGCACGCCAAGATCCTATCGGCCTTCTTGGCCAYGAGGGCACACTGCTGCCTCATGGTCAACTTGTTGGCAACCAGGACTCCCAAATCCCTCTCTGTGGAGCTGCTTTCCARCAGGTCAACCTCTAATCTGTTCTGGTGCCTGGGGTTATTCCTCCCCACGCGTAGGACCCTGCACTTGTCTTTGTAATCCTTCTGGTATGGATTAGCACTGGAACAGGATACTCTATACTGAAATCAACAGACCCGGAAATTGAGCTGCAGTAGACAAGCATTTGGGGACATCTGGTCATTTTATGAAAGGCAATCAAGCAAGATGTATAATGGTATAGCAAGAACAACAGCAGAAGAGGAGGCTAGATCAGCAACCAGTTAATGCCACTTGCTGCAGTTTGCTGTCCCAGAAAAAGAAGGCAAAGCAAAAGAGATGGTAAGGATTATAGCACAGGATTTCTAGGGAGGACTTTTCACCTCTTTGAAGAAAAAGGGAGTTATATCATTGTTAAARGAGATGAGCCACAATAACTAGAGAGGCAGAGTATACACCATAAAAATTAGAAAAACACACATCACAAGTCACTAGTCACAAATCACTAGACCTCACAAATCTAGTTTCAAGAGCACTGTCTTCCTAACAGTTTTCAAATACAACATAGTTACACTGTACATTTTGCTTCTGAGAGAGAATTTGGGCCTATAATTACTTTTTGTGCCAACATCAATCTTTCACCAAGCATGTTAAATATATCACAAAAATATGAAAAATTGCTGTTACAGAGATTACTCCATTTAGTATAGTCACATATTATCAAAACAGTTTATTGATGTACTATATAATTACTATAAATAAGCCCCTATGAGTAGCTTCTTCTACTTTGGCTGTTTGCTGACAGCAAGAAGTAACATAATTTCATCTTTTATCCTTTTATAAAACAACAACTGCTTTGTTTTGTTAACCATAAGCAAAATATTCCAGCATTTCCCATCATCTTCTAGACTACAGAACACATACATTGGAAAATCTTACCTATCACAGTAGAGAAATAAGAAGAAAAATTAGAACAAGTTCTTTAAACTTTAACCAAGATAACCTAATGCATCATTAGACTTATACTGCTTTGAGTAGACCTAGTCTGCTACATGTTCCACCTCCATGGAGGTCGTTATAGGATGAGACATTACAAGGAAAAAAAAAAAACCAAGACTTCACTTATCCAGGATGAAATACATTTTAGCTGTCTAAAAATTATYTGAACCAAAAAGTAATCTGTATGTTTCAATCTGAAGAGACAGGCACTTTCAGGAGACAATTCATTCCATCTTAAGAAATATCTCTGAAATAAACAGGATATCTTTGTCTAYGGAGGAAGTCTAAACACTGAAAACTCTTTAATTAAAAAAAATCTTGTRGAGTAATCCTTGGTATTTGATAGCTTAATCCTTCTTTACACAAGTAGAAATAAGTAAATAAGAAATTATGGACATTAATTACAGGACTAAGTCAATTGTTATGAAACAATTTTAATTTTGAAACTAGAATAGCTATAAAAAAAACACAGTAATGTTTTGTTCTAAAAATGCACATTTCAYTTAACCTGAAGTGAATTAAAGCATAGAATGTCTGTTTTTATCAAGATATTTCATTTACTTCCTCAGTGTTTTTAATTTCGATACATTTTGCTACATTGCAATTAGCAGCCTGACCACATGACTTTCTTGTTATTCTGGCATGAAGCTCAACCGTGGTATACCTACTCATTTATTCTTCTCTAATAATTATATAGCTAGCTGAAAGTACAAACCATCAGACAGGAAGCTCTTACTGAAATCTACCCTCAATAACAAAAACATTTCTCTCAGTCTGTACTTCCATTACTGTGCTTTCCTTGCAGCTTTTGCTTCAGCTTTTTAAATTCTTTCAGATGGGAGGCTTTCCTGGTACGTTAGGTGACTGACCCAAAATGTTTATTTCAAATGTTGACTGCTGTACTGTGAATGAATCCTTGTACTTTTAAGTTCAGAGTACCCTGAAGACACTTTTTAGCTGTACCAGTCCTAGAAGGCATGTACTCAGAGACCTCAGGAAAAGGAAGGAAGGAAGGAAGGAAGGAAGGAAGGAAGGAAGGAAGGAAGGAAGGAAGGAAGGAAGGAAGGAAGGAAGGAAGGAAGGAAGGAANAAGGAAGGAAGGAAGGAAGGAAGGAAGGAAGGAAGGAAGGAAGGAAGGAAGGAAGGAAGGAAGGAAGGAAGGAAGGAAGGAAGGAAGGAAGGAAGAATTCTCGATCCGCAATGAGGTCAGCCGTTTACTCTCATTCACTCTTAATGAAATCATAGGAAAGGAAAAATTGCCACAAACCTCTCAGACATAGTGCCCATAGGCATCTGAAATGTTGATGAACACCTTGAGAGCTCTGCGACAAATTTAAGAAGTTTGAGAGAAACAAGAACAGTCCATTTGATAGAGCATTATGCCACTATGGAGTCATTCTGAACAGTAATAGATTAAGCAATCCCTAAAATTCAGATTCCTGGGAAGAATTACAGAAGTGATCAGTTTATTGGTGACATATTTCTTCACATATTTCCTCCAGTATTAAATGGAGGCAGATTCGATCCAATTTCAATGTGATAGTCTGAGTTGAGTAGAGGGAGGGAAGGAGGTAGCATTCCAGTGTAGGCCTAAACTCTCGTGTCGCAAGTTCCAATCCACCATTCTCTCTTTGTAAAAAGTTTGCATTTATCCTGCTCCATATTGCTTACTCTATTTTCTTCAACTGCCCCAAATTTTCTCCCCAATTGAGCTATCTTCTCCACCTCACATGCATTTCCCTTTACTCTAGCTGCCTTGCTTACTTCTCCCGAGTCTCTTTCTTAAGGCCGTTCTGCTCCCTGACTCACAAATGAGAGAATTATTTGCAAGTGAGATCTTTTTGTGCTGAAGGCAAGAGTGAAACATATAACAGATGTTATCACACTAGGAGATAATGTTTTTTTCCTCTCCTTAACCTTCTTGTGTCCCTCCCATGCAGTCTCCGATTCTCTGATCTCCTTTTCCTCTGCAATAACACGAAAAGARCATGCAACATGGCAAAGAAAGATGTAGGAGCGAAGAACATCAGGAACTCAAGGAGACTTAAAACTTGAGGAAAAAGATACAAGGTGTTGTGGGGTGAACTACTTGCTGGGGAAAGACTGAGCAGCACCCATTCCTGCAGTGGAGAGTGCTAAACTTCATCAGCGGCTGCCCCAATCCAAACCTTTGCACAGTGTGACCTAAAGCATTCAGGTACCTGTTACATGAGGATAGGAAGGTGGGATTGATGGATCCCAACCTCAGCTATCTGTTACCTATTATTGATTTGCAGAATTGGCAAAGACATTATAGTAATYATAAAAAAGTAATTTCATTTGACGTGTACCTTGCAGGTGGAATCTTATCCTCTAGGTATATAAATAACTCAAATTCAAAGCGGATTCAAAGGGTTTAGCACATAGTTTTCAGAAAAAAAAATGGAAAAAGAAGAAGAAAAAAACACTGATAAATCCATAAGAGACACCATAACACCCTGATGTATTGCCCCAGAAATCTTCAGAGAGAAGAAAACCAAAGAAAGGAACTCATCTCTGTTTCATTACCTTAACACAAGTGCCATTCTGTCACGAAAAAAAGTTCTTAGAAGACCTAGACCATTTCAAATATTMGGGCTGCATTGAAGCTCTGAGCTCTTTAGTTTTTATATGGAGTACAAGASACATAATTGCTATTTTCTGTGATTTCTTTGTAAAACTGTGAATTTCTATGAATGCTAGCTATGTGTGAAATAAACATTCAATGAGCATCATTATATTCWATTTATTTCATCTCGTTCTCTTTCAAAAGCCCAAATCCCACAAGAAGTTTCAGGTTATCATCGGCACTTAGTGTAGACTTTTATAAACCATATCCTTGGATTCTGGAACTGGAATGAGAGAGGCGTCCTTGTAGAGCAGCCTCATTCCACAGTATACAATTCAAGGTGTTTATTAGAACACTACTCAAGTATTGAACAAAAAAAAAAAAATTATTAAAAAGTCATTTTTCAAGTCTTCCAGAAGGGCTTTCTTTTCAGGTAGCCTTTCATCAATTTAAAGAGTACAGTCCATAAGAAGTCCTCTTATCTTCAGTTAGTTTTTACCACAAATAGAACATAAAGGTTTATTCAAAGGTTTCCTATCAACGTCTGTGGCACTCAGGAAAAGTGATTTGCAGTCCACATAAAAGCAGGCTACGTGTTCCTACTATTCACATTAAAACACATACATGGAAAAAGACAACATGATTCTTTTCCTAACATTATGTCCTGTGGGGGACTAGAAAGATTTTCTTTCCTGATGGAGCCACCTTATCTGGTATCTCCCCATGGTACCCCTATCAGCATATGTAATAGCTGTCCTTACTGTAAGCAAATTCTGCCCTGAACAAAGAAAAATGGATAAAAACATATGGGTTCTGGGCCAAGTATTCCTGAAAGCTGAATCCTGCGCAGCCTCCACTCTTTTCAAGAACATCCATTGCCAATTGCTTTTTGTAAGTGGATATAGATAGCTCCACAAGTCTGGAGAGATAGTAATACCTCTGGGAATAGTGGGGTGGGAAAGAGCCACCTATAACATGGAATAAGCTTGAACTTTTTCTCAAGAGGCCTGAGGAAAATCTAGACAATTGCCAGATATGCTTTTTGATGTTCATTTTTTTCTGTACAAGTGAAAACTGGAAAAGTTCAAGCCTAAACTAATCAGTTGCGGGAGTATCCAAAACAATGAAACCCAACTTCACAAGCACACATGACAGAAATTTCATTTGTCCTGGTGTGCGATGACATCAACCCTTGCTTTTTGACATGTTACCACTGCCCAAAAGCAAGTGCTCTGCAGCTTTCAGGAAGGAGGTCAAGGCCAAGAGTGGCTGGGCCTGTTCACATGACAAAAAAATGACTGCTGCATATGCACAGGGCACCATCAAGTTCCCCCTGCTCCTGCCCAGCAGCACAACCAACATTGCTGAACAGCCAGTCCRTAACATGACAGGAGGTAACACACAGAAATGGTGAAATTGCGTGCACATGTTAGACAGCCAACAAAGGGAGTACTGCTTTTGCTACAGCCCTCGCTTTATTTGTAGTTGAAATAYGAAATACTTCACAAGCACAAATGAAGCTTATGAAAACTGATTACTTASCAAAGATATAAGACACAGGACATTTGGCTATGATAAAAAGGAACTAAGGAACTTATCAGATATATATATATAAAAGTTTCTTCCTATCTCGTATTTTACTCTATAGTACTTTTCCTTTCTGTACTTCCCTCCTTTCCACACATTTTGCATTTGTTTCTATTTACTCAGTTTTGTAATTTATTCAAGACAAGAGTACAATCCTATAACAAATTTTGCAGGYCCCACTCTCATTTACTATCCTTCTTAAATATCTGTCTAATACAATTAAACTAATTTTCAGAAAACCTATCATGGAGGAGTGCTTGTCAAAAGAAAAACTCTCCTTGTGAATAGCATATTGTTTTCAGAAACCAGTTTGTGGATGATTAGAAGAGCTACAATGGTAGTGGCCTGTATCTAGGCACCACAACCCAGCGAGTGAGCTGCTGGAAATGGTTCTGATTCATCCAAACTCAGATAAACTGTCTTGAGGTGAGCAGCCTGAAATAGTTTAGCCCTATTTAAGATTTGAATTCAGGTGAGGGAAAGCAAGCAAAGTTTTATAACCCATTCTTCTCACTTGAAGCAACAAATGCATGTATGAAGAGTGTTTTTATTACAAGTTCTAAAAATTGAATATAGTCATAGAACTTTACAATTTGTATTACACATGACACCCTTTCTTATTTTTCTTTATAGTGTCATATGATATGATCCAGTATTCTATAAAAATATACACAATAATCTGTTTGGATTTTTTTTTTCAAAAGCAAAACATGTGATTAGGCAAACTTTGACTTTTTTTTTTTTGTATCTCAGCTGATTACTTCCCATATGTACATTTTGTCTTTTGCCAAAGACCACATGGGAAAAATGTCATACTCAATACTTCTTTTTTTCTCCTCAAAACTGAGATATAGAAGGTTTGGGATTTTTAAATCAAATATGAAAGTGGATTATAAGTATAACCAAGGAATTGCTACTGCAGCACCATAGAACAGTATAAGAAACTGTCAAACTTTCAGCACTTGAAAAGAAAGCCCTATTTACAAATATTTCCATATGTTAATCAGATGTTCACACTACTTTACACGTTTGATGTTAAATCCACCCAGAGACAGATATTATTATACTCAACCACCATGAAGTGGCATCAGCTTTCTGGAAAAAAATGAAAGGATACAAATGTGCCTTCATTGTGTATATGCTAAATGAAGCTTCGCATTGTTAAATTAGCTTGGAATAGTTACAGTAAAATCCTCACAAAGAAAGATGCAGATGAACAAAAACAACTGAAATAGAGCTAGGCCTACAAGCTTAGAGACCTTCTTAGAGAGGAGTTAGAAACCTTGAAGGACATTGTATACTAGGAAGTTTCCCAAGCAAAGAGCTAAGAAAGATTAATTCATTGATCAAAACCATGTCATTGAGGGAGAAGGGCAGGCGGAAGTCACTGAAATAAGCCATCAAAATAAAATAAGCAATAGTAAAATAATTTCTTTGGTGGTAAGACACTTAAAACTGTGTATTCATTCTTCTATCTCTCTCTGAAAGTTCATCTTTATCCATAATTTATAATTTTCATAGGATGATAAGAGTCAGTCACAAGGCCAGCCAACCACATCTATAAAATCATTGTGAATCCTATATTGCACAGACTGTTCAAGAACTCTTGGCTGATCATAAAAAAGGCTCTTTTTCTTGGTTTCACAAACTGGACAATTGCACCTTTTTCTGATAATCCTGGTCCTGCTTCTGGCCCTGGATTTTTTGAGTGCAGATCTGCATAATAGAAGTCTTTATTGATACTTCCCACCTGTTTCTGCTTACTGCTTTCACAATTCCTATCCTGTTACTKCTCTTATTTAAAATTCATTTTTCCAAAGGAGTGTTGTCAAGGCCTACATATGCAGGTTTTACTTTCAAGTATTATAATCCATTATTTTAGGGAAAATAGACTAATCACAGAAGTAGATAAAACAGGAGACCTTTGGATCCTTACCTTACCACCGTCTGCTGGACACTTTTAAGCATTTTATCAATTTCCTTTCAATATCCTTTCAGTGTCCTATCGCTGAGTATTCTATTCTCTGTAAGATAAAGCCTCTTTCAACTCAGCTTTTTCTCCAGCTTCCTTCTGCTTCTATGTTAGTGTTTCCCCTTTGGTTTATAATTATTAGCCCCTTTCCTCTTCCTTCTGACTGTGAAATCTTTTTATGTTTATGACTAATTTGGTCAACATGTTTTTCATGTGCCTAACTCCCCCTGGAAAGAACACTATTTGAAAAAACCTTGCCCTTTTGAAGACAACATAGAGAAAAATGGTTCTCTCTAGTTACTTCATAGTTTGATATAGGTTGAGTGTATATGTAATGATAAATGCAGCCATATGGATGACATCCTTTACCTTTTGTTTTAACACAAAGAGTTTTGGGGAGAAAACAAAACAGTTCCTGATGTATTGCTAAAAATGCCAAAATTCAAATACAGCTCATAAGGTGTAGATGGATGGATTTCCCAGCATGAAACATCATAGAATCATGGAATCATTACGGCTGGAAAAGACCTTTGAGATCAACCATATGCCCATCAGCACCATACCTGTTAAACTATATCCCTAATCACACACCACAAATGTTATCCTACAATTGCAGGCTTTGTCTATTCYTTTGTTTGTTGCTTGAATGAGGAACGGGAATGAGGAAACTTTTCCACGCACTACCAGATTCAATATTGCATGCTTTAAAAATTACTCCAAAAGTTTGTTTCTCCACTTTTTCTTTGAAGTTGCGAATCTGATGAATGAGGAGGAGATAATACTACATTAGGGCATCGCTTCCCGGAAAGTTTTTTTCATGGAAAAGCTGAAAATTGAATGAACTTGTTTAAGGGAATGGAAATAGCCTAGATAGAAATAAACTCCACTGGTATAACAATAGTGATGCAAAGTCATTTTCAATTAATAAAGAACTTGAAAATCCTAACTTTGGGAAAAATGAGTGTTCTTTCAGACTTGTATAAAGATGTAAAGGTATTGTAGACAAGTTCATCATGTAGATTCAGCTGAACTAGATGAGAAATTCCCTTCTCTAAGGTCTATCTRGACTATTGCTGTGCTCCAGCTCTACTCAGTAGCCAGAACAGCTTTTTGCAGCTATGGGATGGTGCTTCTTTGAAATTAGCTGTGAAATAAAAAAGTCCAAAAAACAAAGCTTTTGGGGCASCTTGCATAGTCAAAACAAGGGGCAGTAATTATATAAGTTGCCATGAACAACAGCACCACACCCCAAAAGKCTTCACTTCCACTTAGAACCAGAACATTACAGAGCAAATGCTTGCATTATGTTGCAGTTTTATATTTTCTATAGGAAACTTTTTGTGAAGTTAATGGATACATCCTTTGAGACTAAATAAATGATTTTCTGAATTTGTGTTTTCTTCATCAGCACTACCATTACAGGTTATCTGTAATAATTCAGAATATCTCCTTATGCAATATAAGCATTTAATTATATCTATAACAATTGTTCATTGTRCCATAGCAGCTGAAGAGAGATCCCCTTGCTATTGTAAATACAATTCCTTTCAATTAATCCCACCATGTACATAAAAGGCATGACTGAGTTAACCTCTTCTAAAATTTCCTTGCATCTGTACAATCTCAGTCTTCTCTTGTTATAGCTTATACACTTCCACTTCCCTTTTTTTWAAAAAAAAATTAGTTTTCTTTATTTTGGGCTGTTTTTTTGGCTTTAATTTCTTATCATTTAGGATTGCATCCTTCCTTCATCCTATGAAATATAAGGACACAGTATTCTTCTTTAAAGTCAGCAACAGATGAAGCCAGCTGCAGATAAAATGACTTGCTGAAACATCAGCTGTAGCCAGCAGTTCCAGCTTGTTGGAACTCTACCATCTATATGCTTGAGAGACTTTCTGGAACTATATAGTGCTATAGATGACTATTAAGGGAGTCATAACATAAGATGTGCAGATGTTCCTGCTGACTCCACCCAGTCTCAGTTTATTTAACACACTGAATTATCTCAGCTCCTTAAGGAAGCAAGAAATGATAATTCACATTGAAGTGCCATGCACCGCTGGTTCACGATATCGATATCTGCCTTGACCAAAAATTTCCAAGGTCCAACTTGAAAGCCACTCTTCAAAAAAAAAAAAAAAAAAAGAAAAAAGAATAAATCTATTTTCCCTCAGAAAAGTTTTTTTTATTAATAGAGAGATAAAAAGCAAGAACAACAGTGAACCACAAATAAGAAACTCTTCAGTGAAGTTATAGGAACCCTAAAAGGCCTGTGGAAAGTTTTCTCGATTGCAGAAGAGCTCTTCCTTTTCATATTTTCCTACTAGTTCCTCTGAAATGGAACATACTGATGGAGGAAAATCTACAAGGTGGATACACAGGGATTCTAGATCTTAACTATTAAAAGAGGAATGCTGTAACCCTGTTCTCCCCTCCCATGCTGAGGAACTGTGATTGCTTATGTTCTCAGAGCTGCAGCCTGGGAAGAGGAGATAAGAGCCAAACAAGAAAAATATGGAAAAAATTATCTCCTGTGTGCTTTTTATACAGGACATAGAGTTTGAATGCACAACAGAGGAAAATCTCATAATACAAGGGAGGCCTGGAAAGCCTGGGGCAGTTTAAGTTTGTGTTTTTTCAGGACCCCAAGTCCAATGATGAACAAATCTCTAGCCCAGCAGGTCCCAGCTTCAGTAGAAGTGAGTCGCCTGTTAACTAATCAGTTCTGCCAGGCTGCTGAGCATGAGGTTGTATATTCATAGAATCATTATGGTTGGAAAGGACCTGTGAAATCACMGAGTCCAATTGCAAGCCCCATACCTGTTAGACCATGTCACTAAGCGCCTCATCTAACATGTTTCTTGAACAGTGCCAGGGAGAGTGACTCCACTACTTCCACAGGCAGCCTGTTCCAATTATTGACTATTCTTTCAATATTCCTAATTTCTATTCCTATTTCCTAATATCTAACCTGAACCTCCCTTGGTGCAACTTAAGGCACCTGTTCTATTCTCTGTTATTTGGAGAAGAGCATGACCCTCACCTCATTACAACCTCCTTTCAGGTAGTGGTAGAGAGTGTTAAGGTTTGGCCTCCTCTTTTTCAAACTATGTAAGTCCAGCTCCCTCAGCAGCACAACTGCTTTGTTGCCCTTCTTTGGACATATACCAGCACCTCAATGTCTTCGTTGTAGTGAGGGGTCCAAAACTGAAYRTGGTATTGGATGTGCAATCTCACCAKCTCCACCAGAAGGCAGGAGCAGGGATTTGAGAAAGAACATAATTTATTGCAATCTCATGGCAGCAAGAGGTGTAGAAGCCCTTATCTGCCAGTATTGCTGACCCTTGTAGGTAGACATCAAAATAATAGAAGCCCAGTAGTACAAAAAAACCAAAAGATGAGATAGGGGAGACATCCAAGARGTTCCTATTTTCCGCACAAGACCCTGCCATATTAAAATATATCAATTTCTCTGCTTCAGGCAGCTGGTAGTACTTAGGGATAGATGCAAAAAGGTCATAAACATCCAAAAAAAAATCAGTACATTTGACCAGCCACAGTCAGAACGGCATCTTGAAACCATCTAGTCAAGTGCTATCTCATCTACCCTAACTCCAAGCTAACCACAATGTGGTCTTAAAGTRTCTCAGAAACCCTGAGTGACAGATGCAGCTTCCTAACACAACTCAGTACCCGGGATATGTTCACCCCAACTCCTCTGCCCCAGTCTCCCTAGAGCTGCTCTCAAGGATCTCTACATCTATGGTTGCCCTTGTGAAGGATTGCCTGGTCTGTGGGGAATTTTCCTCCTTTTCCCTGTAGAYGAGAACAGATGGATGAGTAACAAATTAGGAAGCCGAAGTGCAATATCCTCCTGCTGCAGAGCAAACTCACATCTCCCAGGAAACGTGTTAGCCTGTAGGCTATAAACAACCAGGCTCTAAACAAAACATGGAGACAGCGTGGGAGGGGAAACAGCCCCACGTTCAAGATTAGCTCTTGTGCAGGCAACACTTCTGCATTCCTCACGCTTCAGAGAGAGGCAACATCGCTGTGCATTCAGCATCAGCCACCGTTGCTGCAACTAAAGGACTTACCTGGGGGCCACTCAGGGCTTCCTGCCTCATGGCCAGCGCTGAGGGCACTAGGATAGAATCAGATTAGCATGACAAGAAAATATTCCAGGTTCATGTTCTGCTCAAATCTTTCAGAAAGAGGCTATAAAAAACTAAATTTAGGACAAGCTTAGCAACAGATATTAAGTGTCTTCAAACAGCTCTTTACAGCACTAAGACACTTAATAGAAGGGCAAGGTCCCAGGATAGCTGTTGTACAACACTACTGGCTTGCTGGATTCCTCTCCTTTGTGGCAAGCCTGACTCCAGCATTAAATCTAGAGTCTGATGTTTACAGTGTGTGTGAGGTCAAGTGCCTGTGAACAGACCTATTATAAACTGCTGAATACATTACAGCTGACRGATGATCTGCCTAACCCACTGTCCTCCATATCATGGCATTATTGGACTTCACTGGGATGTTTCTCAGCCTGCCTGTAACCAGAACATTATCTGTTATGGAGAATGTGGGAATGGCAGCAACCAAGGTTTCTGCTGCTACAAAACCAAAAATATTAGAGTGTCTGTGTTCTGCATGGGGAAGCAAGCTTGCTTGGGTCTGCTCCCACCAAACAACGGGAGCCGTGCCACAGACTTCAAAGGGAAGAGGTCTGGGCTCACATGTTTAGCTTAGGAACTGGATCAATCGCTTGCCTTCCCCAAAACCACACAAGACAGGAGTATCTGACAGAAATACTCAGAAAAATAGACTGGGCTTAATAAAAATATTTATACCGACAAGGCCACAGTCTGCCCACAGAAACACCTGTACAGACTCATAGAATTTGAAGGCTAAAAAGAGATGAAAACCAAAATACTGACAGAATTTGCCGCATTATGAATATCTTTCTAGATACAAAAAAAAAAAAGTGGCTAAGTATCCAAAGAGAACTAAGAAGAACCAAACTGGCAGTTCAGTTACATACAATAGCCAAATTCAATAAAATACATGAATAGCAAGTGGCCAGAGTGGTTTGTAGTAATTAGAACAAATGCTAAGCCTATTCTAGATTGCTGACACACACATTGTCCTTACATAAAACAGGCAGTAAGTGAAATAGTTCAGAAGTGTAGAGTATGGGGAAGTTGGATCCTACCAAAAAAGCATGGATATAAATGTGCTGCTGGCAATCCATATGGCCTCAGCGCCAGAACTGTTGGCTGACTAGTGCTCAGCCTTGGCTGACTAGTCCCTCATGTCCTATGGTGACCAGATGTGTAACTGCTGCCTCAGAGTAGCCTTGCATTTCTGCCTTACAAACCTTTATTGCTAGTAAATTTATTTTGAAGCTGTAGGATCGGTAGGAAAGCAGAAGGAAGGAGTTTAGTTTCAGGTGTTTCACCAAGTATCTTCTCCCAAAAAAAAAAAAAAAAAAAAAAAAGGACATCCTATTAATTTCTGACATTGGCAGTTTTTCATGTATTCTTGTCTGTAAATCTAAATTCATTTTAATTCATTTTAGCTTTTTCTATCATTTGCTTACTTCACTGCGACTTTTTCTCCACTGCCACCTAAAATAGCTACTTTCCCCCTTGCTGATGCTTCCACTCGGTATCTAGTTCCACCCTAACCACCCCCATTCTTCACTGGGACCAAAGAGTGGAGCAGAAATAACTGTGAGGCAAAGCCACTTTTGGAAAACACAAAACAAGTCAGTTAACTCTTTTTTGAGGCAGTGTCAAAATCTTTCAGAGGTACTGACTTAACTCTCTGTTCAGTAAACAGCTGAACAGGCCTGAATATAAGTGCAAATTTCCCTGACTTCTCTCTTCAGTCTTAAGTTTCTTTTCTCGGCTTAACTCCTACAGAGCTCAACACAAAAGTGACCACTGTCACTAATAAGAACCAGATGACCTTTCCCCTTTCACTGCGTGCTTATTGGGTTACTCTTTCAGCACGCTCTCCATAAAACCTGCCTTAAAGACTATTCAGAAAAAACATCTCATGTGTACTACCTACTCCAGGTTACTGCAGCAGAGCTTTGCACTTTGCAGGCTCTGATCTGACAAAATTCGCATTCCTTTGCAAGACCCATTCAAGTCTTAAAGAATGTTTCCTTAGTAGGTGGATTTTTTTTTCTTGTGGTTTGGAATGAAAGAAATTCATCTCCAGCTGGCTGTGGTCACTCTTTTCATCTTCTCATCTGGAAAGTTTTTACAACCCAGGACAATGTGGTGGTTACTTTTTACATTTTAGTACTATGATTGTACAAGTGCCTCAGGTTCTTTCTTGCACAACTTCTTTTCTCCTTCCATGAATGCATGTGCTTGCAGTTTCAGTAATGACACTGCATTTCCATAGGCAGAATACAAATGCATTCCAAAACAATGTATCTATAAACACTGGGAAAAAACTCTTCTGAGCTGTAATTTATGTAAATAAAACCCAAGAAGTAATTTTCTCTTTCCYCGTTTTTCTCTTTAAGCTTTCTAGCTTGGGGCTTACATTCTGGTGTCAACGTTCTGGGCTTTAAAGACAGCTGAATGTTTTCAGAGCTTCAGTCAGGCAAAGAACAAACCCAAATGTCAACCCCATACTTATTAAAACAACAAAAGCAATGATAATGCAGAACTAAAGTGTTTACAGATTGTTTGCTGTATTGCATTACTGGTCCTAAGTACAAGCCTTTAATCCAGAAATGCCATATTAATGGAGCATGAGGAACAACTGAGAAATCAAAATGATGCAGGCACCTCTACCATGGTTGAAACTTTTCCTTCTCCCCAGCAGCTTGCATTTCAAAACCTCCCTTCACAACCTATCAAAGGTACAAGARTGAGTATATGTTACTACTAAACAAGAAGAAGCAATTCTCAAGTTCAGCTTGAAATAGATATGACTTGGYCTAATATGCAACTCTTGAACTACCTGAGAAACTTCATTAATGAGCAATCACTAGGATCAGACAAAAGATACAGATAGCATTTAAACATTGAATAGCATGTGCAGCTCTGGTTCCCTCGTTTCAGAAAAGGCCATGATAGAACAAGACAGAGGCAGAGAAGCACAACGAAAATAATCAGAGGTAAGCAATAGTGTCTGTGTTTTCTACCAGGAAAAGGGAAACCCGTCAGTGACTATGACACAGGACTATAGAACAAGTCAAGCTGGAAAGGACCTCCTGCTCAAAACAGGGTCAACTGTGATTTTAGACAGGGCAGCTCAGTTTTACCCTGATCAAGATCAGAGTTGTATCTTGAAAAACCTAAGGATGGAGACTGTGCAGCTTCTCTAGGTAGTGTCTTGTTTCACTGTCCTCACGATGTGAAGGCTTTTCCTTACATCCCACCTGAACCTCTCTTGTTTCAACATATGCCTGTGGTTTCTCATCCTGCTATAGTGTTGTGTGAAGAGCCTGGATATGTCTTAACATAGAAAATGAACTCTCTTCCCAAAGTGTCTGTCATTTGTCATTGGTAGAAACAGAACGACAGTCTAACTCAGGAGAGCAGTTCTCATGCTTTTATACCATTACGCTTTGCAGACAGAACTGCCAGTCATACTTCATAAAACCTGAAAAATATTCAGACGCATACAATTCTGAAGAAYGTTGTATTTCCATATTTAGCTGTATTTATTTGTTTGTTCTTAAGCTACAGCCATTAGCTTTTCAAAACAAAGATCTATATCCCTTCGCATTTCAATGTTGTCTGCAGACAGCAACGAAGTTACACTCCMTGATAGACAAACTTCAAAAGGCTTCAGGGTTCAAAGCGTGTATGCGCTTATCTGAATTTCTCAGCTCTGGAAATCTCATGGTATCAGCCTACAGCTTGGTACTTGAAGCACTTCCTAGTTAAATCCCAGATGGAAACAGAGACAGACACAGTTTGACTTCACAGAGCCCAGGCCAAGATACGGATTCGAGCTCCTGATATGCTTAAAAGGGGCTTGGAGAAACAATTGCAGGTTGGCAAAACTTGAAACCAGATAAGTACAGAGTTTYTTGATTCTTCACAAGGATCCCACAGAAGAAAAACAAAGAAAATGTTAATTTCCATACAGCAAAAAGAGAGGCATTTTACGCTTTTGTATGACTTTAATCTGCTCCAAAGTTTATATATCGGAAGTATGTGCAACATTTTGCTTATAAGTAACTATGAAATGAAGAGGAATTTTGCAAAACTAAATGCATTGTATGTCTCTTTCCTTGAGTAACTATTTCTTCTGGTATTTTCCYGAGTTGTGAGCTGGATTTTGCCTAAGATTTCTTCACTTTCTACTTGTATTTAAACTATGCCTATCCACTGTGAGGCTGTTCTCCCATCCACAATACGTTCATACCGGTAACCTTCTAATGCTCCTAAATAGTATTATAATAATGATTTTCCTTTGAAATGCTGGTACCTTAGTTTTTGGGTATCTCTYGAGAAGAATATGAAACTTGCAGAAAAATAAAATCAGAGTCTGTGATTATTTTGTCAAATGTAGCCATTCCTATCATGTCAACTCAGCAATGAAATGTGCCTGTCTTAAAATATTTTACTTAAAGTCTTCCTTTTGCTGAGCAGYGCCATAGAAAGCTTTGCTTTTTGGGCTTATCTGTTTTATAATTTTTTCTTGGATAAATAACCTCCTGTGACAACTAAGAAACTTGTTTATATATGAACTAGTGTTAATTGAAAATTAATTGCAATGCAATCTTACGTAACAGCTCCTTTAAGGGAATTTGATATTGTAACAGATGCACAAATTAGGGTGAACTAACTTCATGATCCTCAGTTTTTCTTCAGATATTTACACAATAGAGCCGCTCTTGGGGCAAGTCTTGATCTGTTCAGAAGCAGCTTCCTTGAATGTGTAATTCAGTCTCAATAACTCTTACAGTTGTTTTTTATCTCACTCATGTCACTTTGCTTATGTTAGAGATTGTCAGAGATTTTGTTAGTCATTAAAATAATCTTTCTGTGATGTAAATAAAAAGGCTGTTTTCTACTTAATAGCCATTTTTTCCTTTTTTTTTTCCCTGTAGATATAACTCTATGCTAACCATAGGTTTAATTAAAACTGGATTATCTGCCATATAAAAAGCACGAGCACTAGTTTCTCCCTACTATCCCATACCTACTCACATGCTGGGTATCTGGTAGCAAAGGATGAATTAAGCATACCATAAGAAAATTTTTTTGGAGGTAAGGTGAAGAGGTATGTGGAAAAGCAGTTACTAAAAATAAACTTTAGTAAGATATTCTTGAAAGAAAATCTACATGTACATTGCCAATGAAAATGATGTTTGCAATACAAATTAAATCACCAAAAAGTAGAATAATCAAAGTTATGGATGGGTGCAGGTAGAGATCATAAGCCAGCCTGTTTTTCTCAAGCCAGGCATGCTCAGATAATTCAACATGCTCTCCAAACTTCCAGAAGCAGCAAGGCTTTTAATTTTATGAATGTATTTGATGTTATTTCACCCTGTGTCTACTTACCATCAGTTATAAACCAAAGAAGGCATGGCAAACCTGGTACGCTTTTCATCTCAAACTCATGGGCCACAGTGCAGACTGCATTAACCTAGCTTCTTTTCCAAAGACTGTACATAATATGCAGTTCATCTGAACCTCTGTAAAACATAATTTTGAGAGTTTGCCAGCTTGATAATGTTCCTGGGAATAGTTTATCACTGGTGTTCTCCATTTCCTTTCTTGATCCTCTCCTTGAGAGTCAGCCAAGTAAATGTTGGATAAATATATCTGATAGTTTTTAAAATGGCTCAGCAACTAATCAGAAATAACTGGACCAGCTCTTGCAGAAATAAAACTCAATCTCTGGCTGTGGTTTTGAACATAGGAGAATTTTATATTTAATAAATAGGCCAAGAGAATGTTTTTATAGTTCATTTTGAATACTTCTCTCTCCTTTTCTATATAAATATGCATGCAAYTAAGATGCACAATATTATTTGCCTTTTTTCTCTCCTGTGCTATGTATTCCTCCCTTTCTTAAGGCAAGACAGGCAATAATTCTTATTTTTTCAAGCTTTGGACATCTTTAGARTGCATTTTATTCAGAAAAATAATGGAAAAAGTAGAGGAAAATGCTGAACAACAACAAAAAAATTTATATTTAATGCCTTAATAAATTCCAGGTTTGACTATGGACATGATGAAGCAGAAAGAATTTTTTTCTTTTCATTAAAAAAAATACTTTAAAATTTAAATCCAATTTTTCTTATTGTGGTTGTTTTGACTATCATCATTCTTCCTAACCTGAGTAACATGCCTTAGCTGGCAGGGGTTTCAATCATAATCTCACTCTTGCGAGATGCACTGGCAACCCCGAARAGTAAAGTGTGCTATTTATCCACAAGAGAGTTGCAGGCATCTACATGCGGCTTCAATCAGTGTGCTTCTGCCCTCGAGACCACCAAGAACAGAGAAAGAAAAAAAAAGAAAGGTTTTCTCCATCTGTCGAGAATGCCCATTGCCAAAGTAATTTTTTTGAAGCTGGTATCTGCCTATCAAGCTGTTAGAGAGGACTGAACACTCCGAATCATTCCAAAACGAATGGCSTGGTCTAAATAAAACCACTTCATTAAAGGCAGTGCCCTTAAAGTCATAATATTARAACATTGCTACCTCAGGTAACCAATGTATATTGCAGATTGTGCAGTTTATAAGTACTGCAATTCATTTTCCTAATTCCAGTTTCAGTGGCTAATGTCCTCCTTGGAGACAGAGGCATTCGCTCTAGATGTTTTCTTTCAGCAACCCTCACCTTCTGGCACTTGCTGTCTACGGTAAAGAATTCACCTTGAGTTTCCCTTAGAAAAACATATTTTCTTTGCCATTTTTACATATACATGTTAGTATCAAATTCATTGTCACTCTGTTCRTAAAAATACCTCTCATAGCCAACTCACAGAAGTAGTCACTTGTAACCATATTACCAATTCATTACTTTAGCCTCTTATTCTCAATAGGAAAAGTCCATGATTCAGTWCCAGCAATCATCTCAAAGAGCGCTCACAGCAGCATCTCAGAGTGAAGGGGCCATTTAAAGACTGTGTAGGTTCCAATTACTGTTTTTWATCTGGGTGAGGTAAATTTTGCCTATGATGTGGGAGACAGCCAAGTGTCCAGTMACAGATCCATTAGTAAAAGCATTTGATATTCTTGGGCTTAGCTTGTTCTGCTCCATTTTAAAAGGCTTTTGATTTTCCTGTTTTCCTCCACCCCCAGGTTACGTTATTGTGCAGTGAATTAAGGAGCTGGTGAGGTGTTTTCAAATGTTCCTCTTTGGACTGAAATGTGCTTACTAAGACATGCAGTGAACTGAATGTGCCTTTCAAATAGTCATAAAGGAAAAAAAAGAAAAAAGAAAAAAAAGAAAAAAGAAAAAAGAAAAAGAGAGAAAGAGAGA